>CAAKHB010007956.1:96956-120622 GCA_901007665.1 Aeoliscus strigatus | reverse complement strand
AACACCTTTGTATCTCAGTGTAGACCAGGGGTGTCCAAACCGGTCCTCGAGGGCCACATATCCTGCAGGTTTTCCATGTCACCCTGCTCCTACACACCTGACTCAAATCAGCAGCTCGTTGTCGGCCTCTGCAGAACTTCAGAGACTGATTCAGGTGAGGTAGGAGCAGGGTGACATGGAAAACCTGCAGGATAGGAGGCCCTCGAGGACCGGTTTGGACACCCCTGGTCTATAGGCACATTTCATTATGTTATCTTTATTATTAACCTTTCTGTAAAACGGTACAGTACAGTAATAATCTATAAATAGGAGTAAACATCAGGTTTTATCAGTCAACAGGTCTATGGAATCCAGTTTTAATACCAACACAAAGATGGTTTGTATGTGTTCAAAATCAACATCAGAAGAACATTATTTATTCCAGGCGCAAATTCGTTTATTGCCATGGCACTGTACAGTGTTGAAACTCTATTTGATGCTTATTTTACTCTATTTAATAGAATATTAATATAAGAAGTGTGCACATCTATATAAGGTAAATAAAAATATAAAAATAAAATTTACAGCAATAAATATATACACTCACTATGTACACAGACTGAATTGCACATCCCCAGTGTGATAAATATGTAAAATATGTAATTTAAATCTTGTTTGAGAAGCTACACAACTGAAATTGTCTGGATGGCCCTAAATTTATGTTTGAATGTTTTGCATCAATGCAATGGATCCCTCTTGGAATCCGCAAAGATTCAACAGATGCAAGCTGTTCTTAAATGTATGATTACCTATCTAAACTCAACTAAAATAATCTTCACAACTGGACTTTCAATTGAAGCAGGAAGTAATAATTAAAGGAAGACCAACGATCTTTTAAAACTGTTTTAGATTCTTCTGTTCATGCTGAGATGAGACATTAAAAATAACGCTAACTGTTGACTGGTTGTGATGAAGTCAGTGCCTCACCAGACATGAACCTCACCGCACGTCACTGGGCATTCCAGAGACAATTCCAGAGACAAACAGTGAGTCAGTGACACAGAGGTGGCACCAACAAGCTGCATGCTAACAACATGCAAAGGTAAGTCATCTCTTCTATTTTCTGTAGTTTTTTCATTTTTTCAGTCTTGACTGAGTGTGTCCCTCCAACAAGACAACCCCGTTACTTATATTATCTGAATAACACAAATGAATTCAGAGTTATCTTTCTTTATTAATAAAACTAAGTCTGTGCTTGACACTAAAAGTAACATTACATTCCACAGCTAGCATCTAGAAACAAGCATTGCTGACATTAGCGCTGATTTACAACTACCACTGTAAGTTGCATCTCCTTCTGTAAATTCATGTATTAAATTTAATGCCTACTGTAATACTGTTTTTCAAGTTGACTTATTAAATATTTGAACAGATCCAGTTTGAGGTCTTGTAGACATGCTTTCGTATCATTCCTACTGACTCAGTTTGTCTGTTAGCAAAATAATTCAAACAGGCTTTTAATGAAATTTTCAGAAATGCTTCTTGAGAATTCAAAACAAGGTTCCAGTAAGAACTGCGCACAACAAAACCTCTCCTAAAAGGTGTACATTTGATACTTTAGCTCAGTATTATTTGGTGGTTTTCATATATACATGACCAAAAAATATGAAATAAAGGGTACATTTTTTGATGCCTAAAATGCCCCCCATTACCAGAATTTGGGGGCACATGATTAATTTTACAATTGGAAACATATTGATGTTGCACATTTGGAAATGTTTAACACAAGTGCTATCTTCACTGGAGACCACCCACTTTTTTTTTTTTAACCTCACAGACCCAGGTTTTAAAAACCACTTGCAATATATGCACAGCACACAGAAATAACACAGGCATGAAGCCAACACACTGTGTGAATCAATTGAGCCATCATAGGCACGTACCTTATCATAGGCACTTGCCTCATCATAGGCACTTGCCTCATCATAGGCACCTGCCTTATCATTGGCACTGATGAGATGCAACTAAGATGTCACAAAGCCTGCTAACAGGACTGTTAGCTGTTGTAGCAAAATAGAAGGCTTGCAAATTACTGAACACATTGTAGCAAGAAAACTCAAGAAGAATGTTCAATTTTAACGTTACAGCCAGGCCCGAGCAACAAAGTACAGAAAGTCGGTCAGAACAACTACAAATACTCAGGGATGATACTACAACCAATGCATCAGCAAAAATGAAAGCTTGTGAGGCACAACTGAGCAAACAACATGATGCTCTCCGTACGGCAATGAGGCAGAGAGACATGCTGCTGGCCAGAGTGGCTCAGCTTGAAGATCTCAACAAAAGACAACAGGCAGACAGCGAAAGGCTGAGGAAAGAACAGCGTGAATGTTACAACAAACTGTTAGAGGAGAATAAGTCCCTGTGTGCCCAAGCACATCATTTTGACTTTCTGTATAAGGAGGAAATATCAGCGAATGTCAAGCTAAAAGCAGAACATCATGAAACTCTCTGCAGACTCTTTGAAGAATGTATACCCCTGGATATCGTAAAGAACAAGTTTGAAAGTCTCAACAGGACACATCAGGCACAGATTGAAAAGCTGAGAAAAGAACAGAATGAGTTTTACTTTAAAAAAAAGGAAGAGAAGACGTCCCTGTGTGGCAAAGTCACTCAGCTTAAAAGTCTCAACAGGACACAACAAGCAGAGATCGAAAAGCTGAGGAAAGAAAAGCATGGATGTCACGACAAACTACTTGAGGAGAAGAAGAACCTGTGTGCCAGACTAGATGAACTTGACCATCTGTATAAGGAGGAGAAGGCAGTGAGTGACACGCTGAGGAAAGAAAACTATGAACTTCTCAACGGAAAGGTGGAGAATAAGTCCCTGTATAACCGACTAGATCAGTTTGAATATCTGTACAAGAAAGAACAAGCAATGAATGACATACTGAGGAAAGAAAAGCATGAATTGTACTACAAATACGTGGAAGAGCATAAGTCCCTGTGTGCCAAAGTGAACGAGATTAAAGGCCTCAACTCGACACTAGCAGAAAAAGAAAAACTTATTCAAGAACAGCATGAACGTCACAACAAACTGCTTGAGGAGAGGAAGTCCCTGTATGTCAAACTAGATAAGCTTGACCAGCTGTATAAGAAAGAACAAGAACTGAGTAAAGAAAAGCATGAGCAACACATCAAAGTGGAGGAGGAGATTATGTCCATGTGTGCCATACTAAATAAGCTTGACCATCTGTGTCAGGAAGAAGCGGTAGTCAGTGACATGCTGACAATAAAACTGCATGAACTTACCTACCAGTATATGGAAGGGATGAAGACCCTGTCGGACAAAAAGACCCAGGTTGAAGGTCTCAAGACACAACAATCAGAAAGTGAAAAGCTGATTCAAGAACAGCAAGAGTGTCACAACAAACTGCTGGAGGAGAATAAGTCCCTGTGTGCCAGGTTGGCTGAGCTGGAAGGTCTCAACAAGACACAACAAGCAGAGTGTGAACCCCTGATCAAAGAACGTGAGCTTTACAACAAAGAGGTGGAGGAGAATAAGTACCTCCGTGTCAAACTAGAGGAACTGGATCATCTCTATAAGGAAGAACAAGCAGTGAGTGACGTGCTGCGGAAAGAAAAGCACGAACTTCACTGCAAATATGAAGAAGAGAAAAACTCCCTGTTTGACAAAGTGACCCAGCTTGAAGGTCTCAAGACACAACAAGCAGAGGTTGAAAAGCTCATTCAAGAACAGCAGGAGCATCACAACACACTGCTTGAGGAGAGGAAGTCCCTGTGTGCCAAAGTGACCAGGCTTGAAGGTCTCAACAGAGAACTACAAGCACAAAGTCAACAGCTGATCAAAGAACGTGAGTATCAAAACAAAGATTTGGAGGAGAATCAGTCGCTACGAGTCAAACTAGATGAACTGGATCATCTCTATAAGGAAGAACAAGCAGTGAATGACAGGCTGAGGAAAGAAAAGCAAGAACTAAACTGCACGTATGTGGAAGGGAAGAAGTCCCTGCTTGGCAAAATGGCCCAGCTTGATGGTCTCAAGACACAACTAGTAGAAAGGGAAAAGCTGATTCAAAAACAACATGAGTATCACAACAAACTGCTTGAGGAGAAGAAGTCCCTGTGTGCCAAAGTGACCGAGCTCGAAGGTCTCAACAGAGAACTACAAGCACAAAGTCAACAGCTGATCAAAGAACATGAGCATCAAAACAAAGAGGTGGAGGAGAATCAGTCGCTACGAGTCAAACTAGATGAGCTGGATCATCTCTATAAGGAAGAACAAGCAGTGAATGAGAAGCTGAGGAAAGAAAAGCAGGAACTAAACTGCAAATATGTGGAAAGGGAGAAGTCCCTGTTTGACAGAATGAACCAGCTTGAAGGTCTCAAGACACAACAATCAGAAAGTGAAAAGCTGATTCAAGAACAGGATGAGCGTCACAACAAACTGCTGGAGGAGAGGAAGTCCCTGTGTGCCAAAGTGAGCGAGCTCGAAGGTCTCAACAGAGAACTACAAGCAGAGCGGGAACAGCTGATCAAAGAACACAAGCATCACAACAAGCAGGTGGAGGAGAATAAGTACCTCCGTGTCAAACTAGGTGAACTGGATCATCTCTACAAGGAAGAACAAGTGACCATTGACAAGCTGAGGAAAGAAATGCAAGAACTTTATTACAAATATGTGGAAGAGAAAAAGTCCCTACTTGGCAGAATGAACCAGCTTGAAGGTCTCCGGATACAACAGTCAGAAAGTGAAAAGCTGATTCAAGAACAGCGTGAGCATCACAACACACTGCTTGAGGAGAAGAAGTCCCTGTGTGCCAGAGTGAGCGAGCTCGAAGGTCTCAACAGAGAACTACAAACAGAGCGGGAACAGCTGATCAAAGAACATGAATATCACAACAAAGGGGTGGAGGAGAATAAGTCCCTACGAGTCAAACTAGGTGAACTGGATCATCTCTACAAGGAAGAACAAGCAGTGAGTAACAGGCTGAAGAAAGAAAAACATCAACTTAACTGCAAATATGAACAAGAGAAAAAGTCCCTTTGTGACAAAATGAGCCAGCTTGAAGGTCTCCTGACACAACAAGCAGAAAGTGAAAAGGCTATTCAAGAACAACATGCGTATCAGAATAAACTGCTTGAGGAGAGGAAGTCCCTGTGTGCCAAAGTGACCAGGCTTGAAGGTCTCAACAGAGAACTACAAGCACAAAGTCAGCAGCTGATCAAAGAACGTGAGTATCAAAACAAAGATTTGGAGGAGAATCAGTCGCTACGAGTCAAACTAGATGAGCTGGATCATCTCTATAAGGAAGAACAAGCAGTGAATGAGAAGCTGAGGAAAGAAAAGCAGGAACTTCACTGCAAATATATGGAGGGGGAGAAGTCCCTGATTGGCAGAACGACCCAGCTTGAAGGTCTCAAGACACAACAAGCAGAAAGTGAAAAGCTGATTCAAGAACAGCAAGAGCGTCACAACAAACTGCTGGAGGAGAGGAAGTCCCTGTGTGCCAAAGTGAGCGAGCTTGAGGGTCTCAACAGAGAACTACAAGCAGAAAGTGAACAGCTGATCAAAGAACATGAGCTTTACAACATGGAGATGGAGGAGAGTCAGTCGCTACGTCTCAGACTAGACGAGCTTGAACAACTGTATGAGGAAGAACAAGCAGTGAGTGACATGCTGAGGAAAGAAAAGCAGGAACTTCACTGCACATATGTGGAATGGGAGAAGTCCCTGATTGACAGAACGACCCAGCTTGAAGGTCTCAAGACACAACAAGAAGAAAGTGAAAAGCTCATTCAAGAACAGCAGGAGCATCACAACACACTGCTTGAGGAGAAGAAGTCCCTGTGTGCCAAAGTGAGCGAGCTCGAGGGTCTCAACAGAGAACTACAAGCAGAAAGTGAACGGCTGATCAAAGAACATGAGTATCACCACAAAGAGGTGGAGGAGAACAAGTCGCTACGTCTCAGACTAAGTGAACTGGATCATCTCTATAAGGAAGAACAAGCAGTGAGTGACAAGCTGAGGAAAGAAAAACATGAACTGAACTGCAAATACGTGGAAGAGAAAAGGTCCCTGTTTGGCAAAATGACCCAGCTCGAAGCTCTCTTGACACAACAAGCAGAAAGTGATGAAAAGCTCATTCAGGAGCAGCATGAGCGTCACAACAAACTGCTTGAGGAGAAGAAGTCCCTGAGTGCCAAAGTGACCAAACTTGAAGGTCTCAATAGAGCACTACAAACAGAGCGGGAACAGCTGATCAAAGCAAGTGAGCATCACAACAAAGAGGTGGAGGAGAATAAGTCTCTACGTGTCAAACTAGATGAACTGGATCGTCTCTATAAGGAAGAACAAGCAGTGAGTGACGTGCTGAAGAAAGAAAATCGGGAACTTGACTGTAAATACGTGGAAGAGAAAAGGTCCCTGATTGGGAAAATTAAGCACCTTGAAGGTCTCACGAAACAACAAGCAGAAAGTGAAAAGCTGATTCAAGAACAGGAAGAGCATCACAACAAACTGCTTGAGGAGAAGTCGTCCCTGTGTGCCAGATTGGCCGAGCTTGAAGGTCTCAACAGAGAACTACAAGCAGAGAGTGAACAGCTGATCAAAGAACGTGAGCATCACAGCAAAGAGGTGGAGGAGAACCAGAACCTACGTGTCAAACTAGACGAGCTCGAACATCTGTATAAGGAAGAACAAGCAGTGAGTGACATGCTGAGGAAAGAAAATCGTGAACTCGACTGTAAATATGAGGAGGAGAAAAAGTCCCTGTTGGGCAAAACGAAACAGCTTGAATGTCTCAAGACACAACAAGCAGAAAGTGAAAAACTGATTCAAGAACAGCATGCACGTCAAAAAAAATTACTTGAGGAGAAGAAGTCCCTGTGTGCAAAAGTGACTGAGCTTGAAGGTCTCAGTAGAGAACGACAAGCAGAAAGCGATATCATATTTGATCATATTGATCAGAACATCCTGGTGCCTGTGTCTGAGGAGGAACAGGAAGATCAGAACTTCCTGGCACTTGGTTTAGAGGAGGGTCATATTGATCAGTACGTCTCAGAACCTGCTTTAGAGGACAGTCCTATTGATAGGAGCGTCCCGGCACCCTCATCAGAGGACAGTCAGAGTGATAACAGACTCCTGCAAATAGCATCTGAGAAGGAACAGGACGACAGACCACTGACCAATTTCTGCCGTCGTTTTGTATTTACATTGATGGACAATGGTTTGTACTTTGGACTGACTGCTGCTGTGGCTGTCACTCTCCTTATTGGAAGGGAAAGCAATACGGTCTCCATGCGTCCATACTGAAGTCCACACCAACCGTGCAATTGAGCTTGTGTGGTTTCGTCCATGTGTTCAGGTGCATTTTCAACAATCACCCAAATTGACTTCAAAATTGATCGTGTACCGCTATTACTGTTGGTAAATGAATCTCATTTCTTTCTGGGTTCATTAATAGACAACTGGACTTGCAGTTTGCTTGAGGAAGTTTCGCCACTCATCTTCTTCAGCTCTGCGGTGACTAGTGAGGAGTTCTGGTACTAATAAGTTGGGTCGTTTACTCCCACAAGGGGGTGTGAGTTTCATGTCCCCCTCAGTTGTTGTCAGAGTCGCCTGAGAGTCTTTGGGTCTACTGGCTTGTTAGAACTGCATATCTGAGTGAGTATCGATCCTCCAGGAGAGAGATCTAAGAACTGCATTGTAAGTGCTAGATAAATAATGTCTTAGGCCCCCTCCTCTGTTGACTTTCTTTCTAATACCCTCTTTGACTTCTCTCTCAAACCTCTGTTTTCCTGGGCCATGATATGGACACTGTTATCTTCGACGGAGTGACCCTTGCCCTTGTGTAGGTGAACTGCAGAGTCCTGTCCTGAGGAAGCAGCTCTCCTGTGTGGAGCCACGCGCCTGTTCAGCATTTGTTCAGTTTCCCCAGTGTACAGGTATGTGCACTCCTCACTACCCTGGACAGCGTACACAACATTGTCCAACTTGTGGCTGGGTGTTTTGTCCTTAGGGTGGACAGGCTTCCTCTTCAGGGCGTTGCTGGGTTTGAAGTGTACAGGGACGTGGTGTTTGTGTTGGTGTTTTTCTCATACACCGGAGACGTATGGGACGACAATGCTTGTTCTCTCGATGTTGTTGTCCTCTCTGTCGGTGACCTTCTTACTGGATTTGGTGATAGTCCAGTTGCAGTATCCACAGCTCTTGAGAACCTCCCCGACATGGGTTTTCTCTTTGACCTTCCTCTCCGACCTTATAAGGACACTTGGTGCCCTGTGGAGAAAGACCAAATGACTCCCAATTTGTATTCCAGCGAGTGGTGCGAGTCAAAGCTACTTGTCCGTGTGTGTGTGTGTCTTTTCCGTACACCTCACTGTTGAGGTTTCTGTCCTCTTTGATGTAAACAGAACCGTGTAGAGAAGCCAAGTCGTTCCCACTGGTATCCTCATGTGTGAACTTGATGTTGGGGTCCACTTTATTTAGGTGCTCTGTGAAGACGGTTGCTCTTGACCCAAGTGTTGTCGACGTATCTTAACCGACGTGTGGGTGGAGTTCCTCTGAAGGAGCGAAATGTCTTGTTCCCAACTTCTTCCATATAGAAGGTTTCCACAATGTGAGCCCATCACACATCATTGTCTCTGTCTGTAGGAGCTCTCCTTGTACTGGAAATATGTAGTCGCCAGACAAAGTGTAGGTGACCGAGTTGATGCTGCTAATGTTAAGTCTGAGAGGGGCTCCCTCCTGATCACCTTTCTTGGGTTCAAACGGTAGTAGACGTTCTCATCGATCGCGTGATCTTATTCAGTTCAGCTAAAGATGGCTGACTACCTTCACCAACGAGGTCCGAACCCTAAAACTAGTCCTAGATGAAACCATTGTGTCCTATAATGTAACTTCTCCTTTCACTTGCATTCCCACGTCAGAGGCATTCCCAACAGTGAGGAAGAAGTCACAATAAGATTGCTCTTTGCCTGACAGGACCATTCTTAAACCAGAACAGGTCTCTTCCCTGCCTACTACATATTTCCAGTTCAACGACATCTTCTACAGCCAGACGCATGTATGTGCTATTGGCTCCCCAGTATCTCAGATTGTGGCAAATCTCTATATGGAAGAAAGGGGGAACACGGCACTGCGCTCCAAGGAAGTACACACTTGGACAACACTTGGGTCGAGATCAAGACGCAGGAGGTCGAAGCCTTCGCAGAATACATAAATGAAGCCCAACATAAAGTTCACATGTGCGGATGTCAGTTGGCTCTTCTGGACTGTTCTGTTCACACTGAAGAGGACAGGAACCTCAGCATTGAGGTGTACAGCAAACCCCCACACACAGACCAGTAGTTCCTCTTTGACCCTCACCAACGACTGGAACACAAACTGGGAGTCATTCGGACTTCGGACCACAGGGCAGAGTGTTCCAACAAGATCAGAGTGGAGGGTGAAAGGGAAAACCCACGTTAGGGAGCCTCTCAAGAACTACAGATACCCCAACTGGACCTTAACCAAATCCAATAAGAAGGTCACCAACAGAGAGAGCAACAACACCAAAAGGACAAGCACTGTCATCCCCTACGCCTCCAGTGTATCAGAAACACCAAGGAGGATTTTTAAACAAACACCGATCCCTGTACACCTCAAACCCAGAAACACCCTGAGGTAGAAACTTGTCCATCCTAAGGGCAAAACACCCAGGCACAAGATGGACAATGTTGTTTGTGCTGTCCAGTGTGGCGAGGAGTGCACAGACCTGTACGCTGGGGAAACTGAACCACTGCTACACAGGTGCATGGCTCAACAGGAGAGGTAGTTCCTCAGGACAGGACTCTGCATTCCACCTACACTTAAAGGGCAAGGGTCACTCCTTTGAGGATGACAGCGTTCATATCCTGGCCAGAGAAAACAGGTGGTTTGAGAGAAGAGTCAAAGAGGCTATTTTTGGAGAAAAAAAATGTAGAAAAAAAAAATCTCAACAGACGAGAGGGGCAAAGACATAATTGATCTATCACTTGTAATGCAGTCCTAAGATCTCTCCCCAGGAGGATCAGTACTCATTCAGATATGCAGCTCTAACAACCCAGTGACCCAACGACTCTCAGGTGCCTCTGACAGCAATCGAGGGGGACACCAAACTCACACCCCTTTGTGGGAGTAAACTACCCACTGTTAGAAGCAGAACTCCCCACTAGTCAGCTCAGAACTCAAGCAAACTGCTCCAGTCCAATTGTCTACAAATTAACCCAACAAGATACCATGACCTGGATGACTGAGAACCTTCACAGACATATTTAAGACAATAGAACGATGAGGTGTCATACAGGCAATTCAATTAAATGGTTTACTAATTACTTCTTTCTATAAATTCTAGAAATTTCCATAAACTGGCAGTTCATTTTTAATTTAATCAACATGCTATATTCTTCTTTCTCCAGTATGCTGGCTAGTATTTGTGTATATAGTATCTGTGCAGGCAGCTTTGTCCGCGCCACTACATTTCTGCTGATGTATGTATTCGACATTGTCCCAATGAGACAATGACGAATCTACCACTGAGAAGGGTAGTAGATTGCAGTTACCTGCTTCACAAGCACAATGACAGCTAACGTTAGCCGCACACCGAAACAGTGGTGCTTATGGTAGCATGTAACTGTATGTTCATTCAAGAACTGGAAGCAGAACCTTGTGTACATATTATAGTTGGACCCATTGTTTGCTCTGTTTCTTGTGGTGGAAGCGGCGTGGACAGCCAGGTTCTAGACTGCCATGATTGGGAGCAGGGGCGTGTCTCGGATTTTTTTTACCCTGTCGGGGCCAGATGAGGGCACAATCTGTCGAGGGGTGGCATAATTGACATATTGTAATGACTTGTAAAAATATCCTACGACGGTCCTTGATTTTAGGTGATGGTAATAATAACCAGGCCTGCACAGTTCTTGGTTCAGGTACGGCCGTGTTGGTCCATCTGCCGGGCACTGGGACATGTCTGAGAAACAAGGAATAATCTTTTTATTGATGAATGTTTCATGGTTGTTTATTTACAACCAATATATGATACAATGATGTTGAATTCCAAATGGACAATGTTGGAACCTGATCCTGAGTCTCCTATTAAATAATGCACGAAACGACTTCATCCTTAATTTTGTGGAAGTGTTCCTTGATCTCAAAGCAAAACTCGAAGTTAAATACCTTGTGATTGGGACAGAATAGGGGGTGAAGAATGTGAAGCTTCTCCTGTGTCACTGTCACTGCAACCCTCACATATAGAGACTCCTGTACGTCCACATCTAACATCTGCAGCTGTTATCGGTAGCTTAACTCCTCGGCCATCTCTTTAACACAAACTTAGCGTTACTTGATCACCAACGAATTCCCACAATAAACACCAAGGTCACACGTGCCTATTTACAACGTTACACCAAACCAGCCTGTTTCGCAATCTGCAATTGTGTTACTAAAGCGTCCAACACCTTGTGATTGGATGAAATTTAAAGGAACTTGCCTGTTGTTTCTGACGCAAATTGTTGTAATGCATGCATAATGCTGCATAAAAATGGGCTTTTATCATATTTGTGGAAAATAAATATTATTAGAATTAATTAAACACACTAACACTAATTAAACACGCGCTCAGCTGCAGACAAGATGGCCGACATGGGCAACTCAGACACGTATCTCGGAATTATGTGATATGTATCTTGGAAATTCTGTGATAGTAATTTATAATTTTGTCACGGAATTCTCGGGTCGTTTTTTTCTGAGGAGGCACCAGGACGATTCCGTAAAGAACCTTTAATTCAGAAAATGACCACCAAATAAGCAGTCAGGTGGATTCCTGCTTCAAAAAGCAATAAACACAACATGAATTTGATTTCATGACAGAACGTTTTTATTCTTTCATCCTAATTACATTGACTGCTCTGAGCGCATCAAATCTGCAGTGGCATTACTCTGGCGGCACTCGGGGTGGCGCTGCTGAGTTTGGCGCCATAATGGAAAAATGGGGGTAAACTACAGGCTGCGGTGAGTGGCTGGAGTAATTCGTTTGGACATTTGACAGAAATAACACTCACTAGTGAAATCACGGTGAATAAAAAAAACCTAGTTTGAAACGATCTGTCCGGCTCGTGTGTTACCGGCTGTGACGGTATGTTTACAGCTGTCGCCTAGCAACGAGACTGCCGCGAGGTTCCAGGCTTTTCTAAGCACGAGCTGGTGTGAAGAACTACTTGTTTGGATCGGCGACAATTACGTAGTGAAAAGGATCATTTCATGGCGTGATCACCGATCAAGTGTTTAACGATGATCGGTGATTGTATGATTGTATGATTTACGAACCTTCCCTGTTCCGTGAACTAAACACGGATAATCTCGGTGGCTGGAAAGACTCGAGTTGCTTTATTTATAGTTTGTATCCGCTAAATAACCCAAGAAACAAGTGTCTCTTCATATCAGTGACCATGACACACGTGAGGTCGGCGTGTCAAAACATGTATTTGATCTCACGTGCCAAAATCAAACTATTGACTGAAGCGACCATATCCACCTAAAACCGTCACATCACCGAGCAACGGGACGTACAGGTGAACCTACACTTTGAATGATTCGTTGAAAAAGTTGGTATTAAACGAAGTTGGTTTTAGTGAGCTGGTGTGTCACAGTCGGATTCGATTCACCGTCAGTCGGTGTCCCGAGTCTTGTAGGTTTCGAGTTGTTTCCTTTGACGGTGTCGGGTGACAGAGCACGTTCTCCATCCGTCAGTTGTTGTTTCCGAACACAAACTTTGCTCATAGTTGTTTGTTTGTTTGTTTCCCCCCACTTTGGTCATTGGTTACAACCAGCGGAAGTGGTGTTTGGTGTCGGAGTCGTGGGGCGTTCTCCCAGTTTAACCCCCGGTGTTGTCCTCCTTGTAGGGTTGTCGTCGACGGACATGGCCGACGCTTTGAGGAGACTGACGAACACATCCCCATTCATGGTCTTGCACGAAAAGCTAGAGAGCTGGCAAAAAGACTATCAGGTAAGTTCTTTTTTGAATGATTAATGGCGACCTCAGTCTGACCAAAGCGCGTTGCTGTCCTCGACTAGCTTCTCTGTCGCTGTCTATATTATTTACTAACGTCTTCTAATGTGTATCCGTTAGCTGTATTATTTTAAGGGAAATAATTATAGATTTAGTCTCATAGGAAAGAGACGCTTTAACCTGTTTGGTCATAAGCTCTGACGTAGAGAATGGTGTTTGGTGTATTCGTTTTAAACCACAGTGGTGTAGAAGAGGAATGCACCTTCTTAGCTAGGCTAAATTGATTTGGTTGCTATGGACGCCGGTCACCATAGTTACTGTTGGTCTTACTCAAAGAACTGGCGCTTCACTTTCAAGATAGTTCACGCACTTCCTGTGCACGTTACGTCAGTCAGAGCCGAAACCGGAAGTTATTCCTTTCAAACTAGTTTTCCCATTTGTTATACTATCATTACACGGTGGGATTCGTTTTTAACGAAGGGTTGCGTTTCAGGCTCGTGTTAAAACGGGATAAGACCGGATAAGAGGTGTCGTTATCTGTTTTCAGCCAAGGTGACTGAGTACCTGACAATAGGGGGGAAGCCTCTTGGCTTCTTCAAACTTGTACTCTCGTCATTGATATAACATCTAAAACGTCGACTGACCTTTTACCTAAATTGAGTTTAACAATTAAGTCCCCAAAACAGCAAACCAGTCTACACAATTGTTGCAACCTAATATTCATATAAAATCAAAATATAAAATATATAAACTTATTATACAGTTTAAAAAAAGCTCTGTAAAATGGTAAACCCTTCAATGAGTGGATTTAATTTTGCCAGACAATTTGCAAGAACATTCAAACCATAGTAAAATTAGCTGAATGAATTAAGTAAAAGTTTGCATGTTTAAATGAAATACACAAGAATATCCTGTACACCAAGTTATCCAAAGATTGTATTGCACATCACCCCAGTGTGTGAACAACAATTTTTTTGTCATGGATCCTTTCTCAGGTGTCTTCTTGTGACCAGAACCTGAACAGATGCTGTGAGCTGATTGAACTGACTGCGAAGATCCAGGGAGAGCTCTTTTCCTTATTGAACCTTACAGTTAGAGAAGGTAACCTTCAGTGCTTTCCTCTGACCGATCACTGACCAAATTATGATGTATACTGAGTTGTTATTCAGCGCAACTCTGTACATGTGAGTCAGGTGGACACTATGGTGGAGTGGACACTCTTAAAACACGCCTGCTACCCTGGCTGGGCACATGCTTCTCCATGGGAAGGCCCTCATCAGTCAGTGATGACACCACTTTACAGCTCATCCAGGTGAGTTTGTTGGTTTCAACTTTGGTCTAGCTGGCTGCCATAGTTACTGCATCATCCCTTTTCCCTTTCAGGATTCAGTGGAGAAGGACCGGCAGATCAGGGAGCTCTCGGATGTCCATGAGAGTGACATGCAGGAGATGGATTCTCAGCTGTGCTCCACTCGACTGCAGTTGGATTCTGTCAGAGCTGAGTGTGTGAGACACACAGTGCAACATGTCGGGTTGTTGTGGTGCAGTACATCATTTTCAGTATGAATGAAGACCAGCCAGCCTGTGTTGGTTCAACTGTCTGTATGAAGATGGACTGGAAAAAATAAGTCAGAATACGTTTACAGATGGGTTTTTTTTGTAAAAATAGATTGGATGATGCTCAGAAGAAACTGGACCAGACAAAGACCAAATCAGCAACCACTCTGCTGGCGACAGAGGAGGAAATATTACAACTGAAATCAGAGTAAGTGGAACTAACACAGCGGCCTTTTCATTTTAAGATGTAATATACTCCATGCTGTAATGTTTCTTTTCAGGCTGAAGTCCGCTCTCAACCAGATGGGGATGTACAAAGCCAAAGTGGATGCTCTCGAACTTTGTATGCATCAGACCCGACTTCTCAAAGATGAGGTGTCATACCTGACCAAAGAGAACGCCCTGCTGCAGGAGAGGTGCCATCAGACACACCGTCGACATACAGCCGTTTGCCACACATACTCATCTGTTTTGTTTTTCTGTTGTTCTGTCACTCTCTCACGTTGGTTAGAAGTCCCTCTCCGAGCCCCATCCGGTGCGAGTCTCCCACCAAAGTCCAGATCACTAACTCCTCCCGCCATGCACACCTATTATCATGCTTCAGTGATCTGTTCACCATCGAGCGTCCGGAGGCCCAGATCCTGCTTCAGCGTTACATTGACGACTCAGAGATGGTCCAGAAAATCATCTTCGTTGCTGTGGTGGTACGGTTGTAATGATTAAATAGCCATCTGTGATGAGGAGGCGGAGCCTTTATACAACATTCACGTTCCGCTTTTTTGTTGTTGTCTCACAGGAATCCTTTAAGACAGCGAAACTGGCATACCGCCAGTTTAAACTGCGTGTCAGAACAACATTGTCCACATCTCCCTTTGTGCCTGAAAGTCTGGAAGATGCCGCTATGGACTATATAGTCAGGAACCTGGACCTGTATGATGTTCAGTCCAGTGTTAATGTACGAAATGGGTCCTTGAGTGTCCTGTGAAAGAACGATGGAAGATAAATCAATCAAACCAAACATCTGCGTGTCTGATCTTCCCAGGATGTGATCAGCGCTATGAATGTGAACCCCCAGATCTCCTTCCCGTCAGAGGTGGACTTTGTCGTCATCAGTTCCTTGATTAAAGAGACATGCAGGGTGGCCTTCGGCATGCAGACCCTTGACCCTCCTCTCGACTTGGCCTTTGCAGTTGATGGGGAACTTTACAATGAGGAGAAGTATGGTGTCACAATCCCTGTACTCAATAATGTGGTTTCTCAAGAGCAGTGTACAGTTCTGGTACAGTGTACTGGTTTGCCCTCCCTTCTGTCTGCCAGGTATCGTCGCAGCTACGACTCTGATGGTACTGCTCCACTCGTGATGTACCATGTGTGGCCAGCCTTGATGGAGGGAAATAATGTGATAGCGAAGGGCGAGGCTCTCACTAGAAGAGGAGCTCTGGTACTAGTGCTGAACAAAATCACAACAGTTCAGTTCAGGAGAATGAAAGAACGTGAAAATAATGAAATCAATGTGACTTCTTTTTGCAGTGGAAAGAAAGCCAGAATAGGAGCAGGTGTTCCAGCCCTGTGCGCTCTCGCTCTCTCAGTCCAACTCGCACTCTTGTAAGTCTCTATATGTCTGTGGGGTGCGCAGGTGCCTCAGGCCATACGCTGTACGAATGTCCGTATGTATCATTCTCTTTCCACTAAACAAAATGCATGCACATCCTTGGCAAATACCCAAGGGTATGTTAGACAATCGACAGTCTCCATGCACAGTTTTATCATTCTGTGAAGACATCAGCATTGCTATCATGTTTCTTTTCCTCATTCGTGTTTACAGGCACTGAACAGCAGAAGAAGTCTGTCTCCTGGACGCCTCCGAGCGAGCCACCTGTGAACTCTGGCCAGCCTTCAGTCAGCGATAGAAGTACCCTCATTGTAATATTTACACTAATCATTCCATTAACTGAGAATAAGTTACCAACCAAGATTCTTCTGGAGGCGAGATTAATGTGTTGACAAAAACAGGTGAAAATGACATGGCAGCTAAACTAGTTGTGTATGAATCAATGACTGAATAGATGATACTAACACTGTCTAAAATTTAAAACACAGACTGACTGAATAACAAACGCTATACATTTTCACTAATAAAACATTTTATTTACTTAACATGATAATTTATGTATCTAATAAAACTTGAATGTCTGATTAGTTAAATATAGTTCATACTTAGGATTAATTCCTAAGATTTGAATGTCGTGATTGAGACAACAAATTGGAAACCTTTTTGAGTGCGTTTTTATCAAGTAGCAATGTAATAAGACCTTTATGACATCTGCTCACTAATAGAATCAGCTATGAACTTGTTTCAGCCATGAAGTCTTAACTTTTCCCCTCGATTTTAAATGGTTCAATTCATTCCCATAATCACAGTACCTTATTTTAACAACAGATGGCGCTGCGACATCATTTGTGTGGAGTCCTGATGAAATTAGTCTACAGTCCTACAGTAGGATTATACCATCATATTTTTTGTGAATTTCTCAGTAAAAGTATCTATCTAATTGAAATATTATTTTTGAGACAGACCTCTAAGTTCAATGACATATTAAAAGAGATTGGAGAATATTGTAGAAAGTGTGTGTTGAATATTAAAAAGCTTTCTGAATGCCTCCTCATCACATTTCCCCACAAAGAGTGTATTGTCTGACCTGCTCCTGGG
This sequence comes from Aeoliscus strigatus, assembly GCA_901007665.1. Classification (NCBI taxonomy): domain Eukaryota; kingdom Metazoa; phylum Chordata; class Actinopteri; order Syngnathiformes; family Centriscidae; genus Aeoliscus; species Aeoliscus strigatus. The sequence continues at coordinate 103,327 of CAAKHB010007956.1, read as the reverse complement.
AGACAGGCCAGGTTCTGCTGCCACGTTCAAACTGGGCGCGAGCCTTAGGGGCTGGGTGTTTTCTCAGGTGCGCGCTGTCCTCGACTGTTGTGACCCCGGACATTGGATGAAATGCCAGGTTTGAAAATGGTGCTGCTCCTTTTCTCTTTCAAAGTACAAACGGACATAGATGACATCAAATGTCAACATCCAGATGAAGTCATCTTCCAGTAGCAAAAGTCATCAAACTCTGTAACAGGAAGTGACAATAATTCAGCAAAGCTGAACTGGAGACAGTAGTAGTTGACATCCACCCGAAATAGACTGCGAGCTGCACATCCACTTAGAGTTTCCAGTTTGGTTGCGGAGGCCTGACTCAGTGCTGCTGGACCGTGAGATGTTTCCTCTGGCAGTTCTTAATGGGCTTCATGCTGGCAAGAGTTGTGTTTCTGCAGCTTGAACATGACGAGCACCCGCCCTGATCCCACTGCCAGAGCAGAGGGAGAAAACTAATGTGGTTGTACGTCACACCACATGATGACAGGGTTATGGGTGAACGGACTGGAGTGTGTGAATCCAAGGCAGCATCGAAACAGACAGTAAACGTAGAGAACGGAAACCAAGGGTGACAGCACCAAAACGGTGAAAAAGCAGGCGGGTTGCAAATGAGTTGTTGATGCAGAGGGGGTCACCTGGGACTGTGTCTGGGAGTTAGTGCTGCTTGGTCCGGAGAGGCTGTTAAAACACATCTGGAATGGAGCAGCATGCAGGTTTACACAGGAGGACGTCACAATTTATGACAAGAGGGAAAAAACAGGGGAGGAGACAAAGAAAAGGGCACTGAGGACTGGGTCGGACTGGGTCGGATTGATTGTCAAATGGACAAATCCACCCAACTTTACTCCCCAGTCAGTTGTGCTAAAACACCCAAAGGGGGGTTTCTTGGCTGTATCCAACATGAGGTCAGACCTGCCATCGGCCTGAGGGATGCTGAGGACATGACCGCTCCTCCGATCCAATCTAATGACCATATATTCTGCCCGGACATGCTACGGATGAACACTTCTCATATCAAATTAAATAAAACACCTTTTCAACTCTTGTTTTTCCCAGAGCAGACATCAGCCCAGACCAGTTCCTCTTCCTGTTCTCGCATTCACTGCACATCTGGACGATCATACGCCATGGATCATGTTTTTCTCACAAAGCTGCTCGACCCCTCTGCAAGTAAACGTCTCAATAATCAGCAGCAGTACAGAATACAAACACCTGATACACTGAAATCAGCGGAGGTGTACTTTAACAAACACCAGACTGGGCCTGGTGATGGCGTGACCAAGACTTTCTTGATCTTGAAAGAGCGGCGACACAAAGGTAGAGAGTCCAGACTTGGCTCATAATTTTCCACTGCACATTTTTTAACACATCATTAAATTCTCATAGGCGCTCATGATGACCCACCTCCTTCCTCTGCCGGGAACCTAGAAAAGTCAAATGGCATCTCTGGACATTTCAGACAGAGAACTCGTTAGTGACGAAGTCAGTCTGTACGTTAACCTGAGGCCCTTAAACCAGTGTTACCCCACTAGTCTTAGAAGGAAGTCCTGGCTGGATGCCGGCGTTCTCCATATAAAAGCACATCTGGATCGTATGATTAATGGGAATAACAGCCTCACAGTTACATTACAGAGGAGCACTGGCAGGGTCGCCGGCTGCTGATGCAGGTGCGAGTTGCAAAGGTTACCGCTCCACCGAGACTTATTACACGCAGTACTCTCAGGACGGCAGGTGATGAGGTCTGGCATCAGTCTCAGTGTCAGACACCTCCACCCACAGTGAGGACGGAGTGCAGAGAAGGAGAGATGGAGGCAAAGGAAAGATTTGGCGCATGTGAGAACGACCTAAAAGCGTCTTGTTGTTTGATTACATTTATCTCCAGCTTCACTGGACCGGATTGGATCTATTCTCACTGGATCTGTCTGTGCCTGCTTCTTGTCCATCTCTGTCTCCTCAAAGTGAACAAATATATTTTCAAAGCAAAGCAGGTTCATAAACAAGACACATTAGATCACACCATCAATAAAATGATCTGTTTTATATTTCTTATCTTTGATTGGGGCTTGTGAAGTACAACTGGTTTGGTTGGTCAACAGTAAGTGACAGAATCCCACCACTAGGTGGCAGGACAACACAACGATGAAACTCTTCCCCAGTGTTTACGCTGGACACAGGATGGATGAACATGTCTTCTCAGTTATGGTGAACCTCTCGTCTGACATGAACTTGTTTATGGTTCTAGTGGGACAAACCCTTTCCAGCTGGTCTCCTTGGACGTATGCGTGACTGCCTCGGCCCTCGGCCCCTAAATAAACATGGAGCTTGATGCCTCTCCTTGTTACCGAAAGATAAATATTTCTTCTACAAGAGAGCAATAAAAACTCGAATGAAGGAGGCAGGTTGTGGTGGTTTCTTCTGAAGGAGACAAAGTCATACTCACTGGTGATGAAGCTGAGTTGGAGGTTAAAAGTAACGTTAGAAAACCTGGAGTACAACACAGAGATGAACAAACTCAAATACATGTGAACGCTGGTCCTGACTCTTTCAAAGTGGTAGAAGTGACAGACATTTTTACTGTGTGACGTGTCCACGACCATAATCTGAAACCACTCACTTCAAAAACTTTGATGTGGACAATAAAATTGGGCCAATTCCTGCTAGTTCCTCCGTCCAGTGTGAACTGGAGATGAGACTGACACCTCACTCACTGACCTACATTGGAGCTGACTGGATCATAAAAGTCAACGTGTGATTCATCAAACCCATTTTGATCTTATGAACCAAACTTCAACTGAACGATCCAAACCTCTCTGCTGCCGGAGGAGGACTGAGCTTTCTTGAATAGCTGACGTTTGCCCTTGACACTTTGTGTAACATGTTCTTATCTAACGAGTCGAAACTCAAAGAGTCTGCCGACATACGTGGTGAGATGTCAGAGACACAACTGGATCTGTGGAGAAGACTGATAAAAGCATATTGTTGAAGTCAGAGTGTGGAGGAGGTGATTCATCCCTCGCCGACCTCACGTTATATAAACGCCTCCGTTCCAGCGGTGTGACAGTTTGTAGTCCATCAGTCCAAACTGGTCCATTTCAAGTGATCACAGCTCATTCGACCAGAACAAATTCCAGCAGGTTTCTTGCTGGACAGACTAACTGGAAGTCGCAGCCCTCCTCTCTCTGAGGAATTTACATCCAACTCCTATTTTTAGAGCAGCGCTCCAGCAGCAGGTTTATTTTGGCCCTTTTTATGACACAGCTGACACAAAAATAGCGCTGACTCAAACGTTCAGCTTGTGTGATATCACTTTGTTTGGTTGATGAAGATGAAAAAAGAGCCAGCGGTAAATCGGCCTTCTCTTCTTTGGAATGTTGGTGTCAACAGGAGCTGCTGCTTTCAGATCAGAGCTGACGTTTCAATTTAACATTTGGTACAGACGTTAGGAAAGTAAAGGAACTAGACAGATAAAGAAGGGGTTGTGTTTCCACCGTAAGAACACTGTCATCTGTAAACTATCTGAGGGATATTTGATGTCAGCAGCAACAAAACGAACCTTTGTTTTACACGCAACACTAGTACAGATACTTGATCAAATATATTCCTTTGTGTCTAATCAGTTGTGTATTATGTGTATATTGTATATTGTGGTATTACTTGAATGTTACTGAGAAACGTTTCTGGGAAATGATCTTCTCTCACCATGTTGTACTCAGCAGGACTTTAATTCGTCCTCCTCATTGTGTGTGTTTGTGAGTGAGACTCTCCTTCTGGTCCAGATGACAGACCAAGTGTTTCTGAGAAGCAGGCGCCATTCAAAGAGAATGAGGTCAGTGTCATCTCAGAGACCAACTGTGGTTTTCTGCGTGGCTTCATTTCAGAATAATTACCACACGAGACAAACACCCCCAACGCCTCGCTGTGCCTTGGAGATGGTTTGATGACCGGACCCCCCCACGCCCCCACCCCACCCAGGAAACTGTATGTTAACTTCTGCCCCATTCTGGTCTCATATAATGACATGAAATGATATATGAATGATATGACTTTTCCCAAACTCCTGAATGTTTGGTTGATTCTGGGACCTTAAGATGCAGACGATTGTCAACAAGTAGACTCATGAGTACATGAGAGGTTTGAGCAGCCAACTTACAGGTGTCTGGGTGTGTTTGATACTCATGAATCCAATCTACAACATCGACAGATGTCGTGTTTGATAGTTTTTCTAATTATAATTTGAACTGAAATGATGTGTGAGATAAACACAGGTACACAAATCATCTTCTGCGGGGGAGGCGGAGCGGAGCGGAGGGCACAGAGCAGGGACGAGGACAGGGAAAGCTACAGACTGAAGACTGCCGCAGACACCTGGCAGCTGCTGGAGTTTCCTCCTGGAGGGTTTCAGGGTGACTGAGAGGACAGAGAGTTGATAGCTGTCAAATGGACATGTCGTCTAATTTCCAGTGACAACCAAAACACAAGCGGGAGGTTTGTTAGACCAAAGGTATCGTCCAGTCAGATTCAGTGGACACAGTGGAAAAGAAGGATCTTTTCTAATTGTCTTTGACTCGACTATAAATATGATGCGTCCTGTTATTTTTGCTGTTGTTACTAATACTTTGTCCATTTCCCAAGAATGTATGAGGACTTTAGGAGTATCGGGTCCTTTGAGTGTACAGACTAAACTGGCAAGATAAAATCTGAGCTGGTGTCAGTAGAAACTTGAGTAGAAACCAAATGTGAGTATGTTTCCACTGCAGCTCAACTTCTGAGTTGGGTTTCACTCAGCTGTGAATGTGACGACAAACAGACGGGTGAGTTTGTTTCCAGTGAAGACTCCATGGAAACATATGGGACTGGAGACTCACTGAGGTACGAGGGTACGAGGAGACATGACGTCCATGTACGTCAGTCACCAGCATTGGGGGGTAACTAGTTGCACGCAACGGTGAGGGTAAACGCAACTGTAATTGGAGACAAATATGCAATTGGTTACTTGTGCAAATATTCACAATTGCAGTTTCAGTTGTAGCAGACACAGTTATGGAAAGAATAAAACCAAGACACACATGAATTATAAAGATGTTAAAAGTTATTGAAAGTTATACTGTACTGCTGTCACATTTTCTAAGTAACTTTCTCCAAACTGCAAAGCACCACTTGCATGTGATGCACTAATATGCTTCAAAAATATTTCATAGATGTTTAGATTATCAGCCCACATGGACGAGATGAGAAGTAACAGAAGAGTAGTGAAAGGAAGCTGCAGGGGAATAAGAGGAAAACCACCCGTGATAAACAGTAACTTCTTTTATTGAACAGAAGCAACAACCCAAATAGAGAGTGTTAGACTGTGGTACTTCATGTTAAAGCATTGAAGCTCATCACTAATAAAGTGCACTTTCAGTTTACAGCTGGAGATTCATCTTCTCCTTCCCCCTTCAGACTGCATCAGATGCCTCCTGGTGCAGCTCTCCTCTCCTCATCATCACAGTACGATAGAACTCACTAAGTGCAACGACTGAGCATCTCAGTGGGGACAAGTGCATAAATGTTAATGGAAGATCAGCGCACACAGAGTCTCACTCTTCCCACCTGGATTCAAACTCTTCCTGACTCACATCAACATCAACAAAGGACAATGATTAGAACAACAACAACAACATGACAGATGAGTGATTGTAAAATAGCACAGGACATCTTCAGATGGTTTCATTTATAGATACAGTAACATCTATGACATGAGCGCGTTTGTGTTTAGACTTCAAGATCTTCTCTTTAAAAAAATATCATTTCCAGAGGTGGTTTCTACATCATATATATGTACAGTCGCATCTTTACAAAGAAAATAATGTTCTGAAAAAGACGTTTTGCAAGGTCAGCATTGACTCCAGCTTGGCACATATGACTTCATCCAGTAAATGGAAGGAGAGCGAGAGAAACAAGTGCAATCGACATCCAGGTTCACTCGTTTCACCAGAAATTCTGTCTCCTCCCTCACAGACACTGAACACAGACTAACACATTGATCCTATGTTTTTAATGTTGTGATGAAATGTGTAGGAATTACCCCCCCCCCCCGAGGTGCAGGTAATAGGAATGTGACAACAAAGTCTTCAGGGATAAACTACCAGGGAGACGCTATCAACTGTATGAACTACCACTGACCACACATAATTCATCTCATTCAAGTCACAAACAAATGAGGAGAAGACGTCTAAACCGCAGCAGAACGTAACATGGAGGAGAAAAGAAAACAATGCAGGTAAAAAGCATCGTAGACACACACACACACACACACACACACACACACACACACACACACCTGACATTGACAT
>CAAKHB010007956.1:81902-93810 GCA_901007665.1 Aeoliscus strigatus | reverse complement strand
CACAGTTGAGGCAGCGCGTCTCGTTGGTCAGCGTGCCCTGGAAGATGTCATGAACCCATGTCGGCTCTGTTTTGTTCTCCAGCTCGGTCTCCGTGGTGACAGCTGTGCCGTTGTTCTTCAGGCGTCCGTTCTGCTTTTCCTGCTTCTTCTCCTCCTGGAGGATATCAGCCACTGTGTTCAGCAGGTAGTTGAGGAACTCGTGGGCGTCCTGTTGCATATAGTTGTCGAAAAGATCTGCAAGGGGAACATAAGAGAAATAAATTTGTGATGGGGAAGAGTCCAGTTGTTTAGTAAAGGTGTTGTCTTTACTCCATGTGACTGCTCTTTCCTGTACGTTTACAAAGCAGTTTCTGTTCATTCTGGTTTTTGTTCTCGGTACTGCCCACCAGCAAATGAGGAAAATGAGCAAATGAGGCTTCCCCCAGTGTACTCACACGTTTAAATAAACAATCATGACCCTAAAAGGATCTCATACTGTGAATCAACTGGCTGTTTAAATGTACATTTGATGTCTGCTGCATTCTGGGTCTGGACTGTTTTTCATCTGATCTCATCATTCCCACTGGTGCAGAAAGGTGCCTCCTGAGAACATCCTACGAAGGATCTGGTAAATGAAAAACAGCAGGACTCACTCCAACCTGTATACACACACCTGTTTTGACAGATCTGTATGTGAAAGGAGAAAACCGAGAAGTGGAGATGGTGGAGGTGGGGCTGGGTGGGGGTGCAGAGGAGGCAGCTGACCAAAGCTGCCTTAGTCCTAACAGAGATCGCATTGTTCATTCAAATAAAGAGCTTCCTCACTGTGGACGGCAGAGAACAGTCGAGCTTTCAGTCAGTTCTACTCTCTGAACGACCTTACAGGCAACATGCACCTGCACCTCACCTGAAACATTCAGACCACATTCACACTACGGGCCCATGTCTCCCGGTTGTGGTGCGACCCGACCAGGTGCCTCAGGAGAGATGACTTCTGATCTGATCTCTTTTTCAATACAATACAAACAGTTTGATCAAGTAACAAAATCACAAATAAGAACTTTTCACTTCTGCTCCATGTTTCTTTATGCAGGAAATATTTCCTGTCCTTATTTTGTGTTTACCAACAAAAGTCGGAGTCTCAGCTCTCAGAGGAATTGGACAAAAACATATGAAGGCTGAGCTCCATGGGAGAGTGAGTTACCGATATCGCTGTGTCTGATGTGACCAGTGAGACATCAGCAACTGAAACCGAACGTCTTGAGGAAATGAAAACGTATTAATGGGCAGCGCCCTGAGATGAACCACCTCGTTTCCAAGGGGGTCCGAAATGTCTGCTGTCAGTAAAATGTGCTGCTGGAGTACGTCTGGTCTATTGTCAACCAATAAACAAAGGAAAATAAAGACGCTGAGAAGACGACATGGTTCTGTCCATGGTGAACAGCTCAAACAGCCCCCTCAGGCAGCAGCTCTCACCGTTCTCCTTTCGCAGGCGTGAGATGAACTTTTTGGGCGGGATGACGCCCACTTTCTTCTTCTGTGTGGCGATGGAGTGGAAGAGGTCGGCCAGACAGGTGAGCAGGTTCTCCTTCTTCTTCTGCTGCGCTTTGTACGCCAGCACGTTCTCCCGGAAGGGCCGGCAGAAGTAGAGCGCCTGGAGCACTGAGTTACAGTAACATGTGTTCCCGAACTGACAGGAGACAGCAGGGTGACAAGAACAATCATCACTGTCATCGCACAGCACCGCAGGTTAGAATGTGGCAGGTTCTTCTGAGGTCAGAGGTCAAAAGGACTATGTACAGTCATTTGATTACACTGCTTGTTATAAAACTATCATCGTTAGATCATTCTACCTGCATCAGAAAACACTCAAATCCAAAAAATATGCAATAATATTCTTCATATCATTTAAGATTTATATTCTTTGTACAGGTAGATAGATACTTTATTTAATCTCACATTTACAGGAACCAGACAGCAAAAACTCTATCAGAGATGGTAGTATGTGTGTCTTTATACTAACGTGTGTAGACCCACACACACAGGAAACCAGTGACCGGTGAGTCACCACGGTGTCATTCTAGCAGCTTGTTTTAGAAATGGACACCGCTGGTGTTTTTGTCAATGAGCTCTGCGAATGTGTGAAAGGATCTAGAGGTGCTTACGTTGACCAATCCAAAGTAGTGTTCATTGATCGGGAACTGCTCCGGGCCAATGTCTTTCTCCAGAGCAGAGGCATTGGTGCCCTGAAGGGAACAGAGAAGATGGCAGACTCGTCATTCCAAACACATTTTGTGGAAATGAGCTGCACATTCACAGGAAGCATTGTCACTACTGCTACGACTGGATGTGTGTGAGCACACGTGCACAAGCATCAACAGGTGAAGAGACAAACTAAAACTTGAGGTCATGCTCTCATACGGTCGCACTGATAAAATGATCCTTTTAGACAAATTTCAAAGTCTCCGGTTTCCCACAGAATGTTGCAGCTCATCTCTCGAGCACCAGAAAAAGGATATGGTCTATAAAGCTCCGTGTAAACGTCAGTATTTTATGGCCGACTGCTGAGACGGAGCACTTATCTCCTGTCACAGCCTTTTCACTCCTCCGAGCTCAAAGCTTTCCAAATGAACCGCAGCTTTGTCGAGCGAACACAGACGACAATTTAGGACGGTGGACGGCTTTGACTTTCAATGGCTGTCATTTCTCTCTGTCAAAGCAGACCGTGAATACGTCTTTGTCTCGCTGCCGCTTCCAGTCTGAGCTGCATGAACTGTACACACACACACACACACACACACACACTGATTCTTTCTTCTCAGGACAACTTTCAATGTGTCAAGCTGACAACCGAAAAGCCTTAACGCTACAAAATCAGTCATGGGAAAATTCAGTGAGAATGAAACAGCCATGCAACCTCCGCTCACACCTGATGGCACATTTTGAAGCAGCTGTGGCTCACGGGGCACAGCACTTGGTTTGAATCCCAGCTACCCCACAGTTCAGGTCAAAGTGTCCTTGAGCAAGACGCTGAACCCGGGACGTTCAGCTCTGCGTCATCGGTGTGTGAATGTGTACAGCAGCTTCTTCCACCATGAGTGTGTGTGACTGGATAAATGAGGCAAAGTGCTTTGAGCATCATTATGACAGAAAAGTGTCCTTCAGCAGCATCATTTATTTACACGTCTGCATAATGGGTTCTTTGTAGTGCATGGATGTCTTGATTGATCGAGTCAAGATGTTACAACTGATACACATTCAATAGTGTTTGCGTGTCTATTTTCTCCTGGTCAAACACAAACAAAAAACTGTGGGCTCAACTCTACCTTTAACCACCAGCACCAGCAGTGTGTCACATCAATCATCACATCAACATCACAAAGTTATGACAGACATCCTCTGTCCTGAGACCCTGGTGAGGGAAAGGTTACACCACCCCACACAAAAAAAAAACCACAAAAACTTTTAACAGGGAAAAAGTGGAAGGAACCTGAGGAAGATGGGATAGAGAACGGTGAAGCTCTTAGAAGCAGGTTGGTGACACTGCTCCTCCAGTGATGTGGCATTTGTGGTCTCACCTGGGTTGTGTGTAGATCTCAGCAAATAACTGATGTTATTCTCATATCATATTCTCATATCAAAGCTGCAGGACTGAACAACTCTCTAGTGGCGCATTTGATGGATGTGGGAAATTAAATTTCGGTGTGTGAGCGTGGTCACCACAATCACCTCTGTTTTACAGCCAAGTACCAAAAATGTATCTGTGTGTAAGGTGGCAGACAATGAACATAGAATAAATGCGTTTTTACATTCAGCTTCAGCTTTGAATCCATAAGTCCAAAATCTGTCTGGTAGGACAATGATCTCAGTGGCAGTGACAATTCACAGTTCTGATTAACTTTCTGCTTCTGCTTGTTACAATTACGTCTTTTCCACCTTCTGCACCAAAGTCAGTGAGCTAACTCACCGAGCTCTTGGAAGGAAGGAATTTCCCTCTGGCATGAATAAAGTACTTCAGATTCAGCAGTTCAATTCATATTCATACAGAGAGCAATGCACGAGCATGTAATCTACCAGATAATGATCTACAACCAGATCACTGTTGAGTAACCCCCCCCCCATCATCATCATCATCATCAGAGGAGCTATACAATCTTCACCACAGTCAGTTCTGTCAGCATTTAGTGTGTAAAGTGAGTGAAGGACTCAGTCTAAATAAAGACAAGCCGGTGCTCAGCCACCGGTCACTGTCCCCGAACAACGTAAACACAGATTAGTGCGGATCTCTGCTCTCTGCTGGCACGTTACGCAATCCCAACAAGCTGTCACAAGCTGCCCCCCCATGTCACCCACAGGACACACACGTATGAAGACGAGGAGCGGGGCAGCAGGTTCCGGTCCTGAGTCAGGCTGTCCGGGTGTCTGGGTCCGGGGGGGGGTCTAGGGACTCACCACCGACACCATCACACACCAGGTTCAACACGGGGCTGCAGGCAAATCGATAGCACCACGGACAAACAGCGAGTTACTCACCATATTACAAATGGAGGCGATGTTTCTGACAGTCATTTAGTTTACAGTGTCCCCCTCACCGCCATCTTTATAAAACAAACATGACTTGAGAGCGAGGCGACGCTGAGAATCGCAGTTAATTGGCAGCCTCGGCTGAAGGCCAGACTGCTACCCCAAGCGTCAGAAAGCAGGCGGAGAGAACCGGGGCACCATGCGGCCAGCACGGAGCTGAACGGCGGGCAGAGCTCGGAATCAACACGGCTTCATCTTCAAAAACATGGCTGTGATATTACGGCTGAAAGTCCTCGGCGTACCAAGGAACTGCGGACAGGCGAAGTTCCAGGCGGCAGCAGCTTGTTAGCAACATTCAGGAAACGAGCGCTGAAGCCCCGCCCTTTCCAGTGACGAAGCCTACAGCTGATTGGTTCAGCGCTATGACTTTGATTGACAGGACTGTGTAGCCAATAATGTGCCTAGTTGATAAAGTTTCGTTGGGCTGCATCCAATCATCGACAACTAGCAATACCTAGAATACAGGGGTTGTAGTTTATTATGTTGACAGGCGCTGGAATATGGACTACAAACGCTGCTAGTTAAGTTATTGAGAATTAGCCAAGATGCAGTGTCAATCTGCTTCTTACCAGGGTTCTCAGACAATGGATAAGTTAGAAGGTCAGATGACGACTGTGTGGTTTGTGTGTATTAAATATTTGATTATTAGTGAAAATAAGACACATTAGCATTTGATTCCACAGATTATCATGAATTGTAATTCATCAGCTGATTTTTAGTTCTCTGTTCTTACTAATAAAGCCATCTTATTCTTTTATTCTGTTTCAGGTTCAGAACCCAGCTATTTGGTATGCCTGGCACCATTTGATGTGATATGACTCAAAAGGAACTCAATCAGGACAATCATTGACGAACTGAATGTTAATTCATAAATCATTTCAGGTGGAACTGGAAACTGATCAACAATGCTGAAAAAAAGCACACACAGGCTCCTTATAATCATTTTGCATTTTGCATCCCAACCAAATAATTTGCAGGTAATATACACTGTAAGCATCAATTATCTGACCATAAGGAAGAGTGGGGGCAGTAAAAGGTAAGTATTCTCTGTAGCACTCTGCAGGGGTCCCAGCAGCCCCAGGACATTCTCATTCACCAGCTGCTTTGTTTGTGCTTTCACAACAACTCCCCAGCAATTATCTCCTTAGCATTTATATCTGAACAAAAAGAAAGGAAAACAACAAATGATTATGATTAACACAGTTCAAAGGGAATGGGAAAGAAGAGAAGAACAGAAGGATCATGGTTGCCAGTTTGTGCTGCGGAGGATGGTAGCGGCTCTTCGTTGATGAGATGTTTGGTATGCAGCCGCATGGCATCGCTGAAAAAGCTACTGACCGACATGTTGTCATGGCTTTGTTTAGAAATATCTTTGATGGATGAGGAACTATTGTGGCCTGTGGGCTAGGATACAAAACACTCTCAAACCTACTTTCTATTTTGGTCCAGTCATTGTCCCTTTGGATGCAGCTGCACTTTCCCCCCCACTCATACTGTGTTTATTGACATACAACGGCTATTCTTGTGCTGATATCAGAACACACTCAGATCCAGACACCAAAATAGTTATCTCCACTGCTGTACGTCTGATCTATTCATTGTGTGGTTGCTGAGATAAAACTGCTGCCTTTTCAGGCTGCACAGTGAAGATTAGTATGAGCACGGACAAAAGTGTTCAGTCTGTGCTTTTGTGTGTGTTTTTAATCTCTCACAACCTGTATGTAGTCACCTCCTCATCTGGATGGAGCTGACAGGATTCTTGTATCCAAAACAGTTTTTTTGGCAGCCGAACCTTGTAGGACCTTCTCTGCTCACTTCAGCTGTGATCAGACATGGGTCAGAATGTTTTGGATTTTTCTGTGGGTGCACGTGCATTACTCACTGACAGGCAAGCACACAAAGGAAAACAAATATTCTGATGTTCTTTCCTGTTTCCAGTTTACCAGTCTGGCTGCACTATCAATGCACGAATGACCTTTCTGATATGTCAAAAGTGAATTATGCATCATTTCTGTTGACCCAAGCTGCTCTAACGGCACGATAAGCAACCTTTAACACATTTTTTTTGTCTTTTTGAAATAGGAAATGCACCAATGATTCACATATCCACATGTTTTTTAGTGCTTTACCAAACAAGTAATACTGCATTAACTCATGTACAAAACATATAAACTAACTCCTTGTTATCCACAGTTAAATCTTTTGAGTTGGTATTAGATTTAGATTTAGATTTAGATTTTATGTCCTGTATCATGAAATCCTTCATGATTCATGTTCATGGTTCATGTTTTGAACTGAAATAATGACCTGTCGATATGGACAATACAGAATCACTGTGGGGAAAATTCCATTGCATGAAAACATTTAAACAGATTTCTTTTTTGAGTTATTGCCACATACCTCCAGCACCTAAACACTCAGGCTCATTGAGTTCTGCAGACATACAACCATGATTGACCCCACCAATCAGATAAGACATCCTGTTCGAGCCAGAATACTGGTCGTGTTACATTCCTCATACTGCACTGACGGGCCATACTGGACACTAAAAGCTAATAAAATAAGCATATCCTGTCTTGTATAAGGTGAAGTGAGGAGAACAGGAACTTGGACAGAACAGAGAGAGCAGCGAAGAATAGAGGAGACTATTTATTAGCCCTGCACACACAAGCCTTGGCAGGCGCATTACCTCTGGAACACACTGTTCTCATCTCCTCTGGACTTTAGTTTATGTGCGGCACCCCTGTTTCTATAAACAAAGGGGGCATGGTGGGTATGTCAACTCAGTAGTCTGTGGATGTACACAGGCTCACTGGTACTGGATATCTGGATATCAACAGATGTAGACTGTAGAGAAACGGAAAGGGATGTACTAGGAGTAAATTAAAATGTTTGTCCCTGCAATCATCATAAAGTTACAAAGTTACTATTCAGAGAAACCGAAGATGTAAAATTATATCTATCTATCTGTCTATCTATCTATCTATCTATCTATCTGTCTATCTATCTGTCTGTCTATCTATCTGTCTGTCTATCTATCTGTCTATCTATCTATCTATCTATCTATCTATCTATCTATCTATCTATCTATCTATCTATCTATCTATCTATCTATCCATCTATCTATCCATCCATCCATCCATCCATCCATCCATCCATCCATCCATCCATCCATCCATCCTTCTCTTACATAAAGACAGTTCACAGTGTCCATGTAATAAATGGATAAATGGCTGCATCTGAGTATTGCTTGCATACATGCATTTACAGTAGGTTTAATATAAATCATAATGTGAATGACTCACGACACAGTCAGAGAAAATAGGAAAAAGATCGGAAAATCTGTTTATGTAACGTTAAAACAAGCACTATTTTTATCACTCATAGATTGGAGAGGAGGTGACAGTGTCTGTGGATCACCATGTCAGCCCACATAAAGCACTGGCCTAGTTCTTAACAATCCCTCTAAAGAATGGTGACGCTCAGGTTTGTTTTGCTTTCAGATCATCGGTCAAGTCCTTTCTGTTGTTGTTGGAGGATGAATAGTGGTAATTAAACATCAGAGAGGCATACATCAACATACTCAGCCATGTTTGAATTGTCCAAAATGAGGCCAAGCTCACAATCCTGTATCCCACTTTAAGAGAGTATACACATAAAGCACACACACACACACACACACACACACACACACACACACACACACACACACACACACACACACACACACACAACTGCAATTTCTAAAGCCATCTCAAGCAAATGGAGATTCCTGCTCCCCACTGTCCCCCATCATGCTAATGAATGAGTAGCTGTGTTTGTAGAACTGGATGTCTACAGTGAACGTGGATCGCAGCAGAGAAGCGCTGGAGCTTGACCCACTTTCCAGTCCTTTGAACCGTATTGATTCAATCTGCCAGGTGCTTGGGGGACTCGCTGCTAAGTGAGCATACTATAACCCTCAACTACCTGCACATGACAGGACAGGCTCAAGCTCCAGAAGATGGAAATGTAAGTACGCAAAAGTTCCGTAAAAAATGATTTAGCAACAAATAGCAAATAGCAATAGCAACCAATAGCAACAAAAAAAAACCCAACGCCCCCGTGTTATTAAGTCTTTAGTCCTTGCAAACATTTAATTAGCGGATGTGTGAAACCTAAGAGGCTCTCTGCAGGGGAAATGGCAGCAGGCTCGTGACGCTGTCACACTCCTTCCTTCAAGATGTCTGACGCATGTCTTTGCTCTTTTTTCATTGTCCTCTGTGCCAATTTGCAGGTAGAGTACAGCGTGTACCCCTTAAGAACACCAACACACACTCTTCATTGCCCTGAGCCATTTGGCCCCGACCGTTTTTCACTGCTTTGGTCCTGCATCCTAACGACCGGTGACACCACGACTCAACCTTGCAGTTGACACAACATGCTGGGGGGCTGATTGCGTGTACTAGTATCCTGGTTAGGAATTGGCTGTATCCTTTCATCTCATTCGACTTCTCCTATTGTTGTAAGAGAACAACAGTAATAACGTCACTGTACCGACGTCAAATGACAAATTCAAGATTTGTTAGATACATGGTTTATTCATTGAAGACAAGATGAGAGTTCAGGCCTCTCATTTTCTCCTCCACCTTTACATGTTGATAAAAAGCCTCTCCTTCTGCTGGGTACCCCCACAGACACTATGTGACCATGAGGATCTGGGAGATTCATCTGCCTCGGAATAGGAACATTTCATGACGATGTAACGGTGTGATCACAGAGCATAGACCCAAGGAAGGATGTGTGGGCATGAATGTGCATGTGGATAAAAACCTTCTTTATCAGAAACCTCAGGCAGATCAAAGGCTACATGGGGACGGCCTTCTGCCTCGACCATTGGGGTTCATGACATGAAATGTCACACCATGAGTTAGAATTCAGGTGCTCCATGAATTCGCTGTAGCTTAACAAAACAATGATAAAACCATACATATTTTGAGATACAGGACTTTTAATGATTATCGTCCTTATAAACTTGGATCTGGTTTCTAAATGGTGCATGTCTTTCTTCTGTATGTCCAAAGGTCCATGGCAGTAGGTGAGACCGTGGAGGAAGGGGACTAGAAACTCAGAGAGACAATCAACAGAGACACAGTGTACAGAGATGTACAAATGCGTCAAGGATACTGATGGAAAGTTCTGGAGGTGACAGACTCAAACACACCTCTTGACACCTCATTATTGTCATGTTTGTCAGGTCTTTGTTCAGGTGTGCATCTTTGCGCCATCAGATTTGTGTTCACAGGTGTCTAATCCGCCTGCATTCAGGTCCATTCTGACCGCAGGAGGTAGTGACAGGATGGAGCTCGTCTGTCAGCTCGCACACAAAACTTCATTCAGTGTTGAAGGATGCTGGGCTGACAGAAGCTGCGGCGAGGATGACAAAAGATGACAGATGTGAGCCCACTGTCAAAATAAGCAGATAATTAAGGTCATCATTGTAATTCAAGAGTTTGCAGAGAGGATGATGGGTGTTTTACTGACATGATGTTCTGTTCCTCTTTGTGTTTACTGTCACATATTCTTAAATAACTTACCATGCTGCACGTAGAGAGCAGGACGGTTTTACCCATTCATCACCGGGCTCTCGCGACACGGGAACTCGTCGGGTCCCTGCGCCCCGCTGAGGACTGTGAAGAGGACAGAGGTGTGGCCATCGTAGCTGAGTTGCACACACAGGCCACAGGTGCCCTCCACAGCGGACACGTTAGCTGGCAGTGCTCAGGGTTGTTTATGTCTGCCACTCAGTGGTTCTCCAGGCCGCGGAACAACGTCTTTGGATGAATTATAACGGCACCCCATCGATGTCTGTCTGCATTAACCACAGAAGCCTCCTGGGCCTCCAGCATGAGCTCCACCTCCGCTCCGGCTGGGCAGTAAAGCAGACAGGAGGAAGTCTGAACTGACTATAGACCATAAATCTCACTCCGCTGAAGCTCAAGTCCCAACACGACATGTCTGGAACAGAGTGTCCCGTCCACCTCTGCCGTAATGACTTTATCTCCTTATGAACAGGCAGCATATATTTATTCAAACCTGCAAAATTGTCAACAAATGTTGGAAACTAATTCATATAAATGAAACTGTCAAATGGATCCAACCGGAGAGGAATGAGTCCACCTCTCTTTGTCAAACTAAACTCATGTGAACTTGATGTTTTTACATTAATGATCATTTGCTGAAGAAGCAATCTACTTGTTTTCTTCTTTCCTCCAGTCTAAAATGTCTTTTCCTCTTGCTGCACCAGTTAACTGTTTGTGCGTCTCTTTGTACAATGATGGACAGTGTTCAGGGATAGATCGAAGCGCCACTTTTGTTGGTGCATAGTGGCAAAGTAATGGATCGTACAGAGGCGAACATACAAACGTGACATGACCGGCACATTGGAAGCGACTGCCGGTCCAGCAGATGAGGACACTTGAAACAAAGACGAAGACTGAACGTCACAGTGAATTAGGAACCTCTTTGTTCGCTGCACTCCAGTTTATGACATGAAAAGGCCTTTGTATATTGTCTATTCAGCAAATTTGAAGGCGCGTGATACAGTGATATGTGGTTCGACGCGCTCACACACTAAATGATCGTAACTGAACGATTCAAAACACACCGAAGAGAAATATATTCTGTCTGTTAAGACACACACCTGTTTTAAGATGCATCAGTGCACATACTGACAGCATACATCTGCTACAATACACACTGTGATGATGTTTATTCTCTCATTTATTCACTACCAGCATGGACTTCTTCTAAGATGCAGTCAGTGACGCTGACATTTTGTGCAAACAATCAGCAACATGTACAAATATGCACTGATTGAGAGCAATTTGCATCTTTTTCACTCACAGGTTTTGCACGTGGGGCGGAAAAAAACAACAACTAGTCAATCTGTGAAAACAGGATAATCCTGGAGTTTAAAGTCTTAAACACACGGTCACATGCACACAGAGGAAATACCCTCATGTCTGCAACTACTGCCACACAAACTGCTGTTTACCTGTGTCTTCTGCAGACACACACACACACACACTTACACGGACGTACATGCTGACACACACAAACGGTTCTGGGGGCCGACACGTGCACGTCAATCCTCAGAAATGAGAGTGGAAAGCAATTATCTAACGGCAGAGATCAGCTGTGGAATGCAAACATGGGGCAGGAGATATTTTCCATCATGTTCCCTCAGAACTGTGACTGACTCCCTCGCTTCCCGAGGAGGTAAGCTTAGGACCGGCATTCCTTGAGTGGGAGGAGGATGAGGGGGGCTATTGTCATTCAGAAGCTGTGCCACAGCACACACAAC
>CAAKHB010007956.1:32245-81882 GCA_901007665.1 Aeoliscus strigatus | reverse complement strand
CCCCCCCCCCCCCCCCCCAAAAAAAAAAAACCACTCCCCAACCTGCTCTACGGTTGACACTCAGAAGTATGCAAATGAATGAACATGTTGGAAGGTTTACATTTCAATAAGAAAAACAGCCCCCCTCCCTTTGTGTGGCTCACGGGCTGCTTGTGCCAACAGGCCAATAAAACCTCCATCGGCCAGTACAGATGCAAATCCAGTTGTAAGATGTACAAAAACACGTGGGTTGTCAGGGGAACCTGAGAATACTGGGGAGAATACAAATCAACGCAAACAATGATTAAAGGCACTGGGTGATAAGCATCAGTCATGAGGCTGATAGACACAAGACCAAAGTTCATGATGACACCCCCCCCCCCCCCCACACACACACACACAAACACCCCAGGGCTGTCCCAAACTGCCCCAGCTTCTCTGATATCCCAAAGACTTTTCCTTTGACCGATCAAGCCTCAGGGCAAGTGCTTCTCCTCAAATCCAAAAAAAAAAAGGACCACCTCGGGAAATCATCCTCGCTTCTGTGTCAACAAGGACATCCTTCTGTGATGACACTCCCCCACACACACACACACACCCCCTCCACAATCCACCCATCCCTCGTCCCCTCTGCCAGCGCCCAATTAACGTGGCATTCCACGGCTGTGGGTGAATAGCCCAAATTCTCCCTGACAATCGTCCACACCCCGGCAGAAGATTAACCCCCGTTTTACCCTCTCTAACTACCCATTGTCACCTCTGTGTGACTGACACGCCAATTCCCACGTTGTGCTCTGTCGTCCCTGTAATTGTCAGCCTTCATTTTAATGCACCTTCAGTTCTCCCTCAGGGAAAGTGACACACCGCACTGTGGTGTGACATGTATTATCACCACGTGAAGTGACATATAAAACGATCATGTGCTGAGTCCCTCCACATTCATGGGTCTTGTGCTTGGTCCTCCAGCAGGGTAAGAGGCTCAGGAAGGGTTCCAGCACCCTCTTTTTAGTTTTTACCTCCACCAAGGAGCTTTGAATTATTTACTTTGCATAAAACACTGATGTGAATCCCATGAAAATGACACCGTGGTGACGTCTTTTATTCCTACGCATCTGACGGCCCCAAGAAGGATGCTGATGCTAGCGTTTGTGGGTTTAGGTCAATGCTGGCGTACCCACCGGATCCGCTCATGTTAACGCAGCGTTCTGACACAATCGACAGGGTAAAGTCATTTAGGTGTGACACAATCAAGCAATGCAGGCGTAGGCCTGTGCTTTCTACATGCTGTATTATTATCTTTATTGGCTGCGGCGTTCTACCCTGCAGCGTTGGGTTCTCTCGACACCCCAAAACTGTGAAGTCACGTTATAAAGAGTATTTTAGGGCTGGTTGCAGGAAAACAGGCGCCGCCTCTCGTCTCAGGGTGGAGTCGATCACGGCGGCGGTCCGTCATGTGATGTGGTGAGCAGGACGGCAGTGTGTGTGTGTGTGTGTGTGTGCATGTGTACACATCGAGGAATCATGTCTGCTCACGAATCCTGGACACTAATTTGAGATTTCAGCAGCATGCGGCTGTCATCAGCACTCTTATCAAAAGTACATACCAGACCATAATCACAGGACTGGATGCCAAAATACCTTTGAGCACATGAGCCCAAATGAAAGATGGAAGAGGGAGCATGTGTGTGTGTGTGGGGGGGGTGGGCAGAGAAGGCAAGAAGAAAGTGGGACAAAGAACAGGATGAAGCAAATGTTTCTGCATTTTGTCTTCAAATAGCTTCATACTGATTTTCACCACTATTTGGATAATGAATGATTTTATTCTCTGAGTACAGGACACTGACGACCAGCAGCTCCTGCATCGTGTGTGTGTGTGTGAGTGTGTGTGGGGGGGGTAATGACAGCCAAGTCATTACCCCCTGTGTGGAAGATTCACCACTTTAGCAACATGCCTGAACAGGTCACCCCGCAGAAAAAGAATGGTTCCTCAGAAGCCTGTGTGGTTCTCTGAAGAAATGGTGAAGAAAGTCTTTGCAGACATGAGACTGACAGACATTGAGTTTGAAGTACTAAAGGTTCTTCATTTTCATTGGAGTTATTCTATGGTGGGTATTGGCATAAGATTAGGACCTCAACTAATGTTTGTGATAATAAACTACAGATCATAGCAGTTCATCAAATAGCTGACCTCTAAAATCAGCAAATACCGATCCCAATCCTAATTTAATTTACTGCAATATATTTACCCTTAGTTACTTCAAAATCCTATTTGTAAGTATGTTTAGTTTTAGTTAGTTCGTTTTCATTTTAAGGTTTCTTTTTGCTTGTTCCATTCTATTCTATCTTGAAGAATTCAGCTCAAAAGATGAAATGGCTAAAAAAAATGATGCGAAACTGGATCAAGGCTCAAACCACCATGGAGGATCTGAATGTTCATGAAACACCAGTGACTTCAACAAAATCAGACACTGTCGCGTCAGGACTTGGAGGTCCCACCCATGGGTGCCACCTGCGACTGGAGAAGGTCCTGCAAGTCCACGTGTGGGTGGGTGCGGGGGGTTGGAAGCGGGCACGAGGGACGAACTCCTCAGCCAATCAGAGACGACCACCGCTGCCGCGGTATATAAGCGCCGCGCGCTCCGCCGGGCGGAATCAGTCCGCAGCTTCTGTCCGAGCAGCATCAGCACCCCCCCCCTCCCCGAACACACACACACACACACCACCGAGACTCCGGGGATTAACGCTTGTTTTATGTCAAGACTTCGTCCGACAGCTGGAGCACATCTGGACACGTAGAACTAGTTGGAGGTCGATTCGGGACGGAGCCGAGCAGCGGGTACAAACATGCGTCTGATCCACAACATGACGACCATCGCGGAGTGCGCAGCGCCGGACTTGTCGGTGCCCAACCGGGCCATTAAGATAGCAGTGATAGGAGGCAGTGGAGTGGGAAAAACAGGTAAAACAAACCGGGTTTGACGCGAGGAGTTCGTCGTCCACACTCCGCTCTGACCGGTGCTGTTGTTGTTGTTGGTGTCTTCATTTCAGCGCTCGTTGTGAGATTTCTCACCAGACGTTTCATCGGAGACTACGAGAGAAACGCCGGTGAGTCAAAGGAGCCGTGGTGGTGTTGTGAAGTGTTTTCTAAAGATGTCGGCTTGCTGACGTTTAACGTTGTCTCCGTGTGCAGGGAACCTCTACTCCAGAGAGGTCCAGGTGGATGGAGAGCAGGTAACCATCCAGGTTCAGGACACCCCTGGTGCGGAGGTGAGATCTGCTCTCACACACACACACACACACTCACACACACACACACACACACACTCACACACACACACACAGGGATGATTATAAGGGAAACACAGCCAGCCGACTTGGTTAAATCCAGTTCCTAAACCGTGGATAAGACATTGTAGAGATAATCTACTAAGGCTCATCTAGATCATATGAGGCTCTCTTGACTGGGCAGCAGTCCAGGACAGGACCGTGTGTGTCTAATCTCCCCATTTAGGCTAATGGATGTCTGAAGCAGAGGTAAATGATATATCCAGACTCACCTCTGCGTTCTGGAGGAGTAACTCTATAGCTGCTGTCTGCATTCCAGTCATTATAACATCAGCTGCATGAAGTCAGGGGCGGTTTAACCCAGCTTGGATTCAAAGTTCTTCTCTGGAAGTGTGTTAATTCAATCACTCATCTCCTTTGTTCCCCAGATGACAGATAACGGCAACAGCCTCCCCGATCACGTGGCCTGCTCCGTCCAGTGGGCCGACGCCGTGGTGCTGGTGTACTCCGTGACCGACCGCCGCAGCTTCGACCTGATCCGTCAGCTGCACCAGTCGGCGGTTCGTGTGGGAGGTGCCAACGCGCCCCCCGTCATCCTGCTGGCCAACAAAGCCGACCTGCTGCACCTGAGGAGCGTCGACCCCCAGCAGGGCCTTCTGCTGGCGGGGACCCTGGGCTGCTCCTTCTACGAAGTGTCAGCCAGCGAGGACTACAGCCAAGTGCACGGGGCGTTCCACAGGCTGTGCTGCCAGCTAGCCAAACAGCCACTCCCCGCCTCCAACTCCAGCAGCGCTGCCACGGAGAAGAGGCGCTCGCCCCTCATCCCCAGGCCGAAGTCGCCCAACATGCAAGATCTCAAGAGGCGCTTCAAGCAAGCGCTGTCGGCGAAAGTCAGGACTGTCACGTCCGTGTGAGAGGTCGAAAGTGGTCCGGAGTTGGAAAAGTTGAAAAGAAAAGAGCAGCTGCTTCTCAACTGGCCCCGAACCAGAATAACTGAACGACGCAGGATGCGGGTGGATCTTTGGGTGGGCCGACGTCTGTACTGACAGATACTGCATGAACAGGTTCACGAGACGAGAAGACGGAGGAGAAGCAGCAGCAGCAGCAGCAGCAGCAGCAGCAGCAGCAGCAGCAGCGGTCTGATGTGGAAGTCACCATCTCCTGGCAACAGACTCTTCTGCTTATCTTTCGTAGTTGCCTCTTGTGGCAGCTCCTTGCTGAAACTGCACTGAATGCAGGTGGGATACCGCAGCAGTGTGTGTGCACACACAGTGTCTTGTGTCAATATCTGCCGTGTAATTTAAAGAGCATCCAGGAGCATCATCGTACATGATGGATGGAGGGAGGAGGGGAGGGGTCGGGAGGGGAGGGGGCGTAGCAGACAAAGTATGTAGCACATGGTGGTTTTAAACACTGATGCACTTTAAACAGGTTTAGTCCAAAGGGCCTATTATTTATTTGTGAGTTCACGTTTTGTTCACAATAAAGTGATGATGAATCGGATTCTGTCCATGTTTCATTATTTGAGTGTGAGCACATCAGATGAACATGGGGTAGAAAGAAAGGAGGGGGACAGATTCCACTTTCATAAACGAAAAACAGGAAGATGACAACGTCACCTTGGGTTGTTCGATCCCGTCTGATGGTCTCCGACCTCAGAAAACACAAACGACAAGAACATTTCTGCTTGTTTTCCCAGAGCGTCCCTTATTTCATGAAAGGCTCCTCTGAGAGCCGCTTCCTCCCTGAAGACAATGAGAAACCGACTCCCAGTCAAATCTGAATATGCGTGAGTAAGAGTCACTTCCTGAGGGAACTCCCAAGGGATGAATAAACTGTTCTAATCTAGTTATTTACAATCCAGCACTGAATTAACAAATTCCTACTCATCTGACCAACGGGCTGCTGCGAAACACGGGATTTGAGGATTGAATCCGTCTGTCAGGGACCTGAGGGAGATCTGTGGCTGAGGAGAAGCGGGTGAGGGAGCTGTAGGTGGGTCTGAATGTCGACAGTGTGACATTAGTCGTTAATTCCGCTCTTCTTTGCCACCGTATACGACGTGGGAGTGGGTGCGAACAGAGTGTGTATTCTCTCTGCTTTCCTCCGCTCACACCTTCACTTGTAATGAGTTCACACGTCACGTCCTTTTCACACGTCCTGGTCAAAAGAGCTAACGTATAAGTAGAAACAAGGCACGGCAGTACGTGTGTGTTGGAAAAGCAGCTCGCTTTTATTCCCACAGGCCATGACCTTTGCTGCTATGCACCTCTTGGCATGAAAAGTGACATTTTCTGTGATAATTTTCATGATTATCTTCAGAAAATACGCTCTTAGTTCTTATATATAGATGAAAAATATACGTTTTGTGGAATCCATGCAAGCACATCGACATTCACGACAGGGAATGTTTGACAGAACATTTCTATTTTTAACATCTTTTAACAGAGAATATTGTAAATCGGTTCACACTCTGCGAAGTGTAGAAGGTGAAGGCGGGGGCACATATGTCCTGACACGTGTGTTTGCACGTGCCGGCCTCAGACACCGATATCAGGCACCAGTCTTTGGGCTGTGAAGAGCAGGTCGGGAATATCTGTTGGCCTCAGCAGTCTGGTGGATAGAACCAGCACCTGGTGCGAAGCACAAGACACACATCAGGGTTGAAATAGGTCACAGCAAGGTGGGCAGACATGAACGCGTCAGGTGCCTGAAGAATGGCTCAGTTTGAGGTGTAACACTGAACAGGGAGGGTTGGGGACAGGGGCGTGTTCTCCTCATGATCCTACACTATTGGCTTTTAAATGACACTAGAAACACAAGAATGTGATGCTGATAGTTGTGGGTAGTGGACATCCAAATCGAAACAAGAACTGAACTCAGCTGTGGTTTCTTTTTGGAACACCAATGCTGCCGTAGCTGCGCTGGAAGAAAGCGGACGTGGGCCAAGGCCAACAGGGGTGAGTTTGTCTTAAACACCTGGAGATGGACTGACAGCACTGACGTAAACATCCACCAGTGTCAATGTTAAAACACACATCTCTATTTCAGTTAGAAATCCATCTACCGATCGATTCGACCTTTGCTGAACTGCTTCTTAGCCGATGCTACGCTCCTGCAACAAGTTTGGTGAAAACTGCTCAGGTAGTTTTTGTGTAATCCTGCTGACACACAGAAAACCCAAAGCCAGCGAAAACACGACCTCACTGGCAAAGGCAATTAAAACGTGAATTATAGCCATGTTCCATTTAGGCTGCCTGCGCCCGCGGCTGCACACGGAATATAATGAGGTGTAATGAACGTTAAACGCGTTTACTCAGCTATGACATGTCCAACTGCTGTGAGAAGGAAAAGCAGTCTTCAGCGCCGCTACAACGAAGAATCTCACGACATAATTTGAGGCTGAACCATAAATTACCCACCGCTGTGAGAGGAAAGAAACACCCTTCACATAATGTCTATTTTGCAACTGTAAAGATAATTCTACACAAGCGCAGGATGTCGAGTCATGGACACAGATGAAAACATATTCTCCTAAATGATCTCATACATCACCAGTTACAGCTAAAAAGACTGCTGTGGTGACATCGATATAAAATGAAACTCCCACCACCATTTATGTTAAGAGGTCTGGAAATGCATTCTAATTCCAGCTGTGACCAGCTGTTGTTTCCTACAAGGACAGAGATGCACAACCTACAAATACAGAGGAAACATTCAGCTGTCCAGTCTAGATTGAATTTCAGTGAAATCAGTTGAAAAAGTACAGAAGGTCCAAGAACGTGTGGATCAGAATTGTTTTTTAAGGAAAAGGATCCTGATTAATCTGCTCTCAGAAGAAACAAAGATCCCTGAACACACAATGATCCAATCTGTGTATCCTGGAGCCACATACAGGTCAGAACCATCTTTGAGACTCTTGGTTAGAATAAGAAGTGCAGTTCTCTTGTGCAGTCTGACAGAGAGGCTCCTTGTCTGCAGCGGTGTTGCTTTAACACCGGGTCAGCACCTAAAATTGGCAGAGGGATTATTTGTGGTGGCAGCGTAAGAACATTATAGAGGAATGAGTCCACATGGGAGACTGATATCTACATCTTGGCTGCTCTGGTCTCATCATCCACAGACATCAGCCACTGGTGGCAAAACAACTTGTATCCCATATGTTTGCATGTATGAGCTAATGTTTGTGAGCTGAGGTCAGTGCGTGTGTGTGTGCGTGTGTGTGTGGGGGCGGGGGGGCAGCAGGATATTATATAAGCTATTTTTTTCTGATTCCCTGATTATAGATGGAAAGCTTTGATTGTGGCCAGACCCTTCAGTGCTGCTGGCTGCCTTCTCAAAGCCTTTTATCAACTAAAACCCATGTGACCCAGTCTGAACTCTCTTATCCCCGACACTCTCATTCAGAGAACATTCATTGCCATGTTCTGCATATCGATGACCAACACTCGCACACACACACACACAGACATTAATGAACAGACTTCATGGATATGTCATGGAAATGACACTTTTACACCTGATGTGTGTATGTAGGTCAACGCTCCTACTCCTTCATTCTTCCACACTCACATTAAGACACCGGTAAATGCCTCCTCACGCTCACCCAAAGAACGAATATCCAAATGTCATTGAATGTGCATTTCAATGATCATTTCTTTGATGAGTGAGTTAGTGAGTGAGCCAGTGACGTTAAGACTCTGTAGTCCTTCTAAGATGGCTTCAGGCACTTTGTGGGGATGCTTTAGGAAAGTACAAATATTTCCTCTACTTGTGACAGAGCCAAGCCAATAAAAAACCAAAGTATCTTTACAAGTGCAAGTAGCACATGAGCAGTAGATGCAGTATACAGTATTAAATAGTATAAAGTGGTTTGAAATAACAAATGGAAATTGTCATCTAAGCCTACATTGTCTAAAATTTTCAACAGTTCCATGTAATATTCATTCATTCATCTTCTCCTGTCGCGGTTGTGCTGTCAACCGGCGAATGTCAAGGTCACCAGGTGATGAGGGCCACATGAAGCAGAGACTACGGGCAATGATTTGGAGCTGAGATGAGTACTACCTGCATCCGTTTCATGATTTACAGTTTTCCATTTCATCACTGATGAGTTACGCCTTTGTTTCTGTTAATGGGATGATTTGAGAGAGGGTTGGTTCCACTGGGAGAAAGACAGACATCAGGAATCCAAATATTGATGGAAGAACATGATAAATATTCAAACTGGGCCGACTCACCTGTGTTCCCGGTTTAGTCGTGGTTACAATCTCCTTAACAAGACGGATCTCTGATGGCGTGACTCCACCGACGAGGAAGAGGAAGAGCACAGGGTTGTCGCTGGGGTGTGGACGACTCACCTGCAGACAAGAGGAGACGTGGTGGGTCGGTGTCCATTTGATTCAGTGTGTTTGTGTTTTCTGGGGGACCTGCTTCATCTTTTCATGTTATTATTTGCGGCCATGTGTGTTTGAGTCACTGCTCAGCTGGAAAACCTGTGATAGAAAGAAACTGTGGGAGGGGACAAAGGTCGCTGCACCTCCAGACAAAGCCCCGTTTTCACACCCTGGTGTTCTGATGGGCAAACACGTGGACATGTAAGAAGGTATCAACACACACACAGCGCACACACACACACAGACCCTCCCACAACAGATGCACAAACACCTTTATCATATTACCTGCATGAGCAAGCGCTCAGACATCCGCTGACAAAGAAAGAAAAAAAAAAAGAAAAAGAAAAGAGTGTATCATCCAATTGGCACTCGAAGAGCGATGGCCCAGTGCTATTGGTTGGACCGGGCTGCAGCCTGGACACATCTAGCTTCTTTGAATACTAACCGTTCAATCAGAGCAGCAGGGGGCGGACCGAAGGAGAGGGTGGATGTACATGTGATGGATCAGCAGGCTGGGGTGAAGCGTGTCGGGCATGATGCAACGTGTTGCTTGGAAAAAATGCTTGTACCATGTATTATTTATGTGTTGTTTTTTTTTTTTTAGAGATGTATTCAGGGGTATATGAAGTCAGTGCCGACATACGAGCCCCGTGTGCAGGTGGATCTCCGCCTGTGTGTGTCTGAACCATGTGCGCTGCCAGGAGACCCAGAGGGAGGATATGGTGCTGCATGTTGATGGGGTGTGATATGTGATAAGTGTGAGTGAGGGGAGGAAACATTCATCCAATGTCCTGATGGTAAATCCTCTGCTGGCATTTCAGAGAGGCAATGAGTCAATATATTGTATCTTAAAGACAACCAGGAAGGGGCCGTGTTTGATTAGTTTATGTTGGACGTTAATGAACCTGTACACCAATGTCACATTATTTATAACACGTGTTCTACCTGGAACCGTTTTTGCACACAACTCAACGCACCTGCGTTTTACTTTTATTTCTTCAAGATGTTTAACATTATTCAATACTTGCACAGTTCAAATGCACATCTCTGCATAGGGCTGGTTCTATTTTATAGATATTAAATGTTTTGTATAGTAGTCTGTGCTTGATGTGTGATATTGTATAACATTAAATATGATATAATATTATAATATATAATATTAAAAAGTTAGTGGACTGGTCGAACAATGTGTTTTTCGCTCCAAAAACTGTTTCCATCAATCAACAGTATTTTTTCTTTTTCTTGCAGTGGCAGTGTCTGATAACCAGGTCACCTCTTCAACTAAATTTGAAGGGTTAAATTGTTCAGATGAAAGCAGACAATGACTTCAACGGACAATCAATCCAACCAAGACAACAGTGCACAGGTTATCCAGCTCCTTGGAATCGCCACAGGATGTCACCAGCACAAGGGACAGTTTGAGAGGAGGTAACACAGTGTCAGTGATACGTGTTGTAACCACTCAAAGTGGTTATGTGGTAAATGGCCAAAGTGTATAACACATGATGTCACGTGTGTTTTGTGTGTGGTGATGTATCTAGTGTGTAGGACACTCACTTCCTGTTTGACCCTGGTTGCTGGGTGTCAAACTGGTTTTAGTTCCATTTGACCTCAAGGTGACCAGGCCTGTGTGATAAAAATTAATTTGTTGTGCAAAGAAGTACATTCTGCAAATGTTTACAACTAATGTATTTTTGTTTTACAGTCCATATGATGATAACCTCTAATTTCTTAAGAAAAATAACTGCTATTTCAGCGATATTACGGCTCAGTTTACAGCAGCTCGATAAAGATATACAAAAGGTATAAACAGGTATGTGTCACAGGTATGTGTATTAATTTATATGATGTACATATATGATATTTACAATAATTTTACTTATGATTAAAACAAATTAAAAGCTCAAAATTATTTTAAATGTACATACATTGTGCTGTAAAGGAAGTGAAATAGTTCTCAGTGTCACTAAAAAAGTCGAACAGGAATAGAAGATTCAATTTGTATTGACAAACTGCAGATGATGTGTTCTATGCAACTTTCTGCTATTAGTAGAATTCATCCCAGATTGGATTGTGGGCTGTCGACTGAACGTGTGACATTAAACACGCTGACACATACAACTGGTCACAAACCATTCCAAACGACAGTTTAAGTCAGCCTATAGGAGCTCTAAGTGGGTTACAATCCAGACGTCCAGAGTATTTCATGGGATATACTCAGGGGTACACAGTACTCCTTGTGGTTAAAAATAGGCCTTTTACTGAGGTGTTTTATTGCATCAAGGAGCAGAGGGCCTTCCTATAGACTGGTCATGTTTATACCTTGAGTATGTCTGAGTTTCTTAGCCAAGTTTCTTAATTTGTGTATAACCAGGCTGCAGTTATGCAACTGGTCTCATTCCTCCTTGAGGGTAATCATCTGTTTCAGCAGAGCCAGATGTGGGATAAACAGAGCATGGATAGTGATCTGTTCTGTGGTGGATATACATTACCCACAATCCCAGAGCTGCATGTCTGCTGCAGAAAAATATTTGGCCAAAATATTAACATAACCCCAAAGCTCAGGTCTTTTCATCTCCTTCTGAGGCATTTAAAACAAAAAGTAAGAAAGAATGAACAATGAAATAAATGGGTGACAGAGAGAAGGAGGTAAACTACTTGACTCTGTCGTACTTATGTAACAAAAAGTAACATCTTCATTTTTTGTGGGTGATTTATATGAACAAATGTTTACGTCACTACTGCAAGATTGAAGGCTCAGTTTTCAGCTTCCATGATCCTTTGCCCATTAAACACAAATTACAGTCAAGACAGATGGAAAAATGGTTAAGAAAACATTTTCATTGCAGATCTGTGGCTCCGACAGGCTGCATTTCACAAACAATGTAGACGATGAGAGCTGTTTTGGGGGAAAATGTCCTCTTTATGCAAAGGACCTTTGCATAATTGTTTAATTTGGCTTCCTGACATCAGACTAAATAAACGTAGGAGCGTGCAATCTTTGCCCTTATGACTTTGATGATGATGATGATGGCTTTGAGGCTGTAATATACTATGGTTATGTAACTGTCAGCGCATCTGTGAGACTATGAAGTTATACTTGAAAAAAATGACTCATGTTCATTTGTCCATCCAAGATAAATGTAGCAGACATGACACTTTATACGATGCTGTTACATTTAATATCGTCTGACCTTCATGAACATGCTAAAACCGGTCTTCAGCAGGTCTGTGAGGCCTCCGGATGTGTGCTCGATGTCGGCACACTCACGTCTGTCGGGGTGGAATACTTCCTCCAGGATCTGCCGCAGGAAAGGACGATAGGTGGCCTGCAGAATACCACACAACAGGTATAAGTATGACTGACTCCAGTGTATTTACTTCCATATTCATGTGGAATTTAACAGGGTTCAAAAAAACTGATGTTGATGTCTTTAGCCGCTGTGTGATTGTGAGAATGGCTGGAGGTAAGACAGAAACAGCTCTTCTCCATCCAGGGAATTGCTGACTAATTCAGATGCAGTTCTGGATTCATTCTGTAACTCTTTTGGCAGTTTGGCTCCAGAAAAGGTTGTGCCGGCCAATCAGTTGGGACGATTTCTTCAGGACATAAAAGGCATAAAGAAATGAAATGTACAGAAATTCATGGTCCCCAGAGGATGAATCAGGGCAGGCCAGATGCTGCAGAGTGGTCCTGTGACCTGGTAACAAAGCTGTCAAGCGTACTTTCATAGTATTATCAGAAGATAATCAGACCTTCATTTCAACTCAGGCCGACTGTAGAAAAACACTTTTCTGAATTGCTGCTGGGCTTGAAGGAGATGAAAAGCAGAACTGAAAAGCCCCACATATGCGTTCTAATATCCTTAAACAGGGGATCTATGAGGAAAAAAAAGGGTCCACAAAGGTAACAGGGGTCAGCTTTCTCTGTCCAGCTACCCAGAAAAGAATGTACCATTTATGGGCCTCAACGCGAACAGATACGGAATTCGAGACCGATTTTTTTCCCCTATGGGAGTAAAGTTCACTGTCTCAGAGAACAGTAAAGACCAAGATAAGACATGAAAGAGAGTTATGTGAGTACTGTGAACAGCAGCACTCTTAAAATAGGAAATAGGCAGGCAGAGGTGCTGAACATATTAGTGATGCATTAAAGCTTTGAACCACACACACACACACACACACACACACATTCTACGGGCTGCTGTGTCCAGGTGTTTTCACCCACACTATTCTTTTCACCTGCAGGATGACTAACGGAAACCTCCCACTCCCGGGGAAATCCTGTCGTCCACATACAAGTTCGAAATTATATAAAGTGCTTTGTGGCCTGGGTCAACTTACATAAGCTGAGCTGCTCGCAGTAAACACATTAATTATCTCCCACCAGATAAATAACAAACACACATGCAACCAACAGTATTCGAGGCATAAACAGCAGACATTAACACACACACACACACACACACACACACACACACATACACACACACTTCATCTGATTGTAATAAATCACCAACAAACATCCACACTATCGAAAAACAATATCAGAATTAGTCAGAGGATTATGTCACTGCTTAAACAATCCTCTGCACTCACACACACGCCTCCCTGGTTAGCATCGGTTTCCTCATGGGATTTGGTGGTGTAAAAACGGACAAACACATTAACGCTCCAAAACAACACATCTAAACAGAAACGGGGCAGAAAGCCACATGAGGAATCTGGAGTCAAATGAATCATGAAGCTGCACCAATCTTTGTTTTTCCTTTCATAAAAACACCAATGTTTTCAGTAACAGTAACACTAAATATCTTTTTTCTGCTTCTACTACTTTGTTTTCTAAATACTACCGCTACTTTTGGTCCCACTCTTGTGAGTCCTCCCAGTTCCCTCCTTTTGCACCCCAACAATATACAGAGAAATGTTCCAACTGTGAAATGACAACAATTTTCACTCTGGATCAATCATCTATCGTCACTGTTTCTACTGCAAACAGTGACGACAGCAAGGGACTCGTCAGTCGGCAGGCAGGGTATGAACACAGGTACTCCATATACTGAGCTGGGTGAAAACTGACTGGGGTGGCATTATTCTGCCTTTTGCGTCAACAAGCAGAGTTGTTGTTTCACACTTTGGGTGTGAAACAACAAAAATGTTACTTTTCCTATCTGGGGATAAAATGGGTAAGGGATTTTT
The DNA here is from genome assembly GCA_901007665.1 of Aeoliscus strigatus. Taxonomy (NCBI): domain Eukaryota; kingdom Metazoa; phylum Chordata; class Actinopteri; order Syngnathiformes; family Centriscidae; genus Aeoliscus; species Aeoliscus strigatus. The sequence continues at coordinate 68,023 of CAAKHB010007956.1, read as the reverse complement.
TTATTGGGACACAGATGATTCCACCCATAGAAAAGTCCCCCATAGAAAAGGATGGAAAACAGACAAAAACAAGAAGAGGTTGTGACTTGTATTAGTTCCATTTGTGGAAGCAGGATACTTGCTGAGAGAGGCTGATGGACTTAGGTGAGAACATGCAATAGCGTGCCAACATCATGCTGTTTTTTTCTTTTCACCAAAATCATTTTTTCACAAGTCATCCAGACCAAGGACAGACAGCCCTTTGTTAACACATTGCTGCTCCTCACATGTGCGCACAAACACACACACCATGTCACACAAGAGTAGACGTTTTGTTGAATTAATGTCCGGTTATGACTTTGCGTCATTTAGGATGAATCTTACAGCCGATCAGAGACAATTGGCAAAATGTGACTGCAATGTTAATTACAAAATGACAATAATACATGATACACTTACTAATATACATAATAACAACCGGAATCATCATATTTTAGTTACATAAGTGGTAAAATAGGAGAAAAGATTTTTCAGTTCCAACAACTTTGTTTGTTTTTTACATTTATCGCAAAGTGTTTCCCAAAAGAAAATATAAATAGAACAAGGTGTCGACAGCATTCATGAATAAACCTTCATGGTCTGGGCTTATAGTTATTTGAAAGACTGGCTAGGGAATGACAGCAGCAGCTAAGCTGTCTCTGTAGACGGTCCAGGACAAAAAGGAATGATCACTGGACAAGGACAAAGCCTTAAAAAGATGCTCGGCGGGGCCTTTCTGAGTTACATAAGCATCAAGGTGAGGATGGCGACAAAAGAGGCTCTGACAGTAAACATCTCTTCTGTGTGACGCAAACACAAGGTAGACAAAGGCAACGCAGGCCAAAGGTCCTTGACTGAATCTCAGCCTGTTCCTGCTGCATTTCAGGTGGATATTAAAGAGAGAGATGTAGCCCCCAGTGTCCATCATGTTCAGCTGGGGGAAAACACCTCTGTTGTCTGGTGATTGTGACAGATTTAAACATGGTTTCTGAACATTTTAATAGCACTAAAGGTGGATTTACATGGAAGCGTCTGGGGCATGTAACTGCTCCACTTGTTCCCAGTGCCACCTCAATTCACATCGGGAGCGTTTCAGCAGTGGAGCGAGACAACGAGGTAGACCGAGGGTCACGAGACGGCGTGTATAAACAACAGCAACAACAAACAACAACAACCGTAGCCAGTGTGAACACAGATTGACTTCAATCACCAGCAGAGCCACGGTCCACTTTGTAAATGAGCCTTCAGAGCCACAGATGGCACAGATGGCATGGAGTATCAAAGAAGTAAATCAGTGTGATCCACTTTACTTGAAACGTGCAAAACCATCGGTGGTGTGTGCGACTCTCTGGATGTATACAATGCACACATGCAGATTATCTACAGGAGCAGCAGGAATCCAGTGCAGACAGATGATGTCCTCAATCATAAACTTTCCTGTTGTGCACTGGCATCTCTGTATTGCTGGGCAGAGTGTGTGAAAGATGTGCTCATCATCTGAACAACGTGTGTCACCTTATACATGATTTTGTCAGTTAAAACCAGAAACAGGTTGAGGATGGAGTATGTGCAACAACTGCATTTGTTGTTTGAAGAAATTGTATCGACACTTGTGTCTACATTCACACTGCAGGTCTTAATGCTCAATTCTCATTTGTTTACTGAGTACTGAACATTTTGTAGTTGTTCACATTATCCGCCATCGGACTCCAGTGTGAATCGGAAGCAAATATGGATGTAACATTAAGTCAGCATGTGTGTATTCATTTTATGACCAAGTGATAAAAAGAAGAAGATTTTTCTGTTTTGCTGAGTGAATCCCGCCTCCTCTGGTGCAGAATTGTGACGTGTGTCTCACTTCAAGGACGTAACAGTTGGATGAAATGCGACACAACTGTTGAGACTGACAACACTTCAGAAACATCAGACGTGATTTAAGACCACATATGAAAGGGACATGGATTGGATTTGGAAAAGACTTGCTGTTCATGAAAAATCAGATATGGGTCACATGAGGCAAAAAAAAGGCAGATTTGGGACAGTTTTGCCCGCAGTGTGAAAGCAGCCTTGGTAGTTGGTCAGAAACTATCAACTACCTGATGAACGCCATCACTGGCGGTGTAGATGTGGCCCAGTTGTTTAAGGTGGTCTCTGCTGCGGCTCAGACCCCTGAGAGTGACGAACATCTCCTCCACTGCAGAGTGGGCGCGCTCTGTGGTCAGCTCCTCTGGGTTTGCACAGCCTGGCAACACACACACACACACACACACACACACACTGTTGAAGCATGATATATAGATTTTTGAGGAGAATGTGTGAGCAGCTCTTAATGTGAATATGTGTCCATATGTGCAAGTAAAAACACATGCTGACACAGGCAAGAAAACATTTTTATCAGCAAAAATGGAGTGAAAGATGTCACAGGTTGCTTTTTGGGGCTAATTTTCTCAGCTGGGTGTGCACCGAAACCAATTATCAAGTAAAACGCTTGGCAGCGGGAGGACAAGAGCTCCTTTATTCACCGAGAAAACACTGCTGGTTAATCAAAATCTAATGTGCCCTCCTTTAAGACATGCATGGGAAGCAGAGACCTGCAGAGCAGTGAGCTGAGAATGATAGTGAGAGAAAGACAGAAGGGTGGTCACTGGGGGGACCAAGGGGGAAAAAGGAATTCAAAATAAATAGATAGTGCATGGACACAACAGTCATGAAGATGGAAGCTACGTTTTCAGTGCTGTCGGCAGAGTAGGTCGACTGGCACCTGCACTTCCCCCTCGAGTGGCTGAGGAATGTGACTGCTTTCAGTTAAAAGATGGTCTGCTTTCATGTACGGGATAAAACCAAACCTGACTTCTGGCTCATAACTGAGGAGAACCCTGATGACTCCACAGTTAATGCAGCAACAACAGCATATTTGCATTAGGAGAGTGTACAGCTGTGAAGGATAAAGGGATTTTTAATGTACACTTCCATTTTGGGCTATGCTGATTAACTTTGTGACTCTGCTCAGACACGGTGACAACTTGATGATGTTCAGCCAAATGGAGCCCCCACTTCCTCAAACTGTAGCACAAATATCCTCGATACAGATGAAGCCAGATTGCGATGGTGACGTTATTCAGAGCCATACATTCCGTCCAACTCGACATTAAGCGATTACTTCACTCACTGTAAATACGTCAGTGTTATTACAACTTCTTAAAATGACCTAAAAAGTAAACATAGAACTTGGTGAGCACCCTCGGAGCTTGGCATGTTATTTAAATAAGCTAAATAACTCTTCAGAAAAGCCATGTTTGATTGGTATGTCACAGATTTAAGTAGCGTTTGGTAATAAACCAAAGAACTTTGACCTGCTATCTGCAATAGAGGAGATCTCCAAGACACCAATGTCGAACTTGGCTTCTGACGGAAATAGCGTAGTAACATAGACGTTTTATTTTTTGGTAAGCTCTTTACAGCAAACTGATGAAAAAATTCTAACTAGCAAAGCAAATCAATTTGTTCGTGCAACATAAGAGTAAAACAGCAGGACATTCACATGTCTCAGTGACACAGAATACTGCACAACCTGCTCAGTCCTCCGACACTGCTTTGACTAATTGGGCCAGATTCAAATGTTGCATGACTTCTACCACCATGGGGTTACCATCAAATGTTGGAAACTCAAACTTCAGGGTTACATAACAGCGTATGAGCTCACATGGTGCACAGTTCTACTTCGTATTAGATGCAAAACCACATAAGGGAAAAATGCAAAAGTGGAAATGAAATAAAATGATATCGTATTCACAGTGATACACTGCTTGCTGCCTGCACTACAAAGCACTGAAAGGGCAGCTATGAAACTGTCCTACATACATACTGACCCATTTCACTCAACATTATACATGCTGAGGAATAAATTAATGTCAGGACAGTTAGATAAGTCACTGAATCTTTTCAGGCCATTGTAAATCTCTGTCATTTGTTCTCAGTTCGTTCCTTTTCCTTCCCATACAGATGATATCAAACCCAACATGTCCAGTCTTTGCTTGGAGTCGCTGTCTTGAGGAATGTAAAGTGTCTGGTGTGGTGGTTTGGTCTCCTGTGCAGCCCTGTCGGGGTAAACTCAGGGAAAACAGCAGGGCCTTACGGTGCAGCTGAGTGTGAAGACTGATGTCAGATGTGGGTCTTATCTTCTCAGACACCGGCACAGGAGAAAGGCCTCCTACCACACAAACTAAAGCTGTGTTTGTCTGAGCCTTTATACATCAATTTGTCAACGGAAAGTCAAAAAACACAGTACACCAAATTACAAAAATACAGCATGTACTTTTTCCGATCCAACACGTGCTGGTGAGGTTGGGAGCATATGTGATTTGTGGCATTAAGGGATGGGAGTGGGCTGGATACAGGTAGGAGGAGAAGTGCAAATCTGTCAGACAGCTTGCGTGTCGTCTGAGAAAGAGCCGGTTGACTTGTTGCCAAAGCATACAGTGCAGGCCCAGGATGGGCTGGAGCTGTGCCGGGCATTCGGATGCAGGTACCTGAGGCAATCTGTGGTTGCAATGTTGATCATGGCATCACAGATCCTGAGCAGGACCAGGTGGTGATCTGAGAACATCCACCTTGGCTGTGAGATCGAACACCTGTGAGTCGATTCGTGTCACGCGATGCTGCCACGCCACCCACCATATCGGCGCTGCACCACACGTGCACTCTGATTTATCTCCCACAATACTACTTATCTGCCTTGATATAATTCTTTGAACTGCTCTGCGGACACGTGACATTTAAGTCAATTTGATGATCTGAAAACGTTTTCATCTTGGACTGATGTGCTTCAAAGAGAGACGTCAGGGACAGGAGGAATGCAACTTGTACTTGGGAGGAAGCGAGAGGAATGTATCACTAATGGATGGAGCTGGACACTAATTAAGATAAATAATGTGTGACGCAGATGATTCGTAGTCCTTGACAATAACAAACAATAACTGCTCCCATTTCCATTAGATTTGTTGACATTTAAAAAAATAATTCAAAGCAGAGCTCATTGTTGCTCTGGCTAAAATTATGCAAACTGAGGACAATGACACACCGGTGTGACCAAAGTGTGAAGTAAAACCTGCAACATAGTACATGACAATCAAATACAACACAGGCAGCCAAAGACTATATAAAGAGTGAGGTCAGGAAGCACTGTCTCTGCCTCACTGATCCTCGTACAACACGTATGCCCACGTTTCCCCAACAACCCTGAAAACTGCAACAACTCACCTGAAGCCAGAATAAAAACGAATCGCTCGATTCTTATCTTTGGAATGTAGACAATGAGACTACTATAAATATCTCAGCTTATTTTGAAACCTAGTCTGAGAAAAGAATGAGGGTACGTGATTTTCAGCGGCAAGAGATACACAGAGAGTTTATGTCAGCCTAAGTAATCTGGTGTGGAATGCTGGGAGGTAAATCGTCTGCAAACTGTATCACAGAATGAAGGAGAGGTGCAGTGGTGGTTGTAAGAGCTATGTGCTTGTATGTTCATGGTGATCATGGCAACCATGTGATCTCATGTCCTGCAGGAAGTAACTTCCACGTGATGCTACCACGAGACAAAAGGCGAGATGTACTCAGGAAATATGCACATTACGGTTCTAAAGGGGAAACCTTCTGCTGAGTGGAAAAGTTCTAAATACCACTGGGCTGAAACGTCCATCTGAAGACCGAAGGAGGCTGTGAAGTGACTGCTCTGGTGTTCTGTGTTGTCCTTCTGCAGGAAAAACATCAGGGCTGTTTGACGGAGCTGAGCGGGAAAACTCAGATGTGGGTCTTATCTTTTGAATCTTGAGTAGATTGAGATTGAGGGTTGACACAGACAGATCGTTGCCATGGTGACTTGTTAATCACTTGCCACCCTAAGCCATAGCCATATTTAGCTGTTTTAGTCTTTCAATGGCACTGTAATTTACTAAATTAAACCTGCGCTGGTTTATAGTTGACCTGAAAGTAGTGACAGACTGAGAAAATAAAACATCAGTCAGGTCATTTCTTTACAGACATTGACACAATCTTCTTGTTGCACCCACTGGAGCTGCCACCTGCTGGTCATTAGAAGAATTGATGGGCTTAATATGTGTGGGGGGTCAGTTCAACTGACTGCAAGTATTGCATTTGCTGTGCTGCCAAGGAGATTGTCTATTTTGTCGATCTCTCAGCAGGGTAATACAAAAACTATAGTGGATGGATACAGCATGGAGACAACGAGAAAGAAACCTTAGTGAAGAAGTCATCCTGCCACTGCCAGCTGTTCAAAACAACACTGCCATGTCTGGACAGACCCTATCCAGCTCAACTGCCTTTCTCTATGTGATCTCACAGCATCTGATATAGCTATGTGGGGCTGCTTCCAACGTTCTGTCTCAGTGAGCGTTTTACAGGTATTTAGCCCAAATCACAGCTATTGTATGGTAGCTATGTCAGCTGATGTTGTAAAATACATTTATGTATGTATCTATCTAACTGCCTACCTAGCTACAGGTGCATCTGGAAAAGTTCTTTCAGTGCACAGTGAAAAGTTCATATATTTTAGGTTCATTCAAACAGAACAGAACCGATGCAGACCGCTAACAGATTTTTTGTTCTATTTTTTTCTAGTAATAAATGGCATACAGCTCATGAAAACCAAAAATCCAGTATCTCAGACTTGGGATGTATTATTGGTATTTAAACAGCGTAGTGGTTTACTCAAACCTGACACAAAACATTCTAATGTTTGGAGATATTTTGAGATACAGAGCTGCAGTCTAATTATCAAAATTAAAATGACAACATTTGTTGATGAAAGCTACCAACACTCAGTGTGAATCTGATCAAATTGTTTCAGACTATCGTGGTGGTGTTTTAAGGGCTCATTCGTGCCAAAGGTGCAAGCAGGGCAAACAACAAAAACATCAATGGTCAGACATCCATTTTCTACACAACAGGCAGGAAACAACCATGTTTGGTTTGTTGTGTCAGCACTCAGCAAACAGATTTTTTCTGAATTCCAGTGGTCAGACTTAATCTTCCCCACAGTGGCCATTTGAGAGAAAACACAAGACATGTTAATCTGGGCTGCTTCACAGACTCTTAAAGGATAATTTTTGGTATTTTTCAAACCTTTCTCTTCATGTGGGGGGTTGAAATGATTCATAGGGATCTGAAACATAGTAGTACAATGTTCAAACCCAAGACAATCTGTCAATAAAAGATGACAAATGTTTGAATAACATCATAAAAAGACATAAAGGATGCCTGTTACCTATTAAACCTACTAGTTTGCCTTCCTGTCCGTTGTAACGTCAGCGTTCAGTTGTGTTGTGTTTTGTGAGGTGAAAGAGTTAAGTGTTTCATCACGGGCTGAGAAGGGCGTGTCAGCGTCACCTCCTGTGGTGAACGTGTTTGTGGTTGCAGGAGACCACAACCAAAAGAACTCTGGACAACAGCTCAAGTGTCATTTGAGCTGTGCGGGTTGCACAGAGGCTTTGCAGCAAGACCCTCAGATGTAATGCAGTCTGTTAAGTGATGAGAGGAGATCAAACAACAGGCATGTCAGACGTCTTCTTCTAGCTGTCAGAATGTGTGTGGGGGATTAATAAAGGACCAGCAGGATGCATGTGTGTTTGCTGCGTGTGTGTAAAACGGTAGATGGAGGTGGACTTAAATCACTGGGTAATGTTCTGCTTAATTAGAGAGTGGTGGCCGCTAATTCTCTCAATCATCTTAAAGTCTTTACAGTAGATTAGTAGTCGTGTAACACACACACACACACACACACACACACTCTGAGTGAGACAGACTTGTCTTCTGCGTAATCATTAAAAATCACATGACGTGCCAATGAGACAAACTAACCTATTTTTTCCTTGACATCAGCGTCAACGTATGGTGGTTATTGTACAAGTTGTTACTCACAATAGACTCCTACAGTCGTCTTTGATTCAGAACTGAAGACGTTCATCAATGAAGGACAAGGTACGTGTGTCCTTTTGCTCGCCCACTCTTTGATATGGTTCCTCATGATTTTTGTTTCAGCCTACTGTCGTCTAGTATTATCTGGACTATCAGGCTCCCTCTCAATTTCACTTTCATCCTCTGTAATTACATTGATGTGTTTTTGGGACTGTGTGTGAGCAGGTGACTGTGTGTGTGTATTATAATTGCAGTCATTGCAGTACTTCAAACATGGTCTCAAGGTAGATCTGTGAAGTCTGGCACGGCGCAGAATACCAGACCCCAGGAAAACAGAAAAAAATTACAGCTCCGCACGCAACACGATTCCCTTCCTCTGGAAATGGTAGGGGTAGTGGGGGCTGTAACAGTGTGTATTACATAGGGATGTTAAACAAACCCCCCTACCACATCAGTCCTACAGTGGCTGGCGGCATATCCAGAACGTTTGCCTTCCTGTCCCATTAATTTCCCAGTCGTTACATAACTAGCTCCCAGTGGAACACCAGAGCCTAGAGACATGTCTACATATTCTTAAATGGATCGATTGAGGACACACAAGCCAAACTTACACACTCACTGTGTGTTAACGTACATGGAGACACCATGAAGGCGTGCTGAACGTTAGACTCCATCAGTACGTCTGGGTGTGATGGCCATAAGTGGGGAGGAAAGAAAGACTTTCTGGTTGACAGTTTCAGGCCTGTTTTTCCCTTTGAACAGACTCTGCATCACTGAAGGGAGTGGTTGGTTCTCACGGAGGGACATCTGCAGCGGTTCACCAACAGTTTTCATCTCTGCAGCAGTCACAAGTTAAACCGTTGAAGGCACACAACAACAGATGAGTTTGATTCATCTCATGTTACTCCTAACAACGGATGATGAACAGGTAACGTGGACGTATTCTCCAACGGGTTCTGTGAATTTAAAACAGCAGTGTGCTGCATTCAGAGATGATACTGTAAAAATATACTACTGGATTCGGCCATTTTTCACGCTACATGAGAAGTAAACCACACACAGTCTGAATGCCATCTGCCGTCTGTCATTTACAAGGAGAAATGGTCCATAGGACACAAACAGTTATGGAAAACCCAGACAGAAACGCTACTATGTGCAAGTAAAAAGTCCATGAATGCCTCTGTACCGCAGTTAGAACAGCTGTCAATCATGACATTGTTGCTCCTTTTAAAAGAATCAAATAACTAATTCAAACCCAATTTATCACAAAATCTATCTATCTGTGATAACACAGGCTGCAATTGTATAAATGTGACCAAAATGTACTAAAAGCAGAAGTTAAAGTATGAATGAAATGAAGAACAGTCAGAAAACCTTTCAAGCAAAGCTGTGAAAAGTTAGGTGCTCTTGTGTACCTCGACTGTGTGAGTGTATCACAAGGTGCTTATCTAACCAGTCTGCAGGATTTTAGTTTCTGCTACTAGTTGACATGGCAACCTTCACAGAGACTGAGAAGGCTGCTCGCCCTGAATGCTAAGCTAAAGAAATAGTGGTGTCTGTCGTTGCGTGTCTGTGTGCATTGGAATGTGTCGGTGTGTGGACTCCCCATGCAGACACACACACATTGTGTGTCTCAGCATCTGGCAGGTTTTACATTACTAGCAGTTTGTACAAAGTGAAACGAGAGAGCTTTAATCAAAAGTGAAGATTCAAGGAGATCTGATTACCTTTTATGAGCCAAAGGTATTTTATCTTTAATTGTCTGGACATGAAAATGTTACATAAGAATTGAAAAAAACCACTCTTTATGCAGCAACTCTTACATAACTGTGAAAGAAACCTCTCATGTAGAATATATCACACAATGTGTTAAACCTCAATGTTCCAATCAGAAAAACAATAAAATATTCCCACATGTTATCGACCACACATTTTCTGACGTGTCTGTATGCGGTTGACCTTGCATTCAGGAAAACTGTCACTAAAGTCTGCAGAATTTTAAAAGAGCTGATTCACACTCATATCTGCATGTGAATGAAAGAATGTCATTATCACTGTGATGACTGAATGTGTGGATGGGCCAGGTCTGGACGGGTAAAACATTTTTTTTCTTTTTTAATTTGGTCAAACATGCTGCAGTTGCGTGCACACACTCAGACAAGTGTGAATGTGTGTATTTGTGTGTGACCTGTGGCAAAGGGACATTTTTCAACACTCCTCAATTCACAATCATTCCTGAAGACCAGCATCAGCGGCAGCAGACATCAGGCCATTCCACAGAAAAAACTAAAATGCCCACAGTGTTTCCTTTTTTTTAATACTCCAGCAGGAGCTGGCAGTGTTTGAGCTCCTCTAATCCAGGACAAAGGCCTGGACTGTGGAACTGAGATTAGACATCTCTTTTACTCTGCACACACATACCATGAGACTCAACCCTCATATATTAAAAAATGAACACTTTTGGTCACTCTGAGAGCAAAAGTAAGAGCATTGTGCCCTCTAGAGGTGAGGAAGTTGACAGTGCAAATTGCAATGAATGCCAGCAGAATGGATGTTAGAGAACAGAGTGACAGCTGTCTGCTTGTCTCTTTAGCAGCAAACCTTTGTTACTGGGCACAAATGAAATTTGTTTTTCGTTGTACAACTCGTATTATGACAGTGAAGTCTATTCTATTAGGTTTGAGGATGCTGGTGTCAGACTAGAAAACCCTTGTCCATGGAAAGAGCTCCCTCTGCTGGTCAAAGGGAGTCCAGCACACAGCTGATTTTCCTTAAATTTAGTGGGCAATTGAATGTGTGCATCTTTGAGTAGATTAAGTTGGATTGGAGAGTGATTAATATATTTGCTCCCCTTCATTTCCTGTCCACACGTGCAAAAGAAACACAATGAACTGTCATTCAATAATTAATGCAATAAAACCTTGACGTCCATTCAACAAATAAAAAGATATTGCTCTTCATGTTGCAGTTAAGAGATTTCTTGATTATTTACTGTAAACGTGGTAACCGTTCTGTCAGTTTCTGCAACAGTGTGACTTCAATAGCAAAATGTTTGTAGGGTCAAAGGCCTAAAGAAGTGGGGGGACAAGGTTAAATATGAGTAAACAAGGACTTCCTCCCGCAGGCTAAAACTGCACCTGGACTTCTCATTACTGCTGCGCTCTCAGCACTAAGAAGAACATATGGCCCAGAGGAAACAAGCTTATAGCGCTGCTATTTTCCAATATAGTAGACACTGACACAGAGCTTTGGGAACAGGCTGAGGCCCATCGGGAATCAAGTGTGAGCCGTTCATCATACAAGCGTTACTTTCTGTGTAAGTGTTGAGATCACTTGTTTCCCCCACGATCAGTTCTCACAGTGCTGCTAGAATACCAGTAATCACAATGTCTCCATCTATCCACAGGGAGAGCCCGGGATTTATTTATGACTCACTGACATGTTGATCCCCTTCAATTTCACAGCTCCAACAGCTTGTCTGCTTCTCCTCTGCTCCAAGTGTCACATTCATCTTTTACTATCAGCACTAATACAAATCACTCATGTTTTTTTTGTACCAGTTTCGGCTCTCATGACGTGTTTTATGCTCATTTAATATTTTTGTATGCAAGTTGGGTGAATCTGCAATTCGTGTCTTATTTATTTCATAAAACAGCAAAGGTTTGGTTGATGACTTGCACACTTTATCTGCATTCATGTGTTTCTATTCTTCTCCTCTGTTCCTGATTCCTGAAGGTTTTCAGCTGCGGTCCAGAGCCCCCGAAAGGCCCTCTGGAGCTCTGCCATACAGTGTGGGGAGCAGACATTAATCACAGGGTGAGCAGGAGGAGGAAGGCAGGGGAAGGAGAGGGTGCAGGGGATGTCCTGCTCTCCCACTCCACCACCCCCCCAACTCAATCCTGGGTTTTACATCTCTCATAGTCTGAAGAATCATCACTCTGTTAACTCCTCCCTTGTGCCACACAAGAGGAACCAGTGTAACATAAACAAAAGCTCAAGAAGTTCATTTATTAAGCAAAGCAAGTGTTGATGAGTGTCCCTGTTGGAGGAGGGGTGAATTGGGGGTGGGGGGGGCAGCTCTTATTTTGATAGTCCCTACGTCCTGGAGAAAATGGCATCTGTTGTGTTTGTTTTCCAAGGAGAAACATCTGAACATCTGTGGTGTTCCTCGGAGCAACATGGAGGGATAGAGTTACAAGCTGCACCGGTGCACATGAACACATAAACACATGTGCACAGTCGGACACTTAACGATAAGGAGGAAAAGTCTGAAAAAGTAAAAAAACAAAACAAAACAAAAAAAAACCTAAGGCAAACCTGAACATGATGCAGGACTTCTCTGCTCTAGCTCATCCCTGCTGGTAGTCAGAAAGTATTGTCAAATCTACATTCTATCATCAGATGGTGTGGAAATATCCCCAAACTTCAAAGCAGCCTGTGGAATGTCGCTTAACGCCGGGGCGGGTCACCATGAACGTGAGAGTTTACTTCTGATATTAACGGGTCTCATGTCCACATCAACAGCTAGATGGACAACTTGATTGCCTGCTGGCTGTGGCCAGAGTTTCTGATGCTTTAAACCAATAAATCCAAGGCTCAATAACAACTCTTAAGCAAATATTGTGTAAGTGCAAACCTATTTCACTTGGCAAGAACATCTGGCTTTTGTCACAGGCCTCCTTTTGCAATAAAATATAGTCTTCGTCTCCTTGAGCAGTGAAGTATATGTGCAAGAATGTGTAATGTTGAGGACAGATGAAGAACTTTATGGACGTGAATGTGTTGTATGAAAAATATTTTGACCGTTGACAGGAACTCATCTGTTGACACTTGTGACAGTCATACATGCAATTCTCGACATGACCACTAGGACGCGCTGTCGCACTGCTGACAGACTTCTCGCACATCTGACACACGCACACGCGCGCACGCACGCACGCACACACTGCCAGGGCTGGGCTGTTTGCTCTCCTTCTCCTGGGGGGAATCAGAGTTTTTTTTGTGGCCCAGATGTGAGACACCAACTTAAAACCTGATTAAAAAAACACAGTCACAGTCCCTCTTCGCTTGTGTTTTCCAGTCCACTTTTAACTTTCCTCTCTTCATAGCGATGTTGCTGCCATTTGAGCAGAAATAGAAGACGCAGGTCCCCACCAAAGTTCATATTTCCTGAACAATTAATGAAAATGTTTCCGAATGGCCAGAAACTTCATGTGTTCCTCTTTAGCCTGTGTTTCACCCCAACAACATATCTTGGATGTTTTAGCAGAATCCTGCCGGGAGACAAACAAACAAACAGCAGAGACAACATTACCTCCTCGTTGGAGGTAATGGCAACAGAAACAGAAAGAGAAAGTCTCCAAGCGGCCAAGATTACTTTATAAGGTGAATAATTATGTGTGTTGGTTAAAGCAACCAAATGAACCTGACGACATCGTCGTTTCTAAACTTCATTTAATTTTAGTCTAACCAGCAGTGACACCATCCTACAATGTTTTCATTTTATTACCGACTTTTTGTTGAGAATCCCTTTTGTGAAGATATTTTCTACTGGTCCAATACCTGGGTGTGACAATCAAGATTGTTAAAAGTACAGTGTTTTTCGAACCACATCTGGGAGGTGTCATGCTTAACTCTTGAAATTGGGACCAGTGAGTTGTTCATGACGGTTGAAAATAGAAGCTCCACAATCAAATGAGACACAAATTGGCATCGGACAACGACACAAAGACATGACAGCAGGACTCAGTCCTGTGAACCGAGACAAAGTAAATGCAACTTTAGAAAACATAGCTACTGCTGGGTGTATAATTCAAATAAGCCTGATAAACCTGAGAAATGTATTTTACTTAGCACGCTCGATAGTCCATTGCCTATGTGAAACAAAATGTTTGATGTGAATTCAGAGGGAGTCAGGTAAAAGGAAACACAGCCTAGTGGGGTGTTACGGCGCCCACGGGATGTGAAACGGAGCGACAATTCAAGAAAGTGATGAAGATGTTCATTTAAATCAAGTGTCTGTGAAGGAGAAAAGGTCAGTGTTTCGTGTTACAAGTAGGCAAAAGAATGAGGACAGTGAACATGGTACAATGGCTGGTTTGACACTTGAGAGACACTCGGACAAACAGATGTTTGACAAAGCAATGTTTAAAGGTGCTTTAATGGAAGTCCCCTTGGTGTCCTAAAACTGTGAAGCTTCTTCAGTTCTCAACTGAAGAAGCTTCACACGGATGAGAGGTGAAACGTCGTCAAGCAAACTAGGTCCAGTTTCAGGAAAATTAAGCTGGAAAGGTGCCGTCATCATTGAAGGTGTCAACACAACTTAGAAAGGTTTGGAGTGAGTCCTCCAAAATGTGCACAATGATCCAAATGACCACAATTCAAATGTAAAACATCTAAACTTTTGCATTTAAACGTAAACTTGGTTGCAAAATTTAGTGTAGTGTCATGAAATATTTTGCGGGGTTAAATCGTAGGCAACTGGACTTCTGGTTTTCTTGAAGACGTTTCGCCACTCATCCGAGAACTGTTCCAGAACTGAAGAAGCTTCTCGGATGAGTGGCGAAATGTCTTCAAGAAAACCAGAAGTCCAGTTGCCTACGATTTAACCCATCAAGATACCATGACCTGGATGACTGAGAACCTTCACAGTCATGAAATATTAAAGATGTAAAAATTATTCATATTACTTTCAGCGAGACTAACTGTCCACCTGAGGAGGGTCCGATCCAGTGTGTTCATCTGTGCAACACTGTTTGACTGCTGACGATAGATCGGTTCCATTTGTTTGACATTTGTTAGATGTACCATTTTACACTAAACACACAGCACACGCCACAGAAAAATGCAAACGGATTGGTTATTCATTATTCTAAACGACAGACCTTAATGTATCACGCAAAGACATTCTGCAGGATTTAAAAAGAACATCTCAAGCTCGAAGAGCGCTGACCACACCAAATGCGTGACGCTGGTCAGACGCCTGGTGGCAAATCTTCAATCCCACACACTAGGAAGCATGATAATGTGATAATGCGCATGGCAGCTCTTGCACAGCTCAGAGAGAAGCCGGGCTGCTTCAAGCCCACAATGCCATGCTAACGAGGAGCCGGAGGAGCAGCGAGGCTCCGGGCCAACCTCACTGCTGGGGTTATCATTAATGAACTATGGAGCAAGGGTGCTGTAATTCATGGCAGGATATTATTTTCTCTCCAAGCTGCCTGACCTCCCAGTGAAATTCACACATGGAGGAACTACAGCACAACAAGCGTGGATGCAGCTTGCACATCTCATTTGTCAGAACGGGTGTAGTCAAAACAGGAACAATTTTTAGATGAGTGTAGTTTAGCTGCAAATTACAGTCCAGTGGCCGTTGCAGTGACAAATCACTAAAGACATAACTTCAGAAATCAGTCATGAAGGGGTATTTTTTTTTTAAATTTTAGTTTCTTAATGTCTTGTAAACGTTTTGTTTTTGGATTTTATGCTCGGCTATATTGAAAATGAGGCCCCGTCAGGTGGTTTTATTGTATATTTTCAATATTTTCCTGCTAATTATCAACTGTCACAAAATTACGTTTGACACATTTTAATCTCTCAACAGGTTTTAAAACATCACTTTTGCGTTTTCAGCACTGCAACATCTCAGCCATTTTGTCCATGTCCTCATTCCCACATCTCCATTTGAGGGTGCAGAGGGTTTTCGGTAAACGTACACCTCCAGAATGAATAAGCACTTCCTGTTTAAGTCAGAGTTGGGGTTCGTTCAGGGGGGTTCGACTCTGAAATGTTTTGTTCACTCGCTCCCTCTGGCTCATTCTTTCTCAACTCAGAAAACCCATTACATACAAAAAAGGCTATATTACGCACACTCTATTGGAGCGTATGTCAAATTAATAGCCGATTGTGAAACAACATCAGGAGTATTAAATCACCTAATGCAAACAGAATTTTGGTTTCACAAGACAAAGAAAGCACCCTGGAGATGAAAAAACACAAAAAGGAAACAATGGACACGGAGGACAGCAGTGTTTATTTCCTACTTGCAAGCAAGAGAATGTCCATCGGCTCACACACACTGCTTGAGACAGGAGGACGACAGAGAGGGTGGAGCAGTTGATGAAAAGTCATGATTAACCTTTGATCCTCGCTCACTTCCATGTGTATGTGTGAGTACGTGCACCAAGACATTTTTTTGAGAGTTGAGAGCGAGAGTGCGCGTGTTCGGCAAGTGATAACCGCGCTATGTGCTTGGCTGCTCCCATGAGACACACAGATAATGTTGACGCTGTTCAGATCCTTTGATAACGTGTGAAGGGACAGCGCTGCAAGGAAGGAGGAGGGGGAGGAGGAGGAGGAGGATGTCGTTGGTCGGTGGTGCCGGTGTGTGTTTGTGAGCGTCTGGTGGGTGGGTGACATGCTGGTTTGGGTGGTTGTGTAGCCTCTACCCTCTGGTCCTTGGGGCTAAACTACACACGACAGATGAGGGGACGGATGGGTGGACCGAGGAATGTCTGTTTGAACCCAGCCTCCAAAGCAGGACGACCTGGGACATAGCACAGTAGCCTTGTATGTGGATGTAAAAACGAGTGAGAATGTGAGGGGGGAAAAAGAGGAAATGTGTGTGTGGGAAAGCAGAAGAGAGGGATTAGCTTTTATACATGCTGTACAATGAGTTGTGTATTTGTCTGAACAAGTCTGTGCGTGGCTGTTTATTGCCCTTACAAAGCTATTCCTGCGCTGTGCCATTGAGAGGATACACACATGATTTTCAGACATAGTTCCAGGTTTCATTTGATACCGAAAGGGCAAATAAACAACTCAGACCTGCCTGATCTGAACCAGGACAATAAATGGATATCTGAGATGCTGGGTCTGTTTACAAGCTCATCAGTCAACGCACACGAGCATACACACACACACACACACACACACACACACACACACACACACACACATACACACTTTAAGGTCGATGCTCTCACATAATATAAAATGAGGTTCTAACTAATCTAACACTGATCCATAATATGTGTATGTGCAGTGAAGGTATTTATATTGTGACTCACTAAGTGAAAAAAAAAAAATTATAAAATGATGTGAAATCCGATGTGAAAAAATGAGGATGGTCATAACGGTCTCTGTGAAGGGTAGAAGAAGAGTGCGGGGTGCAACTGAACCAAGATTGAAGCCATATGTTGAGGAGGGGACTGACGCACGCACGCATGCACACACGCACGCACGCACGCACGCACGCACACGCACACACACACAGATTGATTAATCTTTTAAAAACAGCAAATACCACGGAACAGCCAAGAGGACGACAGCGCAGCATCACGTTTAAAGCAACTTTGTTCCGCTTTGAGTGCTCTCATACACACAACTGTGACTCACACTCATCTGCTCGTTGTTGTGCGATGAGTCACATCTTGTCCACACAGAAGAGGGATGAGGTGTTGTGCAAGGCGATGCGGCTTCTTCCAGTGGAAGACGTTTATAAGATCTGCCCACTGACAAGTTCTTGTAAAAGTGACACAGATTGGTGATGTTGCTGATGAGAGACAGTCGGACACAGCAAGTGTTTCACTGAGGAGTGAGAGGGGAATCATGGGAACCAATAGATGAAACAGTTTGACATATTTTGAGAGTTGGAAAGATAAATACCGCCAGACGCCAAGTGAATAGGTTTCATAAGGACATGCTTTTATATAAAGAAATAGTAATAATATAGTTTATATAGGAAGAAATTCCAGTGAAAATATGGGAGAGGTATGCAAACGCTCCAGTATCCCCATTTTAGATTATATAGGCTTTTCTTTTGGCTATTTCATGAGCAGACAGCAGCAACATTTTCCTTATTTTTATCTTATTGTTGTAGAGCTGTTTCTCCAGATGTTTTCTAACCAGGATGCATGCTTTCTGCACCCAGTGATCAATAATGAAAAATTATCCTTGTATCCTTGTATGTATAAAATAAAAGTAGTTATTTTATCATGTTTAGCATTTGTGATATTTCCTATTTATGTAAATTCAAGTAAATGTGATGTGACAAAATGCATTTATCATGCAGAAGGAACTAACAAACTAAACAGTTGCCTGTGTGATTCTTATGCAGCAAAACCAGGAACTCTGCTTGGAGTCTCATCAACATGGTAAAGGATGATGATGACTTTTATTTCATCTTTGTCTGAATCTGTGTCGCTTTTCAACATTTGCATCTGTATCTGGCCAGAGAGAATAATCAGCTAAGAAGTCTAACTTTGCCCTAACAGTGCCCAAGATGAATTGAATGTGGGCTGTCAGAGGTGACCATTTAACCTGAGTAGGTGGCACATGAGCAGTTGATGAATTTACGCAACACTTGGAGACAGAGGAGTGAACTGTACAACAAGGTCATCATTGCCAGAGAGATAAGGTGCTAAGTCCTACAAACACAGAGGAAGTCCACTATCACAGGAAGCTCCCCTTGCAGATGTCAGATCCTCATAATCATCAGCTCAGCTTCCTGTTCCAGTCCCCCGAGCAGGACATCACATGAGCACACAGGCTCACACAGAAGCTGCGAACCAAACAACCGTGGACTTATGACCCAGACAGGCACCCCACAGAAAAATCATTCTGGAGGGGTTGAGGTCCACATCAAAGTGGATTATAGGGTGGATGAGCCTGGCGCTACAGGGACCACTAACAGACATACCACTTATTATTCTCATCATTTCCGACTGACATACGTTGACACCACCCATGTTTTGGAGGAACAACTCAAATATATCTATTTTAAAACATGGCAGTCTTAATATTTTCATATGACCTGCAGCTGGAGAAAGAGCGTATGTGTGTGTTTTGATATTCCACGTGTAGGGCGGACAGGTTACAACCTCTGCTGAAGAGTTTGCATTACACAAATAACACACTGCACTTGCTTCGGTGTTCTGGACTCTTAATTGTAGGCTCACACACACACACACACACACAGACACACACACACATACTGTACAGTCCAGCACTACAGTAACACACACACTTAGTACTGTCATTCAAAATACACAACAGATTTATGCGCTCCCACACAACAGAAGGTGTGAGGATCTACAGCATATCACAACTGAAAACATTTACACTACTTTTGACCATGTTTGAGAACAATTGTGAGGCAGCTGGAGAAGAGAAAGTGTGTGCGTGTGTGTGCGCTTCATTTCTTGACTGATGCGGTGATGCAAGGAGGCCAACCAGAGGGCTGCTGCTCCCACCTTACACGCAGATGTGTGTGTGTGTGTGTGTGTGTGTGTGTGCACGTCCATTGTGTCCACACATGCAGACAAAACAGCTCAAAACTATGTAACATATTTTCAATATGTGTGAACCATTACGTGAGACTCTGACTCACACATCACCAGGACATACAAGTGTCAGTGAAGGAGAGACGTTGACTGAAAAACTCTGGAACAATGTTTCTAAAGGGAAAGTATAAGGATGGCAGTGGGCTGAGGAGGGAAGTACAGGAAAAGGAGAAAATTAAAACCACACACCCCATCCTGGATATAACACGTGCTTTTCTTAAGATTTGCTATCACTTCAGAACGAAGAGGGAAGCTAAAGTAGATCCAAAAATAGTGCATGTTTTCAATGCAGGGACTTGGGTTTGTGTGCTCTGGGTCAAGGACAGCAGAGGACCTAGTGTATCCGGAGAGTGCAGCATATACAGCGGGCGCAGGGCTGTAGCCTCAGGGCCAGGGGCAACCGTTATAATCGAGGGAGGGGGGTGCTTGTGTGAGTATATATGTGTGCGTTGAATGTGTTTATTTTCAGTGGGGTTGAGTTTACTCTGGCCTCACGGCGGCAATCCACACCGCAGACGGTCATTATCACAGGTCACATACATACACCCACGCTTTGTGGATAGCAGCGATAACGACAGAGACGGCTGTATCGGCCAAAATGTTTCTCACGCCGTCACTGACTGTAGAGTACACTTTACAACAACGAGTTTATTCATCCTTCCATCTCTGAGAAAGTCTGAGACGTTTACCTGGGCTGAGACTGAGCTGTCGGATGTGATAGGAATGAACTCACCCAGTGTAGAGCAAAAGCAGCTGTCAACATCAAAGAACAGATGAGCGTGTGTGTGTGTGTATGTGTCAGTGAGAAAGAGAGAGAGAAAGAAAGAGATATTTGAAAGGACCAAGACCCAGACTGATCAGGCGATAAGATGAAATGATGGAGAGGCAGACAGAAGATGTGCTGGGGCAAAAGGTTCTATTGATAGTAAATGCCTGCAGTCTACTCAGTACGGTACCGCCGTAACAACAGCGCTCTTCTACTGGTGAGGAGACAATGTTCAGAACATCTGTCATAAAAGGTTTGATATTAAACCACAATATGAGTACTGAGTAATGAGTATAACAAGCTGTCAGAAGCGGAAAGTGAACTTGTGCTTGCTGGAACCAGTTTTTGGATCAAAGCTTTTGCACCAGATTTTTATTCCACATATATCGTGCCTCATTGTTCTGATTAAAAGGTGCTGAGGTGGAAAATGGGGCACAGATCTAATGCCTCTGATCTATCAGCAGATGCAAAGGTTTCCAGAAATGTCCCCACTTTTCAGTGAGTCACATTGTTTGTTCACCAGATTACTGGGTAACCTACATGCTGGGGAAGCATTATGCCACTTGTGGGTAAATAAGAATGCAACAATGGGGTAGTATTGATCAGTAATTAAACTCTCATAGAACTTCAGTTTTTCTACTATTTGGTCAAAGAAAACAAAGGGTATCCAAATAGTAATAGAACCACAAACCCTCCTCAAGAAAAAATATATTGTTACCTTTCAGGTTAATAACTTTATTTATCACACGTTAGGGAACATCAGTGATTTTTTTTAATTAAATCATGTATGTCAATCCCAAATCAGCACACTTGCCAAGACGTAAAAATCAGAGTAGAGACAAAGGGACTAGAGATGAGACAATGTTGTCTCACTGTTTGTGTCTGGTCATATGAATGGGAGGAGCGTCGTGATAAGACTATCTCTGACTGTGTCCGTCATACCAATGAAGGCACCGCCCAAAAAAAAAAAAGTGACCAGACACAATCTTCTTTTATCTTTTTGACCGGGCCTGCATTCCTCTTTGGTTGACAGTTTGATAATGGTAACCCTTACCTCTTCATGATTTAGGGCCACCAGAGACACCATATTGGACTATTTCATGTCGTCAACAATTCAGGGACATGGTTTAACAGTATAGAGGACAAAAGAAAAAAAACTGTATTTTTATCCTCTCTGCTAGATGAAGGGGTGAAAGCAGAGAGAAGGGTAGTAAAAAAGGAGAGGAGGAGGAGGAGGTAAAGGAGTAGGGGGGCGTTCCTGCTGGCTCAGGCCTTGATTAACACCAGGCCTCCTGACAGGAAATGACCCGGCCAGCTCAGAGCGCCAGGAGAGCTTCCATCTGGTGTCGAGGCCGTAGAGGAATTCTCCACCCAGGAAAACTAAGGAGAAGAACCTCCAACTGAATGAACATGTTTCACTTCCACTTTCTGTAGATGAGCTGTTCCACTACAAACAAACGTGAATCTGTTGCTGGTGTCGTCTGAGGACAAAGAGCCACGACAAAGCTGAAGTTGAGACCTCACAACACTCGACTACATTACACTGCAAATCCTAGATGTCTTGTGTGTCCGACGACTCCTGAAGAGTCATGAATGAAGACGCTGCATGAGTATGGATTTGTTTGGAGAGGACGAGGGGACAGTTTGGGGAGGGAAAACCGGTACGGTGGGACAGGTCATTTTTTTACTGCTGACTGGAATCCTAAACGTAAACAAGTCCTTCCGCACAAACAGATAAAACACAGATATACCGTAAAACTGAGTGACTCCAGTAAAAAAAAAAAGAAAAAAAAACAGACTCTCTGTCTCCTGAACTGATTTTATTTGAGGAACGACATTTGGTTTCTATATCCATCACACTCTAGGAACATAATTCTGCAAAGACAGCGGCTTAAGTCTTTGTCCCTCACACTGCTGCACAGGCTGTAAAAGTTGAATGGGGATGGGTGGCTGAGGTGGGGG
This sequence comes from Aeoliscus strigatus, assembly GCA_901007665.1. Taxonomy (NCBI): domain Eukaryota; kingdom Metazoa; phylum Chordata; class Actinopteri; order Syngnathiformes; family Centriscidae; genus Aeoliscus; species Aeoliscus strigatus. Next base: position 46,003 of record CAAKHB010007956.1, on the reverse strand, counting down.
GAGGCTCCCTGTAGGAGACAGCGGGTAGAGTGTGATAGCTGGATGCCTCCACTGACCCTCTGCCGAAGGTTCACAGCCTGACCTTCGCTCGGACTGACGCGTGTGCGGGGGCCAGGGGCCGCTGTTTCATTTACAGTCCCACTGGAGCCTGTGAGTATGTGTGTGTCTGACATGTATTTCTGCCTTTTTTGTTTTTCTGAGTGAGTGTGTGTGAGCCTGTGTGGGATCATGATGGTCTCCGTTCTCATTCTACAAGCCTAATTCCCAGTGGAGGTAGAAGTGCTTACGGGTCTTTTATGATGTGCATTTCCTGTCATAAATAACAAGCAGAGGAATTCTCTGCTGAGCGCTAACACACTCCATAAACAAAACAGAGGTGTAAACTGCACACTGCGCTGGCTCTGTGAACTCTCCACGACAAATCCTGGGCACTAATGTCTCACCTCACTGCTGACTGTCAGAGGACACATGGAGACATGACGGAGATGAACCAAGACAACATCACGCATCAACTATTTGTTACATCCAAATACGGTATCAACGGGCCCCAAGGTGATTTGACATGGTTTTATATTACTGAGCTTTTCATCAAGGACCGTCAGCTCTGATTGTTATTATATATAGTTGACTTCCATCAGTCTTTGTAAAATGTACCTCTACATCAGTCATCTTCTTGTCAAGAGAAACATACAACAAAGGCTATTTTTGTTTAAGAATACAATATAATATATAGATTCAACTCTGCGGGGATAAGTACTTCAGGTTTCAAGGGAGCAAGCCAAGTTTCAGGTTAGCTGCCAAAAGTTGCCAGAAGTTGGGTAACAAGGCTAGGTGAGTGGTTGTGAATTGTTGGAATAAAAATCAAATCTGACATGACTTGGAAAAATACAAAGCTGAATACATTACCTGCAAATAGACTGCAATCACTTGAGAAGAATACTCATGCTGCGTTGAAGTGTATACAACTTTTCCTTTAAGTACGTGTGTGCCAGTCTGACATGCATTTGTCAGTTTACCAACATGACTGTTGTAACTTGTACGAATTTGCCAACTTTAGTAATTGACAAGAAGAGAAGGAACAAAAAGTTCAGGAAGAGGAGACCACAGTGACAAACTTGGGGGTAGCAGGAGTGGGGTGTCTGTGTGTGGCCCTGCCTGTGAACCAGGCCTCCCTGGCCCGGCAGTGTGGAGATGATGAGCCTCTCTTAATTAAATCCTGAGCTGTCATCATCTTATCTGATGAAGTGAACTAGAGATAACAACGCCACTGGCTGCTTTGTCCTCCCTGGGCTGTGTGGTTTTCACTTCATATATATGTATGTGTGTGTATGTGTTTGTGTGTTTGCGTAACAGAGGGGGAAGTAAAGAAAGACCACCAATTAAAAATAATTGGGACTAATTTCGAAAACACAGTGCAACAGGGAAAATATATTTAATCAGGCGCAATCATTAGACAAACTTATGCTCCACTTCCTCCTGCAACCAGTCCGGTGCTTTAGGGCCTCGGAGAAAGGGACAGAGGAAGAAGCTGAGGGAGGTGAAAAGTGTGAGATGGAGAAAAGTGGAAAAAGAGAAGAAAAGTTTGAGAAGTTGGTCACCACAGTTTTGTATGATTCCTTTCATGTCCCTCGACTGGCTTGCGTTGCCAACCCAAACAGAGGCGTTGGGGAGGTCTGGTTCTTTCACTGCCCCCTCTTCCCTGCCCCGTACGCACCCCACTGACAGGATGAATAACAAACCCAATACTAGTTGGAGGAAGAGAAAGCACAGCACATGACACAGAACCAACACAATTTCACTCAAATGCACTAAAAGTTATGTCGTGCTTTAGTCACTCAGTGGCGTGGTTACCTCTGGTTCACTCATCTGTCCTTGCTGCCATTAAATCCCATGTCCACTTGGGGATTGAGGATTTCAGTCTTACTAGTTGAGCTGAACACCCACACACCAACTACTACACTCCGTCATACAGAGCGGGCTATGTCTTCGGGTGAGGAATTAGAAACATTTGGTTTGGCCCCTTCTCTCGCTCCCATCCCACTGTACCCCAATGCTGAGAAGAGAAGAACATTCAGACAGTGAAGGAAAGTACGAAAACTTTGCAGCCCATTTGAGACTGCAAGCATGAGTGTGTGTGGACAGCTCTGTGTACATGAGGGGCTTTGGAATCCATCTTCACACTTGTGATCAGATCTCACTTCTCTGATCTACATGCAAATAAACATGCACATCCCTTCCGTTTTTGAATACGTTGTTGGTTTTAACTGGTGTGAGGCAGCAATGGCAAGTCCTGTGCAGTCTGTCGGAAATCAGAAGAAACGCAAAACAATACAGACTGGGATGTGTTCCAGGCAAAACCCAAACACCCAAGATGTTTGACGCACTCATAAAATATCTCTATGGTTCAGAGCCCCCTGGGGTCGGCTGAGAGACAGACACAAATGCATGTAAATGTGTACTCTCGTTGTAATACCAGTGGGGATTCAAGATCTGTACCCACAGCTATGAAAAATGGAGTGATGGCAAACTACTGTGTTTGCTCCGCTAACTGCCCCTCTGGTGTGGAGGTACAAGACAAAGCACAGCAGTGAGTTGTGAACTTTAAATGTCTGCTGATATTAAGTGTTCTGTGTATAATATTCTGTTCTACAAACTCAATGAAAAAAAACTACAGTATGTCAGCAAAGATTTGGCTGATAAAAAAATAATAGCATTCCCCTTTTTAGCACAGACCTTCATATTTGTCCAAAAACAGTGCAAATATTGCCTGGCAACTATTTACTAGTGTTTGAGATTGAATGGGGTCACCTTTGGTCACTATTACCACTTCATGGTAGTATTTTAATTGTCTGTCCCAGCGAGATGGATGCTTCTTTCTGCAGCTCTTCCTGAGGTTTCTGACTCTTACTCACCTACTTACTGTTAGGAGAGTTTCTGTCAGTTTTTCCTCCACGTGACTTAGGGTGTTGTAGTGTGACGACTGTAAAGTCCATCGAGGTATTTTGTAATTTGTGATGCTGGTCCTGAAAAATTTATTTGAGCATATGAACCATCATCACACTTGTTAGCTTAGTTTGAACAATAACAGAAGACTAAGACGATAAAAACACATGGCTCATGTTGGCTCTGTGCTCACAAGGAGGTCAGCAGAGTTTTGGTCATCTGGATGATACTGACCCAAGTGGGACAAAGCTCAAAACACTGATTCAACGCATCATTTGTCTTTCAGAACCACTATCCTTCATATTTTTAAGAATTAAACAACTGCATTCACTATTACTATGAGACATGCAGTAGTTGTCTGTATTATTGTTAAAACTAGAGAAGATAACCAGAGGAGACAGACTACACGCATATTTACAATGTAAGTAAGACTGAAGAACACCAGTGTGTTGATGCTTGCATTTATTCCCCATGGAAAGGTGGTTTGCATTAGTCTGTCCTGTCCTGCTTACTGTCCTAAACTCACTTGAATTTCTTTCTTCCCGCTTCTGGCATTGTGTGTGTATGTTGTTCTTGTGTTTCGGAACCCTGTTTATGCATACACTTTGTGCATTTGTGTTGCTGTGGGTCTTTCAGCTAAGCTCTGCCTGCTTACTGTAGCCAAGGGGAACAGAGAAGAAGAATTTGTGAAAACATTGTTCTCATGGTGACCAGGTTTCATTCAACGTCTGGTTTCCATTTGAGTCCTTTAATTGGGGAGAATGTCACAATCAATGTTTTTCTCTAGATGTGGGGAGAGTCGACCTCCCGCCTCATGTTACGCCAGCCAAGAACTCTACCGCCTGCCATAAAAACGCTCACACAGACACTCGTGCGTGCACATACATTGGCACTGATTTAAAGCAAAAAGGTGCATATGCGGCTGAATTCCACTGAATGGGTTGGACACGCACATGTGTGCGTGCACACACACAATATATTTTTTGTCTAAAACACACCTGGCACACTATGACAGAGTCATTTCCAATGAAATGTTTATAACAAAGAGTCAGGTTTTTAACATGAGCCACATCACTCGCTCCATGCCTGCCAAGAGGCCCCTCCACTTCAAACTGCACTTAGCCAAGTAGAACAGGAAGAGAGAGAGAGAGAGAGAGAGAGAGAGAGAGAGAGAGAGAGAGAGAGTTTGTGAAGAAAAGAAAGGCAGAAAAAAATGAGGGATCAACAACCATTATTAGTTCTTTACATAGATTTACCAGCCCTATATTGTATATAGATGCTATATAAGCCAACGTGAGATATGAGACAAGAAACTAGCAGCAGTGGATTATTTCAGGGTGTGTGCGAAGGTACGAAGCAGAGCTACACTAAAAGTAGCTCTAATTATGAAGTATGTGGCAGGGGAGGAGACCGCACGTGCACCGGCTCAAGGTTAAAGATGCCATTATTCTGGGAGGTACTGCTGGTTTTGGTGTGGAGGTGCGTGATTAATTCGTCTTCAGAGTTGGCCTTGATCTGCTCAACCACACAGTTACCAGCTCAGCTAAAGCAGCAGGGACTGCATGGAGGAACGAAGAAGCCACAATAAATACACACTAGTGCTCATTAGGAATTTTGCACCACAAATAAAATGTCTTCCTATACATGCTTGCTTTGCAATGAAACTCGTCTTGTTGTGGCAGTGGGGCTGTGAAAATTCCCTCCTTTGTTCTACACTCCCCTGCATGCTTGAAGCTCCCACAATTTGTGTAGTTTGACAAATCAATCTTCTTGTTCATGCTACAGTGTGACACAGACAAGACTTTGATTAAAATATGGCTACTAACACGCCCTGCATGTAGAGAGATGACCAATCAGAGGCTGCCACATGCAAAAGTGAATGTTTCTCCTGTTGGAAAATGCAAGTGTGCATCACCATGACATACAAATTATCTCTCACCGGTGAGCTTTTGCAGCAACAGGCTGAGTTCCGTCTCTCGGGTGATGACCAGGGTGAGTGCTCCCATAAGCTCTCTCTCCAGCTTCTCCACCTCGTCATCGTCCCCGGGCTGAGTCTCGTCAGCCAGCGAGTACAGGTAGACCAGCAGGAGGATAAGCTCATCGGGTCCACACTCATCCTCCTCAAATCTCGACCCCGAGGCTGTGCTGCCCTTGCCTCCACGGGGCTTCAACAAGGGCAGCAGCTGCCTCAGCACAGCGGGGAAATCAGAGTCTCCAAGGATCTGTGATATGCACGAGAAAAAGTGGTCAGTCAGAACAAAAGCATTTCACCTTGTGGAGACATTGAAAGGTGCAAATCTGCACCTTGACAAGACACTGATTGCTGGAATACTTTGACGCCATGCTAATTGTGAAGCAGCTGTTGGCCGTTGCTTTGTACTCACTGTGTATTGTGGTACTGAATTAAGTCTACAGCAAGAAAACAGGACTCTGCTATGTAGAAGCAAGAAGAGAAAAAAAACAACAGTGTCTATTGATGATAGTGTCTTTTGTTAAAATACTCAAAATGTTTGACCAAAGAGATCCTCTGAGCTGAGCTGAGCTCATTGTTCCGTTCGTTAACTTTACGACTGCAAAAGGCTGAGGTAACGCTTCAGTTTCTTTTACTCTTTTGCTGGATTTGCAGCAGGAACTGAACAGACACACATACAGGCAAGTGCCAACATTTGGGGCAGTGTTTCGGTGCGGCGACCTGGTTTTGTGAGCGCCTGTCTGAGTAAGTCTGAATAGTCACACGCCGTGGTTGAATCCAACAGGCTGTAGATCATAAGACCGTTTATAGAACACTGACCACTCTCACAACAAGGGTGAGCTCATTCAACTATAAAACAAGGGTGTGGAGCTAAACTGTCCGATGAGCAGCATTAAAATTGCTCAAAAATATGGTTAAGGAGGACAAAAAAGAGGCAAAGGGGTCACAGAGTGGAAGTGGAAAAAAAGCAGATGAGGAAGATACTGAAATATAACGAGAGGGACAAAGGTTCTGATGATAGTATGCAGGACTATTGTTGACAGAGGACAGTATATTTGTGTCGGATGGAGCTACAGAATGCCCCTGTGGATATATTTCACTCTAATGAGGGATTCAACAGAGCTTTGTATCCCCCTCACTAAGATAAACAGACTTTCTCTGCCCTGAGAATGAAGGGCTTTAGACATTGTGGTGGGCCCACTGGGGGGATCCAGTGTCTGACCCAGAAGAACTGTTGACTGAGCCAAAGACGCAATTTAATCAGACTCAGAGATGCTAGCCAAAGCCACAGAAATGATCGTCCTTCATGAAGACATGGCTGAGGAGAAGCCATTTGGAACATAACAGTCCCTTACGGAGTCTGGTCACAAACCGAGGTCAACCTCATTGACTTTGTAGTTGATGTCTTGGATCGTAAGTTAACAGTTCAGTAAAGCTCAATGATTGTTATTATTTATGGTGTTGTTGTCATTAGACTATTCCTACTAACCTGCCTGGTTCCACAAAAACACACGCTTAGATGTTTGTTCTCTCCAACTCAGCCTCCTCCCGGCCTCAGACCCAGCAAACCATCTTCCCGTGGGGACCGTTCAAACACAATCTCACTACACATTTTCTCTTCTCAAGCATTGTGAAATAAAATAGCTCTCCAAGTGGTTGTCATTCTGATCGCCAAACCACCTTGCAGAGAGACAAAGGATACTAAAGATATTCTTTGCGAAATGAAAATGACCGAGCACTTTTCTCACTTTAAAGTAATTACTGATCTCATGAACATCTGTCTACACAGATCCAACAGTGTTCATACAATGTTCCTGGTACCGACACAAGCGTGTCCACTGTCAAATTATATTTTCACTTCGACCCGCGCTGACCGAGCACCTGCTATAATGTTCCTTTGGCATCAGGGGCTCATAAGTATGAGTCGGTGGAGAGAGGAGGGACCACAAGAGGAGCACAGCGATTTTCCCACATCATTTATCAAGGGGGACTTCACTCCAACCTGCCAACTTTTACCTCCCTGGCCTCTCTGCTCACAAATATATACAGTACCTTCCTCCACTTCCTAGGTCTAGTGTGTTTCAACATATGGTCCTCACTATGGTTTGACAGGTTGCAGGTTGGACAACATACAGTAGCTGGAAGTGAAAGTTGTAGGTTTGATCAAAGTTATAGTTAGACAGCTTTATCTTTCTGCATGCAACTGGTATTTATTAAATGTGGGGTAGACAGGGCCAGCATGATCATTTTTATCACAACCATCCTTCTCACCATGTGAAACATCTCTTCCATCAATCAAACTTTATTTAATCATCACTTTTCGAGCATTAAAATGCAACACACAGGCCTTCCAAAAGTAAAACATAAAATCAATTAAAACCAAACCAGCCCACAAGGCAAGAACTATGAAAAACAACTGAAAACAAGGAGTCAAGGAAACACATGTGTGAGTTAACATTAATGGGATAGAACCCTTAAAAGAAAGAAGAAGAATTTCAGAGAAATAAAATTGTGAAAGAGAAACAGCCAGGGAAATATAACTAAGTAAATCAGTTTAGTCCATAAAAGGGTGATACCATTAACTTTGCAACAGAAGCAAGTGAATAGCAATAAGCAAAAACTGGGAGCATGTAGCTGGAATTTGAAGGTTGTTTGCATTGTTTCACATCTTGTAGCCGTTTGAATCTGCCCCGTTGAATGGCACAGACGCTAAAAGCAGCTTCACTAGGTTTAGTTTTCATGTCTTTCAGGTAAGACACAGGAAGCACACTGCCATCGGAAGAAATAAGAATAACTGAAAGACATTTTCATAAGAGCTGGGAATTTGTTTTGACTGTCAAGGACTTTCTGGATCATGGAGCTGGTTCAGAATATACTGACGTGTGTGAAGCCTTTTTCCAACCAGGAGTCCTGAATCAGCCAATCTCAAAGGTCTACAAGGTTCATGTTGGTCAGAGAAAAAAAGCTAAGGTTGGATTTGGAAATGAATTTTTTAATTTGTAGCTAAGTAAGTGAAATACTGTGTTTTTGAGGTATAGTAGCCATTGCTTACCGCGCCACTGTGGCTGAAGGCTACTTTACTTGCATAGCTACTTTCATCACAGTACAATTTCAGAGTAATACACCTTCCCAAACCATACATATAACATTTGTTCTATGCATAAAGTGTTTTTGTCTCCCTGTGTGTGAGAAAGGCTGCAACCAGGTCCATTCGGGAGACCTAAAAAACCTGCTGTCAGCTACCTGCCATGGCACCAGAGTGGGAAATGGAGGTCTTTAGTAAAGAACTGAATGAAGCTAGTTCTCTCAGGGAGAAAAGTGGACACAACCAGCATTCGTTCATACTACATGAAACAGTCAGACATGTGTAACTGTTAAATAGTCATGGTTTCCAATTTGTTAAATGGCTTCTGATCATTACACCAGGACCAGCAATATACACATTATTACAACTTTGTTAACAGGTTTGTGCATCATTTTAGGATTTAATGAAGCCTCTCAAAATTAATTTGACATTACAACAGGAAACCTTATAAAAGTGTTCTCCATGACAGACACTAAAAGGATGTGGCATTGGAGTTCATGCAGTGTTTAAGGTGCAGATTCGAGGGTAGTGCTTAAGGCCTGAACTACAAACTGACTGCAGTAATAACAGGAAGCTGACATTACTATTATACACTATTACAGAATCCACTGGACTTGCTGCCACAGTCTAATGGGACCAATTGCATAATGGCATAATAATGGCATTATTGTATCAAAACAATGCTGATTTTGGGACTTGCAATTACCCAAATAAACCATGACTGTAAATTATTTGTGATTTTCTGTCCAAAAGAATCACTGCCTTTAGATATGAAACAAAACACATCTTTGTTCTCGAAATAGGCCCAGCAGACTGGTTGGTGCTAAATTTGTACCTTGATTGTTGTCAGAGGACTGAAGCATCACTGGCTACTTGCTCCAGCCTTTGCACCAATCAAAAGCTCTCTCTCGCATGATGTTCTGGTTTGAATCTGCATGCCAGTGATTGACAGATTACTATTTGGCAATTCTTACTATCCTGGGGTTCATGAAGGCTCAATCTCACCCAATCACAGAGCTGGGCCAAACTCCGCCCTGGCCAGCACAGCCTGAACAGGAAACCAGCTCCAGATGCAACCCCTGGAGGAAGGTAAGTGTTTCAGATGCAGCGCTGCACGCTAACCAGAACCAGCCTCGTTCCCTGCCTGCACAATGAGCCTTTTTCTGGGCTTCATGAGGGGAGGGGCAGTTTAAAGGGTGGGGGTCCTCATATGAGCACAGACAAAGTTGGTTATAGGTCAGTTACTCGTCAACTAAAGTCACCCTGGTCAGGAGTAAACTTTCATAGATGTCAGACAGTTTAACGTTGTCATAGAAACCAGGAAAAATAGCAGTCACACAGATGTGCTTCATTTGCAAATATGTAATCACATCACAAATAACAACACGCAAAGTTGGAACGCATACAGGGGAAACCGCTTAAAACAAAATGCATAAATCTTGTTGCAGTTACAAGCGACAAGTTACAAGCTGTGATGAAGCTCTGACACAAAATTATGTACAGCAAGCTTACTACTGTTTTATCATCCAACAATAGCAATCAAATATGTCTGCACCCTCAGACAGACTTGTATGATTCAGAAAAATACAGTTTTATCAAAAAAATCTGGACAAGTTTCCCAAGAATTGGACTCGATGTGACTGAAAATCTATCGTCTGAACCTGCCAGCAACATTACCGCACAATATTCAGACAGGGACACATGCTCATTGTTACCTGTGGTGATGACACTGATGAGGGTCACCAGGAAATGTGTGTTTATTAAATGTCCTAAAGTTGAGCAGGAACGGAAAAGTAAAGTTTATCTCAAGGTCTTTTTACAGACATTCCGTCATTTATGAAAGGTACAGAGGATGTATCATGTCTTTAACAAGAGGAGCGGAAATGTGATTTTAAACAGAAAAAGCACAGGATCTTAAAATGTATAAACTACGCAGTGGGAGATATGAATCAAATCCTTCCCTTGGCTCAAAAAGGAACAATAGGTCAATGTGAGAGAGCAGAACAGGTATTTAGTATGTTTATGTGTCTTTCATAGGAAACGAACTTGCCGAACATTATTTAAAATACATAATTTTCCAAATTATTTCATTAAGCAGCTCAACAGACATGTGGGCAAACACATTTGTACCTCAAAACGTGTCTTTACTTCTGTTCTCACATTTACTTCTCTGCCCGACAGATCATTGTCCAGGAGATCTGGTGATTCAGCACAACACAGCTTGAATGCACAAGGAAAAGAGAAGAGGATTTACATTATAACTAATAGAATAATACTCTTTACAGCCGCACCACTACTCTGTGGTTTGTCTGTCAGTCATTTAAGTCTTGCATGTGTCAGCAAAGAGACAACATGGACTTAATGGCTCAGGAACCATGTAAGAAAATACACATGAAGAAAGTAAAAGGGAACGCCCCCAACACACACACACACACACACATACACACACACACACACACACACACACAGAGACACAGACACACACACACACAATCAGTTTTCTGCTGTTTAAAGGAATCTGCACAACATTTAATGGGTTCTACTACAGCCGATACGACACAACTTGAATGTGTGTGTATAATCCTGCTGACAAACAGAACAACAAACCAATACATTCAAATAACAAATGGTCAAAGATGAGCGTTGATGGATCGGTTAGGGAGAAAGAGGGAGAGATAGTCAAAGGAAACGTTTTTAACGGAAGGTGAACCCATGTTCTGCTCCGTCAGCATAATTCCTGTTACGTTCGTGGGGCGAAACAGACAAATATATGTATATTTTTTAAGTGAGACCTGAGTTTCCATACCCAGTGTGTGATGTGGGTCTATTGTTTCTCCCCGATCAAGCAACCTGGGCACAGTCCACCTGATGTCTTTTTTCCTTTCAGCTTTCATCCTTTTAACTCACCCTCTAAAGTCTGCATTCTGTTGTTTATCTACATGTCTCAGTGTCAAAGGTTGGCATTGCAGCTATAATTTAGCAGAGCCATGGGAGCCAATCACAGACACGCCTTGTCACCGCCAGTCAACCACATGCTGGTCCCTGCGGCTGGTCCGTCTGCCCGACACACAACCCCTCCCGGCTTATCACACAGAAACCTGTCACTGTTACAGTTCATGTCTGGTTATGAAATAAGCTTTGAAATGTGAAAAGGTGTATTAAAGCAGTATATTTCAAGTGTGGAAACATGGGCTTTAATGAGGCTTTATTTTTGCCACACGGGCTGCAACAGATTATAGCGCAATTCAACAGATGAGAGCTGATCTGCAGCCACAAACCCCAGGGCCATGTAAAACCTCCCGCACGTCTCTCAAACTGTGAGAAACTGAATCATATGCATTCATCAGTAAACACAAACCCCTCTAATACTGCCAAGGACAGTACATTACATCCACTACTAATTGACTCAAGAGGCTCCAGTGGGGAGACAACATCCTGAGGTAAACAGACTACACAGAGCAGATTGCAATAACCACAGTTTATCACACGGGAGTCAAAACTAAACAACTCGCTCTAAATTTTGAAGTTGCTCATTTTTTATTTTTCATTGCAGCCAATCAGATATGCCATCGACATTATACATCACTTTTCTTTTCTTGTATTGTTGTTGTATTTTAGGAAACATGTAGTACGAAAGATTAAAGAGACCATCTGATTCCAGTTACTGTCTCACACATTGACAGGGAGGGGGGGAGTGAGTATATCTAACCATCACAAGGTGGTTTCAGAATAAGAGTTTAGTTTGATTGCACAGTGCAGGTTTGTGAATAAAAACTGAGAGAGAGCTTATTCTTTCTAAGTGATTGTACAGTCTGTGTAAAAATATACTTTAGTGTCTCAGTAGTTGTTTACAAAAGAGGGTTAGCAGTTTGTGTCTGGAAATGTTCAGACATTAGGGGGCACTGTTGCACCATACCAAGTCCACCAGGGTCGATCCTTGTGTGCACAGACTGAACTCCATCACTTTGCCCCCTTCCCTCCAAAAAGTCTATCCCTCCAACCTGGACATGTTTTAATGGGCTGGAAACAGGCTGCAGCTGACGTGTTGGGTGTTTTCAAACTATGCGTTCAGCAGATCTCAGCTGTGCTATTTTCAATGCTCAACCTTATCCGTGATGTCATTTCTAACTTGGCGTGGAATTCAGATTTAGAGCTTTATTAGGATGTGCCTTAGGCTGGAGACGTTTGAATACAACATGGAATTCGTCACAGGTGACTGAAGAGATGACACGTGTATGTTAATGTGAGTCATAGCTGAGCTGGTACACAAGTCAAAGGAGGATGACTATATGTGTTTGTGAATTTGTTAAGCGGATGTGCAGTGACACATATCAGGGAGAAGGAGAAGTTTGTGTTAATGTGAATTAAATATGTGACATTTGTTGTTGTTTGAATGAGTACATCTGGATGCAGGTTTGTGTTGGGTTTTTTTTTTAGGACTGCACTGTAAATGCTCTCGGCATCATAATCTGGATTCTATCTGCAATCTGCGACTATGAAACTCACAAATACGCCTACACACGGCTGCACTTCTCCAAACATTTACAGAACACTCATTAAGGACACATGAAATGGAAAACAACTAATCTCTCTCCATCTCCCCAAAATGTCCATTTATATACACACACCTGGGAAGATGCACCCACATGAATTATGCTCAGAGTAGAAGGGATATACTGTGTTGACAAACAATGCATGGAAAAAACATTTTCTAAAACGAAATGTGAAGATTAAGTTTCCCAGATGGTGGCATTGCAGCAACACTGAAGCATTCAGACATCTGTGCTGTAAGAGTCCTTTTTTAGGTTTTAAACATCGGACAAGACAGTGTTTTTATGTGAGTGGGATGGGACAGCACCCCTTACTTGCCACTAAAAGTAGAAAACAAATCCCCCCTGAGGGTCAGTCCACCATATGTGTGTCTGTGTCTAACGTCGAGGCTAACCAGCAACACATGGCAACATGGTTATGGTCTGGTGGCGTGAAGCACTTGGGAGAAAACAGCCCAAGCTGCACAAACACTGCACTGCTGCATTCAGAGGTATTATGCTGAATGTACGTGAAATAAGGAGAAAACAGTCATGAACTTTGCTTGGATGGGGTGGATTCAAATAATGCTGGTGCAGTGGTGCTGATGTGAGAGATTTGTTTACATGATGCACACACACCGACCACATTGGTTTAAGAGCCACGTTCTGTTTGTCTGTCAATTATAATCAGCTGATTGTTTACTGTTTGACAAAAGCTCACATGAAAGGTCAATAGCAATACAAAAGGGATAAAATAGAGGTTTGTGGTGTATGTCCAGGCAAAGAGTTCAATGGAGGCATTATTGTGTAAGGACAGCATATTAAACAGATACAGTTTCTCACATCCTGGTTTTACTGGATGAAACATCGGCCAGAATGAGGTTTAGAGGTAGGAGGGGGAGACAAGTTCAAAAATAAAAGTGCATGTTTTTTGTTTCATTATATTAGGCTGTAATCTATCACAGCAAAGGCCTGATGTTTTCCAAAATAACTTTTCACAATGAAGCCCTATAGTAGAGTATAATTCAATGTATTATTTGAGCAGTGACTTCTCCTGAGTGTATCAGAGCAACGGGCCCTGGAGAAAACGCTTTCTCTGTTAGTCATCTATAACCTTAAACATGGCTGGATTCTGTGCACACAGCAGTCCTCTGTCACACACACACACACACACACACACACACCAGTGTGCTACAACTAACAACCTGTATGGCGGGTAGCTTGTTCCC
>CAAKHB010007956.1:16590-27602 GCA_901007665.1 Aeoliscus strigatus | reverse complement strand
ACCCCCACACCTTACCCTTTCCATCTCTATCCACTGGATACAAATGTCTTTGCTGAACTTTGGCAGTAGGGGGCACTGCCAATCTTCTGTGTCCCCAAAGGTGATACCCAGAAGTCAAATACACTACTATCCACTGGCTCACAAGGAGGGGCATTCATCATTCAACCCAGCAATAACAGACATGTGTCAAAACGAAGCACTCAAAGCGCGCCAACTCTGTGAGCGCTAAGAACAGTTTCTTATCTGCCGCTGGACGCTCATGTACTCTTTCACCTTATCTGATCAATCACAATGCAATCTTCAATCTGTCTGAATATCTGTAATCTGGTACTAAGTATCTAAAGAAGACAACACTCGAAAGGTCCTGGAATGTTGGTCCGTCTCCATTTCAGCTGAGACATACAGACACAAAGACACATGTCCTGTGGCTTGTGACCTTCGCTGGCCTGTGCTCAGCAGGTAGTGACAAATGACCTGATAGTTAATCTGTCCTGAGGTGGAGCTTTTCTGGTGAGAACAGAGAGCTTGTTTGTGACAACAGGAAGTTTAGACTCTGATACCAGAACAAGGACATTAAAGGATGCACATGCATGAATGCTTCCATGCACCCATGGCTGCACACACATGCACATCTGGCTATGGTTTCAAATGCAGAGTATCGAGGGAAAAATTGAATAACAGTAGGCAGTGACATGTTAAACTGAAGGAACAAGTCCTTTGCCAGTCACGGGATTACAGAAGTATGAAGTAGTTCATCCAGCCCTGTCTGGAATTCGAAGTCATTGTTAGGTCTCTTTCAACCCCCACAGCTTACCTAATGATCAGGCTTTTCTACGGCCTTCCTTATTAACCATCCAACGGTGAATGCTGGGTATTGTGGGGTTTTTCCTACTCTGTGGTGTCTTGTTGAAGCATGCTCAAATAAAGTTAGATGCCAGAAGGCTAAGTCAGCAGACCACACTGACCAGGGACGGAGAGTGTTTGTGGGGGCTCCAAAAGCCACGCTCATCATATTCCCTAACACCACCACATCTAAACACTACACACTGACAATTCAACACAATATAGAATGCAAAAAGTGTGAATAAGTGGAGAAAGCAATGTAAAGGTGAGGAAAAAACAGGCTTCATTAATCCAAGTTTGTGAAACACATTCAGCTAAATCCTTTCTCTCTCTCTATATATATATATATATATATGTAAAATATCCTGGCCACATGAAAAAAAATCCTGATGTAAGGAGTTTTCACTCCACAGTGAAACAGCTGCAGATAACAATAGAAACTAGTACAACAAATATCTGCTGACGTACATACGCCGTGTGCTGTGAAAGCAAACGTGACTCGATATAGAGCACTGCCAAAGGAAAGAGAAAAGAACAGCTTAAAGTAAAAGAGAAAATATCAAGCGTGAGCTATTAACACCCATGAGTTCCCCATAGTGTTTCAGCTCAGTGAGCTGAGATATACAGTGTACAGGACATTTAGTAGAAAGACGCTTAGTAGAACATTTAGAATGCCGCACAAGCAAATTACAACAAAACAGAGATGGTGTTTATTGTCAGGCAACTTTTTGTGTTCCCTGATTGTCCAGGCAAGACAAACTGCCGTATGGTAAAGCCATTAAGCATAAGTAACGCAGAGAGCAGAGCAGGCCAAGCACCTATCAGTCTGTGAGCAGCGAGGTAATGATAACAGGAAGTGAGATGAGCTTGTGTTGCCCTTTGGCCTCCCAGTCCATCACCTCTGTTAAAAAGGTCCGTCTCTATAAACAGGCCACTCTCTGCCTATTAAACAGATAGTACATTAGGTCTGAGCTGTGCAGAACAATGTAAACACAGATTTCTCAGAGTACCGGTGCACAAGAGAGGGTGGGGGGTTGGGAGGTACGAAAGCTTAAGATCGGGCTGTTCCTGGGAGTGAACTCCATCACTTCTCCTCTCCCCCACTGTAAGCCTCTCGTTATACACAGGAAGGAAGATATTGATAAATAAGTCCCTTTGATAAACCCAACCTTTCCTTTCCCTACTTGTTACGCTTCACAATACAGGACAATTGATATTTGAGTCTAGGGTGGGCTGATTGCTAATATGCGTTGTGAGGCCATTGTTCATGCGTGAGATCAGTACAGGACTTCCAAAATTAAGCTGTTTTTATGCTTCTGTGTCAAATCAACGCGTACCTAAGGCCTAGGGTCAGCATCAATACGTTGCTGACAGACAGCAGTTAAGGCGAAATCTCCCGTGGCTCATCCTGTGAGCAGGTCTTAGTTGCTCCAGGGCTACAGAGAGGTTGCCAGATGAAGAAGAAGACACCGTACAGACAGCAGAAAGATGGAGAGATGACCGGTCAGTCCAGGTCAGTCCAGATGTGAGGCTGTTAAACGGTAGGGAGCTGGAGGAGGTCAGAGCTGGACATCACAGGGCAGTGCCCTGGAGTCATTCACACCCCTCTGTTACAATCCCCAGCAAAACACAGCGACCGTACCCCCTCCCCCAGTGGGGAGCAGTGAGGACGCAGCAGACATACAGAGTAAAGGGAATGTCTGGGATGTGGGGACAGACTCCATACCCTGGGGAAAGGCCAATTACTGGCTTAAAGCCCCCTGTCTGTCTGTGGCCTGCAGCTCAGATAAGATGAAAGTTACTCTCAAACCAATATCTACATGTTTCCCTCTGTCGCTGCTAGAAATTACACAACCCAGATGTTACCTATATAACTGAATGTTACATATTCTGGGGATAGGCATGACCTCATAAAGCTTTACGCAACGGGAGGATGACACAGGTTTTACTGAAAAGCTACTGATGTACAGCAGACCTGCCGGTTTGAGCCTTTACAGGTCAGTATATGGCCAGGACAGGTCAAAGGATCGAGGTGAAGAGTCAAAGGTCTCTCAGACAGCAGAAACTGACGATGTAGTACAAGGATGGTTAATGCAGTGTGCTGGTGATCAGGCTCCAACATGGGGGCAGATTACTGGAACAAAGAAAAACGACAGAGTAAAAAAAAAGACATGACACACATTTAGAATTAGACATGCTGAAATTGTAAACTTGCAGTGGGATTATTTATTGATCAGGATGGTGAAAAGCAATATTTGTGCCGTGTAAATTAGGTCATTAAATTCAGGTTCAATTGAACAATGAATATAAATGTTCTCTTGCATACAAATCTTCCAGTGCTGTAAATAAATGTCACTGGGTTTGACATTTACCCTGCATGTGCAGCATTTCAGAGTAAAACACAAATACACAGAAAAGACAGAGAGATA
Organism: Aeoliscus strigatus; assembly: GCA_901007665.1. Taxonomy (NCBI): domain Eukaryota; kingdom Metazoa; phylum Chordata; class Actinopteri; order Syngnathiformes; family Centriscidae; genus Aeoliscus; species Aeoliscus strigatus. The sequence goes on along the minus strand of CAAKHB010007956.1, from coordinate 24,330 downwards.
AGAACCAGGCAGCCAGTTTGTGGGACCCATGGGAGAAGAGGACATACAGCCAGCGTGGCCTTCTGTCTGAGCAGCACTGGGACCAGTAATAACTCGGAGCTTGAATGTTTGCAGAGGCATGCCCTGGTAATCCCAGTGGAATAAAGCAACAGGCTGGGGTGAGAGAGGTTAGCTCTTCTCGACTGCATTTCTGTCATCACGAACACGTTCAGTGGTGCAACAGTCTGAGGAACAGTAGGCTGCGCAGCACAATCAAACACGTCTGTCATTACTAAAAAATAATGATGTTATTGTTGTATTGTTCTCTCATTGTAGTGGCTTGTACTGTAGCAGCACACGTGTTTAGGAGCTCGGGTTGGGCCATTGATGGGAAAGTTAGTATAGAGTGGCTCTGATGTGCTGGGAAATGAAGAAAGAGTCAGTCTGTTGAGTTTTGCCACCACCCCTCTCCAGCGCTGAGCACATCTAGCATACACATTCAGTAACTGCGGGATGGAGCCGGACCAAGCCTCCTCAATCTGACCCATTCAGACCGTAACTCAGTCAAATGCCAGACAGTCAGGTCCCAGAGCGGCAGACAGGGGTTCATATGCAGGCATGGTGGCGGTGCCAGCCAAGAAGATATGTGTCTCTCTCACACAAGTATAAGTACTATATTGAGGAGGTAATAAAGCCACAACCTCCATAAAAGGCGAATAAACACTAAATATCACACTAACCACATTTATTTTTCAGTCTAACCAACATGTCAACCTGTGTAACGCCATCTACGACAGTAACTTATAACTTCCCAGCTGCAGGACCCAAATACTTAACCAGAGAAGTGCTTCAAGTCTGTTCAAGTGTTCTTTCTCTAGTAGTATCTTCTAAGCAAAATATTATGTTGCTACTTGGAAAAGTTGTCATAGTCACATGTATCTGTTGGCAAAGACATGAGCTGAGCCCTGAACCCAATGACCCCTTTGCCTCAGTAAGGTACTGCCCACTCCAAGGCCACAATGTGGCAGAGAGGGGTTGACCTGAGTGAACTCATAGTGTCCACCAGCTCTGCCAGGTCGTACATGCAGCAGCTCTCACTCACTCAGGCAGAGCAAACAGACACCGGGCTAAGCTAATAGGCATTTCATGACGACATTTTGCCGTGTAATTAACTTCTATCTGTCCATGTTGAGCCAAGGCAGCGACCTCACATTGAAACAGAGGGGCAGGCGCAGAGGACACACAACTCATTTCCCCTAATACCTCAATAAAATGAAGGCCTGTTTTGATTGCAAACACAGACTCTCACACTTCACACTGAAGGCCTGATTGTGAGATTTGATTCTTGAAGAATGTCAGTTTGAGCTCCAGCCTAGTGCTTTATATACACAACGCTAAGGCTGAATGAAACAGCAGTCTACTTTAAAAACAGTGGCCATGAGTTTAATGAGAACCGATTCCACCTGAGGTCACGCAGTAGGTCTGGATAGAAGAGGGAACCTAAAAGGACTGAGAAAGGTGTACTTTGTATCAATTATTCAGATACAGCAGAGAACGATGGGAGAGTGGATCAAAGTGGAGTTATGAAGTAAATGAATACTGGAACTTTAAGCCCTAAAGTCGTCTTCCTTTTTTAATAAAGAAGCAATGGCCCCAGCAGAGGACAGAGGTTTATGAGGCTGTTTTCTAAATTTCTATTTGGCATATAGGGCAGTGCTGCAAGCTTGCTTCATTTTTCTGTGATCTACTTTAATAAGTTTCTTAATAGTCAGCTGTCAGCGCTTCCTTTACAGCTCCAGGAATATAAAGAGACTTAACGAAAATAGGAAGGTAAGAACAAGAAAAAGCAGGAAATGGTTTTAGCACTGGTTCAAAGTACACTGTGTATATATTTAAACCTTTTCGGGGGATTCAGATCTGCAGTGAGCGGCGAGCAAGTAATAATTGAGTCTTTTGGTTTTTGATTTACTGCTGCCCTCCTCCTCATCCTCTTTGTATCTGATTCAGTCAGAAGTGCCCTCTGACTTTCCAACATTCACAAACACACACACGCACACTCACTCACTCACTCACTCACTCACTCACTCACTCACACACTCACACACTCACACACTCACACACTCACACACTCACACACTCACACACTCACACACTCACACACACACACACACACACACACACACACACACACACACACACACACACACACACACACACACACATCTACTTCAGCCTCATAAACGAGACCTCCCTTTCCTCCAAACATCGTGATGGAACTCTGGTGTTTTTACAGTATTTACTGGCTCTAAATGTCCCCCGTTTATGAAGCAAAGATTCTGTTTTACAGTATTTAGAGAGATGATGAAGTATAATAATCATAACACATTTTTGTATATGTAAGTGTAAAACCAACCAAGACAAAAAAGAACAAATTTGGAAAATCTGTCCTTTATATCTACCCAGGGAATGTGTCTAATGATGCAGCTAAAAACTAAAACTTCGACAAACTACCTTTACCTTCCTACTTTGTTTCCAATTGCCTATGCTTGCTTATTTTGTGTCAGTTATTTAAAAACTAATAGTAATTTATCTGCAACTCTCCAGTACAGCATGTTAATGCTCTGCTTCCCTTTAGCTGCTGAAAGCATTTGTACAGAAATTCGATAGTTGTATTGTTTACAAGAGGGACCATCTGATCAGTGAAACCGCCATGGCGACCGCAATAACAAACACGTCTGCAGAAGTTGAAGTGTTTGCAGAAGAGATGTGAGACCAACATGACAGAGACAGATGAAGTAGAGACAATTTAAATCTGTACCCCTGCATCTAATCCAAATTCAATTCAGAAAACAAGCACAGGTTGTTCTTTGTCATCTTGCAGACAGACCTGAGAACACACAGATTTATATTGAATATAAATGAGCATTATTAGCTGTTGTTGGGGGCATCTTTGTAACTGTTTTTGTGTTTATTGCAAATCAGTCACAGCAAAATCTAAGCTGGAAACAGCAGTCATCCAGAAATAGTTCCTGGAGACTTTGTGCCAAAGTGATGTAATGGACATGACGGCAGTTGCTTTTTCAACATATCTTCGACTTTTACAACAGGGGTATTACGGTTAAAATGATATTTTCCTGTAGTTAAAAAAGTATCAATTATTCTGTTGTAGCTGGCATCGAGTCTTTGAATCATGAATTATCATTGATTTTTTTTTGTGTTAGTTTTCATTATCGGTGACATGTATGGTTCATACCATGGTGTAAGGAAAGTACCAACCTGCAGCAGCAGCCTCTCAAAAGCCAGGCAGGCATCCCAGCGAGGCAGGTATGGGTGGCGGAGTGTCTGCGCCGTGGCCAGGCCCAGCTGGAGCACCCCACAGTGCCTCTCTAGCACTTCTCGACTGTTCCGAAACAGCTGCATGTAGGAGCACAGCTGCTCGGGGGTGACACGACCTAAGAGGAGTAACACAGATATGGTTATCGTTTATGTGGAAAATATTTCAGGAACTCATCAGATTTAACAATGGAGGGAACACACACACAGCGCAGAATGTGGAAAGAGAATAAATAGATTAACTTGTCCCCAAACATAAGTCTTTTAATAACTGTTTGGGGCAGAGGGCAATGACTGATAGCGAGGCAGACATGCAAAAGAATTGCGCACAGCCCAGGAGACAGCGAGTCATGCAGCTGTGTGGGCAAATTTTAGCTTGATAGCATCAGTTAAATGTTTACATGAGTCACGGTACATAAGTAAATATCACAAAGGTGCAGCAACACTGATAAGAGCTCATCTTCAGAGTGACTAAGACTTGTATATCTGGGTTTCTGGTCATTTACAGAGGCAGCAAGTACAGAGGACTCCCTCCTCCATGAGGATTCACAGGGAGACAGGAAGAGCAGTGCAAAGGATGTAAGGGCTAGAGCGGGTGTGTAGGGTGGCCTGGAGATACAAGGGGCTAGGGGGTTGGGACAGAGAGGGGCACACATTAACTCCCCATAACAACTACTTCTTCATGTTGATGTTCAAAACCAGCACCAGATGTGGGAGTATTTCCTGTTGGACTACTTCGTCAATGTTTTCTTTAGCGGAGCCAAACACATGACTAGAGGAGCAACAGACAGAAATGTGGAGAACAGAGTTCCAAAAATCTAAATCCAATGTTAAGTCGTGGCACTTCACACACACGACAAGACGACATATAGTCGTTTTGTTACTGCGGGTGAAAGGAGTGAGTGGATTTGAAATATTTTGCAGAAATGAAACAGTAAGAAATAGTTTTCATGCACTGCATGTGGCACTTTTTGTTAAGTACCCCCAAAAAATCATCACATTTCTTGCTGAAATTCAAACAGTTGAAAGAATGAGCTTCAGTGCAGACATATTCAAGATCATGAAAAGTTCTATTGTGAACATATCCAGCCACAAAAATCCTGGCAGCATCACCAAGGTTCATGAGGCTTCATGTGCCAACCATAATTCAGCACAGGACCAGGAAATACATGCAATGCTACAGCCAAGTATAATTTCACCTGTGAATGAGCAACGAAGAATGGTACCAGACACCAGATATAATCAGATTTTACAGTTAGGACAGACCATATGAGAAAAACTGAGGAACTGTAACAGTGCGTAAAGAAACTGAAGAAGAAGACATAAAAGCCATTAGAAACATGTTCCCCGTCTCACAATCAAACAGTCCTGGCTCAGACTTTTCTCTTATCTTCGCCACCAAATGTCCTTCAAAACAATTCTGTTTTTAATCAGGCATGTTGTTACCAGATGCAAAATTAATCTCATGGAAAGATCTGTCAGTTGAGCTATGAGCTCAATCTTGAGTGTTTCTGCAGTCAAACCAGAGCTGGAAAACTTCTACTTTTCAGTCTCTGACAATAAAAAAGGTCTCTGCATGTATAAGCAAAGACTTAAAAGTTTCTGAACACTCTGGTTTTCTACTTTCATGTCAAATTGATTTCAGATTTCTCGATATTATCATTTGCTCTTGGCACACTGTGTGTGTCCGTGTGCAGTGTTCAGGGAATGCTGGCCTCTGGAAGTTGATCTGTACAAACTGGACTGAGAGGAAGTACTTACATGGCTTATTTAAAGGCAGAACTCAAAGGATGTATAAACGACCAGATTAAGATAAATAAGGATTTCTTTTCACTGTATGTAAATTATGCAAAGCTACTTTGGTGGAGTCTTAGACTTGAATCATGCAGCTGAGAATTTGCATATGCCTCATTTAATATGTGTTGATTTCTTTGATACAGTACTATACACTAACCACTCAAGCCATATTGGTTGGTTTATTTCATTCCTGCTAAATTAATATAATCATAGATAGACATCTAGTTATGTCTGGTTACATTTTTGTCTGCAAGTCATGTCCATTGTACAGTATATGAAGAAAATATACAGATAATAACATGTATGATGCAAGAAATGTCTGAAATGAATTGTTTGGCAGTTAGGTGGATTATACCATAGTACTCATTAGATATCACCTATGATGACAGACAATCTTTAGGCCCTTCCAGCGTTCTTTGGAGTGCATTTTTCAGCTGGCCCTGCCCATAAAACAAATCTAATTTTTGACCTGCTTGGCCGTGAAGAAGTGGCGACTGACTCTCTGTCATGATCAAAGTCCTGAACAATGCAAAAAGGGCAGAGGCCAACAATGATTTAGTCTGGTTACTGGAAGATGACTTGTATTTTAGCAGCATGGGGTTACTTAGAGGCTAAGTGATGTCTGATGTCAGTGTGGAGCTGAGTGGTGACCCAGCCTCAGCAGCTGGGCAGCCTCATAAGTAATTCTATGTGCATGGGGGCTTGGGAAGGCGGAGAGCATTTTTTTAATATACACCAAGATGAGGATAGTTCTAGAATTTTTATTTGTAGATGCAAATTGGGGCCCCTTTCAGAACTGTAACGTATCCAACAGCACCAGTGGGCAAAGGCCACAACAGAGCAACAAACAGATAAACCACCATGTCACGTAGGGCCAGATTTACACACACTGGAGAGCGCAGCTCAAACACTTAGCCAGTCTGCAGAAAGCACATGCTCTATTTATTCTTTTCTTGCGTTGAATGCACTAAAGCTGCAACTGATCATGCTCATGTCACTGCACATTAAATGTAATTTGTGGCGGCCATAAATAAACGAATACTGCATTCATACTGAATGATCATCAGAATGCAGGTTTAGCTGGTTAATGTGCGGTCTATGTTGGAAGGTGGATAGTTTCAAGTCATTCTTGTGTTTCTACACATTATTCTATGTGGTTGCTCTTCAGTTACCTTGAGTGTAAATGATTTGTGATGACAGACAGCCGTCGTGGTCGTGAAAAAATGTCAACTTAAACGGCACATTCGCTCATTCATTCATCTTCTTCCGCTTATTCCGGTTACAGTTGCAGCCGTGCTGGAGCCGATCGCAGCTGTCAACGGGCGGACAGCGGGGTACAACCTGGACGAGTCACCAGCTCATCAGGGCCACATGAAGGACAGACACACACACATTCACACCTACAAGCAATTTACCTCAGCATGCTTTTGGAGGTGGGAAGAAGCCAGAGAAATTGGAGAGAACCCACGCAGACACGGTGGAGAGCATGCAAACTCCACACAGAAAGATCCTAGGCCGGGACCCCCTTGCTATGAGGCAAGAGTGCTAATCATCGCTCCACCATGTCACCCCCAGTGTATTTTGGTTATCCGACATAAAATCGGAACTGATCTGATCAAAGACCTTAACGTTTATGTCATTGGACTTCAAAGCAAGAAAGAGAGACTACTTTTCAACTATGTTTTTGTGTGGAATGTCTGGCACCAGCGTAGCTTCAACTGTGGAGCCAGAAAAAGCTGTTAATTATTTTTTGAATGTGTGTGCTGTGCATGTATGAGAAGCGTCCAAATAAAATATCCAAAACATTTATTCATGCTGCCATCGTGCTCATTTTGCTGACTGTAGTCTGTCACCAAAGTAACTGCTCATATGTACTGTTTCTCTATTATTGCATTTTACTTAATATGTGTGTATAAAGGAAAAGATTGTGTTGCAAAGGGAGACTAAGAAGGATTCATTTTAAAGAAACATACCGTAGATTAAATTTAGGAGTACGGGATGCAGGTACAAACTTTGAAACAATATTTTTGAATTATATTATCTCATGCCAACTACTTGAAATGATGAATGTAGTCATTCCTTTGCACTGATAAGTCAGACTGGATCATGGGAAGAAACTCCTTGTCAACACATCTCACTGCAGTATCGCTCTAAGTAATATATCCACAATCTGTCCACGCTTAAAGACACATACATGAAGAAACGTAGATGAACAGACGCATCTCTTCAGACGATGAAACCATGGCTGGACGACTCGTTCACTCATTTGCACTAACAGCCACTTACATATTCACACTCCTACACATACATACAAGCGCACACACGCATGCATGCACACACAAGCAAGGGAATTTCATCATCCCACCGCGCTGTGAGAAACCTGATGGGTCAAGCACAGAGGAATGGATTATTTTCTCTTTCTCTCTGTGGATGAGCTTATTCTGTTGAAATGAAAAGAAGCCAAGTCAGGACAGTGTGAGAAAGTAGGGCTTGTAGTATACTAATTCCACACACACACACACACACACACACACACACACACACACACACACACACACACACACACACACACACACACACACACACACACACACACACACACACACACACACACACACACACACACACACA
>CAAKHB010007956.1:0-16570 GCA_901007665.1 Aeoliscus strigatus | reverse complement strand
CACTACTATCTGATCGGCATGTACCTACCAGTGTGTGCTTGTGTGGAAGTGAGAATATTCAGCTCTCCTACAGAGTAGGCTGAGTGAGCAGATAAGTATTAAGATGTTTAATGATGGTGGGTTTAGAGCATGATATAGCAAGAATTGTGCTGGAGGTACTGGAGCGGCAGGATGGGAACTGTGTGGGGTGCACAGGGAGCTCAAGGGGCTTCATGGAGTTTGGTTCTCTGCCAGTTGGGGTATAAAGGTTCAGTGTGTGTGGAGTTTGACAGTGCCCCCTCTCTCCTCGATTTTTCCTTTTGCTCTAAGCAAAGACATGAAGCCAACAGACTGTCAGTCAGCAGGGAAGTGCAGCTTTCATGCTACACCTCCTTGGTGCTTTCTTGCTTCAACACCTCTTTCTCTTGTTGTTGTACATTTGTCTAGATAAATCCACGCTGAAGCAGCCACCCAGAATTCATTCACTTTGAGACAGTGTGTGTGCGTTCATGTTTGTCCAACATATCACAACCTGCTATGGACAAGACCTTCTTTACCTCATAGATTATAAGAGTCAGGGGACCACACCGGCCTGCCCTTTAACCCCTCCTCCTGCCAGATGCTAAAATTCATATGAGACCTGTGTGTGTGTGTGTGTGTGTGTGTGTGTGGTGGGAGTCATCAGTCATCCATTACCTATGTGAGTCAGAGGGCTCCATGAAGGTGAACACAAGGATGCTGTACTTTTTTTTTTGCATGTAATGACCTTATTTTTTGCATGCCTACATATTTTTTTTATCTCTAGTCCCCTCTGCCTCATTAACAAACAACAAAAGTTTTCAAACACAGCGTGTGTGCAAGTAAGCATGTGTGTATGCGTGTGTGAGCCAACATGTGGTTCAGATTTCCTCTGTGGCCACATGGGCAAATATACTGCAAGGCAGAGAATTCGGCTCTCAGAAGGCGGCGCTGTGGTTCTGCACTAGTGTGCCACAAATGCTTCCCTCAATTATGGGATTTGTATAAATTAGTCTTTGTTCTTGATGTTGTGAAAAAAAGATGCATGATGCATCGCACTGGTACGTACCCATGCTCATCTTCATGGGCAGCTTCTCTCTGCTGGCTGCTTCTACCAGTTGCCGTCTGACCTCCATCACGCCCTCTTTATGCTTACTGGTCAACATGGCCTCCCACAGTGACCGTGCAGCCGACCTTAGAAAAAGATCAATCAAGTATGTCACGTTAGTCATGAGAAAACTATGCAGTGGAGGTTGAACACCATTTTTGTTGCCATTTGTTCAGAGTCTGAGAGTGTAAACAAAAAAAGAACAACACGGAGAGGATTGAGAGCTCATCTCAGTGATAGAAAAATGCTGGTCGAGGCCTGGTGACACCCTGGTGGGACCGCTCACAGGAAAGAAATTACAACACAGAACATTAAATGTTCTTAATTCATCTTAAATGCCTGTGTGCTTGCATTCTTCTGGACTAGTCTGTGCTTTTTTTGTCCATCAGTGACAGAGTCTGGAGACCAGGACTCCTCTTGATACCATCTCAGGGCCCATCTCAGTCTCTCGTCTCATTATCCACTAGGTTATGAAACACACTGATCCACATCTCTAATGGAAGGCTGAAGACAAGGCATGTGTGTAAAACTGTTACCATCTGCCACGAGCAGTGAAAACAGCTGCTAATCTTTCCACCAAACAATCAAGGCTCTTACTAAACTTTATCATCATTTGCCTCACAGTGACATGCTGCTTCATAAAGTGGCCTCTATATAGGAGTTGAAGCTTCAGTTATATTTTACATCACGCCCCTCCTAGATCTGTTGTCCAGTTTCAAGGCCCAGATCCTTTGTTGGCCAGACAAAACGGCATCAAAAACCGGTTTCTCTGTCTGAATGACAAGCTGACACGATCTTCTCCAGAGGGACCACAGAGTGGCGAGGGGTGGAGACAAAGAGAGAAAAGAAGGAGAGCGAGGGAAGTTAGGAGGGAGCTCAGTCACAAATCCATCTAAAAAGAAAAAAAATTTTCTTCGTTCGCCTTTTCTCCTTCTTAACTACTGCCATGTGTTTAATATCAGATGTAATCTGTTCCAGACCCTGAGCCTGGACTGGATGGGGAGGAGAGGGGCTCACAATGGGACAGCCGCCATTTTTACCAGACACAAAGAGCAGCGAAAACGACACAACCCAGAATCATACTTCCACAAGACAAATAAAAAACAGGATAAATCTGTGTGGTAATGTGTTTTATGTTTATGAAATGAACAAGAAACAATGCAGCTTCCATATTCATCAACACTCCTGATGGGGTGTCAGTTCTGGGAAATATTTCTCTTGATCCCGTATGAGAACACCTCCCCTGTACTTCTACTCATGTAGAAGTAGAACATTACGCCAATCATGAGGTACCGCATGTCTGAAATGCCAAATCTGTGACTTGACCATATGTGAGCAGCTGTGTGGCTGTGTGTGAGAGAGAGAGAGAGGATGTGCACATGTGTATCTGTATATGTCTGCACACAATGCTGTGCATCCGTGTGTGTTCCAAGAGGACTGAAGGCCCCACCAGAGTAAATGAAATATGGTTCTCATTTGGCTCTCCCAGCCTCCCCACCATCCCCACTGTCTTGACGCTTTCCCCGGGCCATTTGGTCAGATGAGGGTGGGTGTTTTAGCTGGAGTGAGGGGTGAGGGGTGAGGTTTACACTGGCAGTGTGTGCGACAGACTCCATCACCAGCCAGAAACCTTGTTGAGTAACTACTCTACAAGAGAGTGGGGGGTTGAGTGTGAGTGTTGAAGAAGCTGCCCATACGCAGACTGAAGGGGGCACCCTTGCACTTGACTTACTGCATCACAGTGGACGTCTACTCTGTCAGACTTGGCAGACTTGAGTTTGTGTGTATGAGGAGCGTGGGCGGTTGAGCCCCCATCAAATGTTACACAATGTGTAATGAGTATTGTAATATTAAAAAGGTTGTTAAGCATCAAATAGGGTTATTTGTGAGAACAAACGCTCACCGCAAACAAGAAAGAACATGTGTGCCCAGTTAAGTGAGAAAGTCCTCTGAATGTCTCGGGGCACTAATGAGTGTGGGGGTGAGGAGGGGGGAGTATTCCTGGAAGTGTGTGACACAGCAGAAAAGAATGATTCCGACACTATTGACTCAGGATTTCTTAAATGTACTCTTCAACCTGCCCCCCTGAACACCCTGATGTTGTTGAGGCACACACACAGACCTGACTTGTCTACTCCAACACACACACACATTGTGTGAGCACGGCCCAAACTTCAGTGTTCATAACATATTTCAGGGGTGAGTCATCCTGCACGAATACCATTAATGAAGCCTCCGTGATTCCATTGAGGACAAAAACACATTTTATTATGTTTTGGAGTTCTGTTACCCGTTTCTTTACACATGCATCAGTGACACATCTGCTGCCAAATTTAGTATTGAGATTGAATTATGGAAATGAACAACATCACTTTTTGAGTAAGCATCCCTGTGTCTGGAAGAGAAAGTCTGGTTGGTGAAATACAGCAGACCAGTACAATATCAGCAACCCCTAAACTATTCACATGGCCTAGATACCAAGAGAGATAAGTGAGAAAATGTGTTTTCTTCAGTTGACACGTCTGAGCGATTTGAGAACCTCAACAACTATTTGAGTTGGCTTTTCACTTTGGATCATACATCTTTGAAACCACTGCTTGGAGACCGTCAGCATCCGTCACATGGTCAGACGACAGAACTTGTTAAAATGACCTTAAAACAATCCACAGTAGAACAACCTCCCATTGCAAAGCAAATATAATCTTTTATCTCTTTCCCAGTGATTTGTCTGAGCTTTCCATGAACTGACTTACAGTGACGGAGAATTGCGCATGGTCAGACACATTCCTCCCTCTGTTAATTTATGAAGTGTGTTTAATAGGGGGAAAAAAAAGCAGACGGTTTCCTGTAAACATCCCATGTACCACAGGACATGACATGGGAGGGAGCGAAACGAGCTGAACCAAAACCAGACCTGGCCTTGAGTGTCTGTGTGTCCTGGCAAGAGGGACAAACGACCCAGTGCCTTATTGGAAAGGGAGAGAGGGAGAGACTGCAGCAGGAAGTGAGGAGAGGAAGGGGAGATAGTCACGAAAAATTCAACACACAGCTCATTGGCCAGATACTCTTCAATAAGGGCATTATTTAAAACAACCGGTGCCACTACAAACAGATAATAATATAAAAGATAAGATGGTCCAGACGAGTCTGTATGGCGTTGTGACTCAGAACGATGTTCGAGAATTGTGTTTTAGTAACTTGGAGATGGTGGTAAAAGCTGAAAGACATGAATATGAAACTTAGTACAAAGGGATAATGCAGCAGACTCTTCCTCCCTTCATGTGCCTTGGATAGTTTAGCACGTCAAATGAAATCAATCAGCAGGGGCTCTCTGAGACTGGAGGATGCATTTATTCAGGGAAATTTTCATTTCCCTGAATAAATGCACGCACACACACACGCTTGCGTCTGTTCTGTGATGAAATTTAAATGAAATAGTCGTGGATGGTGCACAGACAGAATAGGTTATGTTGTCTGTCTTGAGGGGAACACAAAGTACAAGTGTTCAGCTGAAAGTAAGCAGCTTGATTCATGTACGGTGAATTTTGGGAAGAGATTCTTACAAAACAAAATAAGGCAGGCGCAGAAAACACAACATCTGTGATGGACCAGGGGACATGCCAGCTCAATAAATTCTAAGATACAGCTACTTCCCTGCATCTTTTATAGTTTACCAGAGAAATCAACTGTTATTAACTCGTTTCCAAAGAACTGAAGCCATCGCTGACCTTTTGGAGTGTCTGATAAAATCAGTGTGATAAATTATGAGAGGAAAGCAGCCAAATTGCCTTTCTCTTGCACAGGCAGACATGGGCGGCTCAGAGAGAATTGGTTTCTTCTTTAAACAGATAAGGGATGCTTTCCAAATTAAATTGTGACTATTTTTGTTTGATCTTCGATATTGCAAAATTGAAAACTACAAACAAACTTTCATTTTCAACATGAGAAATATGATTTCCATTGAGGTCAAACGTTTATTCTGGGGATGAAAAGCACTTGTCGTGACTTACTCACACACACATATGCATGCAAACAGTCTTTACAGTTCATTTCCCATTTTCCACTGACTAACATTTCTAACCAGCTGCAAGAAAAAGCGGAACATGGAAACTAGTTAATATAAGAATTAAGTTTTCATCAGGACACCATGTAAGGGGCCTGATGTTTGGCCAGTAACAATATCCTGCGGACCAGTGTTCACCACTGCTTGCGTTCCTATTCAAACAAACCTTGTAATCCTCCAAACACTCTCAGTAGGCAGGCTTGTATGGGAACTGGCTCTATACTGTAAATAATAATGAGGCGGATTTGTTGCCGAACCTAAAAAACATCACTTCATCTTCAAACAACTGTGTGCCACTGTTCACAATAACATGGAGCTCTTTATGCCGCTCTCATATTACTTTAAGTATAGAATTGCAAAATAATCTTGACTCTGTGAGGAACCGCCGCAAACTGAATGTGGCCACTTTTATGCACCCTCTGTATTCATAGTGGTGGGGTATAAACTGGGTGAGCTGTTCTTAGCTGTCTGTCATTTGCTCTCTCCTGTCCACAGTCTTCTATCTCTGCTATTCTATTACATTTCCCATAGAGGCAGCCAAACTCAAATAAATGTACATGGTTTTTTAGACGTGCTCATAATTCCCAGCTGCGACAGAAATAGGTGTTTTCTCTTCATCCAAGTGGAACTCAAGCAGAATCTTATGGGCAGTTTTGAGGAGATGGCAGCCCTGTAGTGTTTTCTTACTGCAGGGTGCGGTCGTTTACTCTGCCTGGTTCTAGCTCAGCAGGCCCAGAGCACCTTGGCCACCCGTACTCAACCCTGCCCACATGCACACACTCCCACCACAGGATCCAGGTCCAACGCGGCAAAATGACGGGGGTGCTGGGTTCAGCCTGAGATGGAGGGAAACTTGGTGCCCTCCTCCAGTGGGGTTATTATGTCTCACACAGGATCAAAAGGGCTCCGCAGCCAAGCACAGCAAATTACACAGACTGGGCTGGAAGGTACCTGACCACAAACACACTCGCACAGCACAAAACAACATCGTTTAACGCACAGTAAACTCTGCGTTCTGGAGTTATTTAATCAAAGCAGTAGTACACGATTGGAACAACAGAAAAACACAGGAAAATTGTGTGTGTGTGTGTGTGTAGCTGTGTACCCTCACCGTGGCTTAATTACAAGAACCACAAAGTGAAATCAGGTTGTAGGATAAGAAAAATTCACACCAGTTTATGAAAGACAATAAGCCAGTAATTGCAAAGACTGCGTGGGGTCTTGCCAAGAGGGCTAGAACCAACAACCACCCACAGACTGTTTAACACACTGTAATCTATACAAATATCCTGGAATTACTGAAGGAAATATCATACTAAAGGTTCAAATTAGGTGTGCACCTAATATTTAAAGGCTTGAGCTGTTCTTCGCAACAAAACCAATCAAAATACACTGTGGTCTGGGCTAAATATAACTCTACAAATCATAGGTGCATAAATAACCAGTAGGAGGAAATGTGTAACAGAAACAGAGCGACTGTAAGGTCTGCTGCTCTGCACAGTTCAAGTCATGGAAAGAAAACAACCTTTTAGGAATGAGTTTCATGTCTTTTGCAGTATAGACAGATACTGTAGTAAAGTATAAGAGCAGTGTGCCTCTTGATATTGTGCAGCTGCACTGTATTGTCTTGGGAATACTAGAAGGACCAGCATAAGCGCTGCCTGTGGTGATCTGTGCACTTGACGGCTGGGACATGGTGTGGGAACTTAACTCTCCTTGCTTGCTGTGCCTCAGCAGCACTTCAATCTCCTAAACATCTGTGATAAGGCTCAACTGGGCCATCTGCTCAGAGATAGCACAAGCAATAAAACTCCTGCTGATCACCAGGCATTTACTCCAAATAAAAATAAAAAACAACAACCCCCATGGCATCGTTTTCAGCCAATGCTCTTAATCTGGCAGTGTGCAAGCACCTTCTTCTTGAAGTATGTTTGCAGGCAGGCAAGGACCAATCTGTACTAATTGTTTTAAAACGTAACCCACCCCCACATTACAGAATCACAATCAGAAGTACTTTATTAATCCCAGAGAGAATTTCCTTCGTTCAAACAGCTCCAGTCAATGAAAAATATATAAGCTAAATAAAAAATAATATTTGCCAAAACATTCAATGTATAAAATACTTATTAAATAAACGTATGAGTGTGTACATCTAAACAAGGTGATGAGAAATAAAATACAATACACAGCAATAAATAAATACATCCACTGTGCTCACAGGCTGACTTGTACATCCCCAGTGTGTTAAATATGTAAAATGTGTAAAATGTGATGTTCTGCTTAGGAATCAAATGTTCAAGATATTCAGAGTCATGAGGAGTTTAATCTATTAAAGGAGCATGACGCATGCAATATGAAATGTTTGATCTACTCAAGGTCTACTCTACTCAAGATGAAATAAAAAAAAATGACAGTAAATTAGGAAAAAAAGACATTTATTTGTGGGTGTACTGTAGTTATCTGGTTGATGTGCCCCTGACATCCAAGGGCTGGTGAAACCTCCCACCGCTGTTCTTCCGTTATCTGCTTCAGCACACGCTGTCTAAACAGTACTGACTTCAAAGATTTAAGCCTGCTTCCATTACAACAGAACTTCCCTTATAGCTCAGAGATGTCCTTCTGGCATTAGAGGAGGGAGAAAATGCATTGTGGGACAGCTATAACATAACAAGACACAGACATGGTACTTTAAGTGTGACTGGTTCAATCACCTGGACCTGCAGGAAAAAATGCGTGTGGGTGGAGAGAGGAACACCATTTCCAGAGTGCAATCTAGGGCAAAGCCACCAAACCCTCAACTCTGGACACACTCTGTGTGTGCACATGTGCGTGTGCACTACACTTAAGCCATTTGGTTTTATTCCACAAAACATTTCTCACATCTTAGCTAATTGACCAATAGATACCCAACGTTGAGTGTGTAGGGGTCCCTTTACCTGCTGACATTAATTATCTAAACATGACAGCTCATGCCACAAAACTTTTCAGTCAAAGAATTCTTCCTCCTGCAACCACATGAAGGGACAAAGCCCGAGTGGAACACAGGAACACATGTTTCAGGACTAATCCCTGCCATGTACAACAGCCCCACCGCAGGCGGCCAACACGTGCATCTGCACAGTCGAGACAAGAGGCAGGCCTCATTGAACCACTGGCACCTGATGCTGGTCATGTGCTAGTCAACCCTTTGACTGGGGGCTTGTTTGTGCATGGGTGGAGTTAACTGGGACAGGAAAAGTCTACAGGAAAAGCTACAGATATAAGATGTGTGTATAACACTTTTTACCAGTTCTTCCTTTGCACAACCAAAATTACTTCCAAAACTTCCTCCCAGGCTTTGTGTGACTGCAATTCTTACCTACTTCTTTTCTGCAGAGTAAGAGGGTGTGGAATCTTTTGTACCAATTAACAAGGACCTTCAGCCCCCTCTACTTCAATAGTTGGAATGAATAAGCTGGATGTTTTTTTCATACTGACTCCGATTTCAAACTGAACTCAAAACCGGGTCATTCTGTGTTGATTTTGTGTTTGAAAGGGTCGACTCAGCATCATGACCCAGACAGACATGGGTCAGTTTTCATTTGACTTGGACCACCTGAACTAATAATGCTGGGGTAGGACAACTGAATCTCACCAGTTGCAAATGGCGAAACATAGAGAAGGATGTCACTTCAACCAATCCAAGCACGTTGAACTGATGTTTGCTGAAACGTCCTACACAAATAAGCTTCCATCACCTTGTCACCAACATTACATTTGTGTGCCAATCATCATACAGACATCAGGTTGCAGTAGACAGTTCACAGCTACAAGTGGTTGTATTGAATTGTTAGGATGAACATGGTGATGATTATCAACACGAGAAGTTTGTGAGTACTTAAATGGTCTGTGCCTGACAAGTACGAGAGATTATTTGTGAAACCTTGGCATGAAACCGACAGGAAAATACTAGTACAGTGGCATCTCACAATGTAATTTAATAGTCATGACAATCAAGTCATTAGTAGTGCTGCTGCTTCATGTCATTTCTACATAATCTGTGATGTGCAGGATTGTTTTTGCTCTTATCCATGTCTTTTGTAGTGCTGCTGTGTGGATGTGCTCGAAGTTGACAAATGTTTGTCACTCATGTATATCACTCCAAATTTGTGACCGAACTCAGTTTAACAAAAGAAGGGCAGAACATTGATCGAAAATAGCCCAGGTCTAACCAACATTACTAAAGTGTCTACTGACTTTGACTCAGTTTTATGAATGCAGAGTAACCATGACAGAATACTTCCCTGAAGCTGTTAAGTCAGCTCAAAACAAAACAACCACAGACAACTGACAGACCTCAAGCCCAGAATACTTCAAATGTAAAACTACAACCATTCAAACATTTTTGTTTGTGTGTCTCTTCACAAAGACTTTTGTCAGCTTAAAAAATAAAAAAAAAAATAAACTCACTGAGTCTGTGCGAGGCAGCCAGGGGCCACTGCGGTGGTGGAGAGCGGCGTGCGTTGTAGACTGGTGAGCTCCAGCATGTCCACCTGTACATCTGTCACATGACCAGGTAAGGGTTTGAGCACTGTCAAAATCTTTTCCACTAAACTGTCGCCATGGTGACCCACTGCCCCTGAGAATGGAGGAAGATTGGGAGGATTTCAAGATCAACACATTTCTACTCAGTATACTGCATATATATGTACAAGACATTGTAACGAACTGGTCTCAAAACACGACAAAGTGTCAGAAGAGATTAACACATAGGATCAGAAAAAGTGGATTGCTGTGGTGCAATAACACTTTGACTGAAAAAGATTAGTGATTTCACCTGTCAGGTCCATTGTTCGGTCCACAAAGATGATTGATGCTTTATTTGGGGCTGTCTTCTTTCTGTTTTTGGCTTGAGGGTGATTTGCCAATTCGCCTGCGATGATGCGGCTCATGGGACCCACCGCAAAACTCTCCTCCCGAATACCTGTGGCTTCAAACATTGAATTCAATGCTGAAGCCAAGGACTTTATTTCAATCTGCAGTTCAACAGGGAGAGCATGTATGTCTAAATCTATGAGGCTTCCAAATCTCTTCTTCTCTGGCCGCTTGGCATTAATTGAGTCCAGGTCAGTCAGCAGTAAGGGGAAAAGGTGTGCAAAGGTGGGTGTGAGAAGTAGCTGTTGTGAAACTGGAGCAAAGACCACTGGAACATGCATGACTTCAGCTGTGTAGTTCATGTTTCCCATCCACTCGCAAAGCTTTTCTTCAAACTGCTCAAACACAGGATTTCCTTCCATTTCTGTGGTGACGTTGTTGGCGAGCAGGTGTACGGAGTGAGACACGGTGGTGACAACCACACAGTACTGGAAGTGACTGAGAGATATGATGTCTTTAATGATGTCCACGGTTCTCCCCTTCAGCAATGAGCCAACCACAAACACAGCTTTCGGCTCATTCACGCTGCAGGCTTCGAAGCTGGAGAACTGTTTCAGGTTTCTGGCTCCAGCCTCAAATAAAGCAGCAGCACCTCCACTCCAGTGGAGAGCCTCAGCACACTTATCGTCCATAAAAACAACAGCTTTCTTTACCTTCGACAAAACCATCTCCCACATTTGCAGCGGAAAGTGGGAAAGCTCCTCCGTCGTCACCATTTTCACAACAAGCGGTGTTACCTAAATGAAACGGAGTTAAAGGCACACCGAAAATGACAGCTAGAGCAGCTCTGACAATCCCAAACACACGAGTCTCGTAGCTGTGACGTGTCAATGCTGTGTCGCAGTGTAATGACGCCACAGAAAGGCGTTGCTATGGCAATGGCCGATGCCACGAAAACGGTCCGGTCACTTAAAGAGCAGCAAACTGAACTGTGAACTGAACTGTGAAAATGTGTGAAAATCCTGCTTCACACAAAGTACTAGTAAATCTAAAAATAGGTTAACAAAACTAAAGCTAAACATGTTTACAAAGACATTTTTCTGAAGGAAAGGGTAAACACAATGATATATTATAGCGACTATTATTTATGTATTTACCTCCTTTTGTTGCCTGGTTCTCCTCTAAATTGCTGTCTGAACCAGTGTACATCATGAACAATAGATACAAAAACAAGAATAATAGCAATAAAACTGTGGAACTATGGAAAACATATTGTAAGAGCCGTGACAAACACACACGGAGATGCTTCTCCAGTTTAGGTGATCTTTTAATTAGGAACTGGTAAAACCGGCTCCTGTGGGTCAAACGCCAAAACAATAAACCCACCAAGGAGTCCGCCCAACACACCTGCAGTCCTGTCTTCAACCTGGAAACACACACACCAACCCCACCTATGTAGCTGCAGTGTTTTCAAATAACGTGAGGCGTTCACTGACCACTGGAAACATCAGCGCTCGACTAAACGTCACAGCATGGCTGTAATATTCCCCCAGTGAACAGAAATAACAATAGTTACAATAGCATTCCCATCACTAGCAGCTAATCATTGTACAGTATTTCACAGCTTAAGAGACAGGTATTTCCAGCTCATGTTGCTGGGACAGAGCTTCAGTGAAGTCAGTATGGACAGAAATAGTTGTGGTAATATATGATAATGGTGCTCTGTAATTGCTCCTAAGTGTAAGTTAATAAATTTACCATATTCACTTTCATTGTGTCAGTAATCAGTTTCGATCGGATTATTGCTGGCTGTCTTGTTCAGTACAATACTTCAGTACAAAATCTGAACCTTGTAATTGTATTGCTGATTTTATTTCACAGAAAGTAAGGGATTGCACCAGTCACCATATTCCATTTCCAAAACGACCGTCATGAAGTCATTGCCATTGCCATAATAGAAACATGTTGTAGAGTAATAGAAAACTCAAACACATAAATATGCTGTTCCTTCTGTAGTGCTGCACTAAATGTCCCTTTGACATCAGTCAACACCAAAGTCAAAGTGGCTTTGTCATTCACCCTATAAAAAATATAGAGGTCTACTACTACTACTACTACTACTACTACTATGATGTACTACTAGGAACAAGGGACATCTAAATCTCAATCACTCAACCGCAGAGACACATTCACATCCAACACACTCACTTACTTAAATTACCGGAGGAAACAACGCTTTGAGCAGCAGAATTGACAGCTGCTGCCTGTTTACTCATGGTGCTTAATTGCCATCTTACCTATGGACCAGGTGTTGTAGCTGTATGTAGTCTTCACTGCTTATGCCTACTCAAAATATCAAATTATCTTTGCCCCAACCTTTTCTTGAATGGTTTTTGATGCCCGGTGGAGGTTTATTGTAAGCTGAAGAGGACACAGCTGACTGACTTAATTAAAGGCGACCCATCCGTTGATGCTGTAAATGTCGTTTCCATTGGCAAGGTTGTCCTTCATTGGAGGTCTTGTGGGTCTGAGAACCATGTGTCTCATTCCTCAGTGACGATAGACACAAATAAACACATCATATAACCAATGATGTGTTTTGATCTGAGCATTGATTTGACATTTAACTTTGCCCCAGAATCATTAGAACTGTCAGTGATGTAACCAAGACGTGGCCACATTTTTTGCTCTGTGTTAATTCCAGAGGGTCTAAGAGTGCAGGCAGTTTTGTGTTGTCTTCATCTAGGTGAGATGTTGGAATTTCAAATATATATCATATATTTCAAAGATTGAGTTACCAGTATGTATATCATTGTCAGTCGCATTTTTCTGTATGTTCTTCTCTACACTTGATAAACTCCCAGTGACAGAAATGGGTCAGTGTTCCGTGTGTGTGATGTGTGTGTGTGCACTGGGGGAGGTGGTGGCCAGGAGTGACTGTTAGGACTGCAAAGAGCTGTTTTTGAAGACACTGAGGTTGACCCAGTTATGGAGGTTAAATGTGTTATAATAGACCTACAGATGGTGCTCGTCAGGACATCGGGAGTGAGATTAGGATAAATGTTGTGGCTTTAAAAATATTATATAAATGCACATTAAAACCGCATGAATCTGTCATTTAAGGTGAATATGAGGGGAAGGTGTTTCAACTTTGCCATGTGGTTATGAAATCAAATGCTGCTCCCAAGTTCTATTCCTACACTGTTGTTCTATTTGATGAGAGGACAACCTGCATCTAAGTTATAGAAGAAATCATTCTCAGCGACCGTGTGATTGTGAATGAGAAAGAAACACAAAATGATATTGAAGCTGTTAATGTGTATGTTTATATGTCACATGGTTACTGAGAATTACCCAGACATGAGCGATCTCCTGACCCCTCCCCTCCCTAGTGTTGTGGTGAAATTAGAACAATTCATTTTTGGAACCTACAATTTCTGTCAATGCTAGGTACAAACTCTTGACATTTGCTGCAATTGAAATGCACCATACTGATTCACAGTATGCACACAGACCTGATAGGTATATGAATATCCTCACACATGTCTCTGAGGCTGCGGTCTTTGAAGATGCTTGAGGATTATGACTTGAAGACTGGTTTGAAAAGGCCCCTGGAGACCCTCCCTGGGCCACATCATGCATCAGTGCAGCTGCACAAATGACCAATGGCCATCTGTGTGTTTGTGCAGCAGCAACACATTTCATAATAAATAATCCTGTGGGGTTGAAGGACAGAGGTAAAGAGTGGTGTGTGTGTGTGTGTGTGAGCGCACACATGTGCTTGTGTGTGTGCATGACTTTTAAGACATTGGATGGATATACTGTTTTCCTGTCTGCAGTGCCATCCAGGTGTGAGCGTAATGTCGAACTTCCTCTTGTTCTTTGTAGTGAATCAAATAAAATCCAGGAAGACTTCCTCGTCCAAGAGCACAGCTGAACACAAGCCGTATCTTCCTCTTCAAAGATTCGAAAATAGAAATCCTGGCTTCCTTCTCCCATCTTATCCCTCACACACTCCCCTGTAAACCCCACATTGACTGGTGAACCCGTGCCAGAGCTGCTAATACAACCAAAATATCAAACATCCTGCTCTCTGCAGTTTTTAGAAGTCTGCTGCATCTTTGAAGTGTATTTACTTTGCTTTTATCTAGGCCACTCCCCTCTCTTTAAGTTAGAGGCCCTGCCTCCTTTTGTGATGCAAATGATAAAAATGATAAAAATAGCTCCTGAAAAAAAGTGCTGGGCCAGCAGATTGTGGCACGAGAAATGTGCTGAACAGACCGATCCAGGGGAACGGGACAAAAGGAGAGCAGGGGCTGCTCTTCTTAGTTTTTCTACAGTTTTTAAGTATTTTTTGTTGAGTGACTTTAAATGAAGACGGTCTTTGATTGGAGCTTTGTGCAAAGCCACTGATATTGGTTCTGATATTGGTCAATGCAGCGGAGTGCACAGCCAATGTTAGACTGTGTGTTAGACTGTGACAGACACATTATTTGTGAAACGGCCATCCCACCAGATGCCATTCAGTCAAAGCTATTGGTGTGATTTCTAACCTCACCACTTTTTAACTGCAGGAAATACTTGAAAAGATGAATATCTTTTTTTTTAAGTTATTTCTTTTTATTTTACACTTTCAGCGAGCTCAGTTGGATGGGGTCACAGTGGATCCCTGGTGATCCCTATATATTCATCTTTTTTGAACTGGCATGTATATCAACACACTCACTTGTCCTCATTCATTCACCACTTGATCGTGGTATTGGACAATTCGCCAACTCATCGCAACCATTCATTCACACCTACCTATTCACGTCAGCATGCTTTTAGAGAGGCCCCACACAGCATGCAAACTCCACGCAGAAAGACCACCCCCAGGTCAAGAATCAAACCAGGGACCTTCTCCCTTTGATGCAACAGTGGTAACCATTGCACCACCGTGTCACCTTTGAACTCCTCTTAAAAAAGAAACATCTGCATCCAGTCCATAGAAGAGAGAAGCTGTTTTTTTTTTTTTTTGGACACATCTAACCAGCAACTTGTGTTTTTAACAGAAAGGGGGCGGTGACACTCACACAGGAGTAATAAATAGTGTGCACATCTGTTCGTGCAGAGTGCTGTGTCTGAGAGGGTGGATTGCAGCGTAGCAGCATGTAATCCGATGTGAAATATCAACTCCATCTCAAACTCTCCAGCATGTACTTTAGCTCTGTGAGACATTAGCATGAGAGAGAGAGCCACGCAAGCACAATCGGCAGCAATTAGCTCTCAATGTTTCGCTCTCTCATATGCTGCCAAGCATGGAGCTCCAGCCTTCATCAAACACTCGCTTGAGAGCACCACAGGTAGAAGCAATTACTCATGCTAACACTGGAGGCATGTGTGTGTGTGTGAACACAGAATGGACTGAGTAGCACAATTACTGCAGGAAGTATGCACCAGTATTTCTATAGCACAGACCTTCTTTCCGTCTATTTATGAATCCATGTCATGGTGTTTGTGTACTTGGAGAATCACACCATTGTTTTTGTTTTGGAAAGATATTGCCTGAAGGTCAACACTTTTTCTGCAGGCCTTCTCCTGTCACACCATTTTAAGTCTGCGTGTGTGTGTTTGTACTACTACTACTACTGAGGTATCAAAGGCCAGGCTGGGTCGGTCCTCCATACTGAGCAATGCCTCTGCGTGACTCGTATATGAGAAGGAAGCAAGATGTTACACATTTCTTTCAAATCAGTGGAGATCCATCTTCTTTTTATATGTTCAGGATTGATCTTCCAACAACTCTTATTTTTCTTCCATTTTTGTGTTCCTTATAGTCAAAAACTGTTCTGTGCCAATTTCACGTTAGGGATCTTAATGGGGAAAAAAACGACTGGGCTGGTATCCAGATGTGAAAGTGAGTTTATGCCGAGACTCTTCAAAGGAATCTCAAGTGTGTGTGTGTGTGCGTGTGTGTGTGTGTGTGTGTGTGTGTGTGTGTGTGTGTGTGTGTGTGTGTGTGTGTGTTTGTGTGCTCGTGTTCGTCACGACTCACTACTGATTGTCTGGCTCCATCTTGTAAGATGTAAGTGTTGTAACAGGAGGGATTATTAACTGTCCAACCATGCACTTGACTTGTGTCATTGATGAGGGAGGGACAAGCAAGATCTCGAAGACAGATCTCATTTCCTTACCATCGCAAATTATTAGATGATTTGTGCTTCGTACAGTAATGCATTTCATCTGTGTTGGGCTAAATTTGACCACAGACTGTATATTCTGAATGCTGTCACATTACAAGATGGCTGTGCACAAAGAGTGCAGCAGCTCTTTACTCTCTCCAAAAACCTGGTTGGATAATAGCAATAGTCTGTTCTCTTCTATTCAAAAACTCATTTATAACTCATTTATTTGACCTCATAAAGTGAAATGTAAAGCCATGATCAGAACATTTCAGTTTGATGATAAATAAATTAATGAAGAAAACTGAAAAGGTGTAGGTTATAGGCTTGTAACTCGTACCCTTAGGACCAGTGTACCAGTGTACATCCAGCAGATAAATAGATAAA
>CAAKHB010007955.1:26954-45468 GCA_901007665.1 Aeoliscus strigatus | reverse complement strand
TCTATAGGGAATGAATCAGTCCAGTGGATCAGTCCAGTGGATCTCAAGGAAAAGGTGGTTTCAGGACCACCTGCCTCCGTACCAACAGTGGGTAGTAGGTGGTGTCAACCCGGTGGGAGGGGTTGAACAGTTAATGCTTATCATTTCCATTGTTTACCATATGTTCCATTCATTTGTTCGTTATCAGTTATGCACTAACAACTGAGGTATGGAGAGGACCTTTAACAAAACACCGCCAGTCACCAAAGTACAGAAACAGAATTCATTCATTGTGTGAGTCTGTTATGTTGGATGCAACAAGCCAACAAACAGGACGATGTTTCCTTTTATATTGACGACCAAATTTTATTTATTAGCAATATACTAAACGTAGACATCAGGTGACGCCATCGTCCCAGGATAATGCTTGGAAACCAGCTTCATTTCAGTGATTCAGATGAAATTCGATCACAAATCAACAGTAGCTGTGTGACCCTACGTCACATTAGCTAACGTCAAAATCCACAACAGCGTCAAGGCCGGTTCCTTTTATACCGACACAACATGTCGGCGTCAGTCACAGTTTGAGCATTAGAACGTTTCAAGTACAACACATCTTGCAAGCGCAGTGAACAGGGCGAGAGGTGGTTCAACGAACCCTTCATTTCCAAAATGACAGGTAGCTAAGCTATGTGCCTCCACCGAACAGCATCTACAACGGACGTTAGCTGACGTCAGGACTCAAACTCACCAGGCAGCTCTGCTTCCGACTCGGAACATCGTGCAGTTGTCAGCAACAAATCAGTGGAGTTGGTTTTAAATGTCACTCTGTCGTTGGTTCAGTTCATCCCTCCATAGCTTCCACATCTGCCTGTCTCATCGGGCAGATAGCTCTATAGCTAACAAGGACACGGCCGGACTGAAGGGCCACTTCCGGTGGACCGGTGCTACCGTCAAATGAGTCCGGACCAAAGTCCACTGGTGAGTCAGTTCCCATCACACTGCAGCGTCTCCAGGCACTGCACTAATGGCGCCCCCTGCCGGTCTTTGAGTAGAATGGCGTATTTGAATCATCACGTCAGGCAAATCACGTCACACGACACAGCAGCCAAAGAACAAAGGTAAAAGGAATATCTAACATATCTGGAGAGAGAATTTGACAAAATTAAACTGAAACTAAACACATGTACTTTTTTTTCTTTGTATGCATCCATAGTTTGTGTGTGTCCTTTGTCCTCCTTTGTTAAATATTTCCTTTGATGCTCTTGTACGCTGTGTGTGTGTGTGTGTTTGCGTGTGCGTGGTGGTGACACCCATGTGAACACAGAAACCTTGAAGACATTTTGTGAGACCCCATCTTTTTATAACCGCAATGTTTAATTGTGTGAAAAGTCATTTATGCAGAAATCCTTGTAGTTAATGTTAAAATATTCATGTACCGTTCATGTGAAAACATCATTTTTGTTGACAATATTAAAACTGAATATGAAAGGGAAAATGTGTAATCAAAGAAACGTAATTGTTATAGTTACATTATTTGTAAAAATAATGATGTGCTGCAGAAGAAAGTGTTTTTGTATTTCACAAAAGATGTGTTAGCAGCTGTTTTATGAAAACATACTGAATTAATCAGGAGATGCATGTCTATTTGCTATAGACACACATCCCCTATATGTATATTTATGTACGTCTAGGAGATATGTCGTGTGTTCCATATTCTGGTGTAACATTCCTTATGACCTGCGTCAGTATCCGACAACATAAACAAAGTCCATGTACACACATGCAGCTTTCTGTCTTGAGAACATTTATTTAAAAGAAATAAACCAGATTAGTGTAAAATACAATCTTCAGGGGAGGAGAAATAAAAAATAAGAAATAAATTAAGTACAAAAACTTGAGGAAGAGGACGTGTGGTGAGCCCGTGCTGAGGTGTGGAAGATGCAGATAAAAGCACTGACACATAGATGGAGAGTGATGTTTTAACAACAGAATGTTTTCTTTCAATTTGTTATCAACTTTTATTATTTCCTTGATTTGTTACAAACACACACATTTCCCTGAGGAAACAACATCCACATGCCCAGTGACCCATCGAAATACCAACTGATGCACTGACTCACACTTCCAACATGATGACTGATTAGAAATTCATCTGAATTGGGTTTTTGGTAAACGTCCTCAAACCTGTAGAAGTAACTCTTTAACTCGATTTGACAATAAACCAGCTGGAAGTCTGAGTCACGTCAAGATGTGAAGAATCGTTCAATGCTAACTGTCAGTGTGTTGTTGTACCTGTGTTCCTTTTCACCACATAGTCCGTTAAATTGACAGCTGTCACAATCAAAGGCAAAATCGTAGCACTGAATAAGAGCAATAGTATTTTTTTGTTTTATACACTTTGCAAGGCATGGATTTCAGTATGAAGGTGCAGTTATACAGCTGTGATTAAATCACGTCTCCCAGAGCAGCAATAAGATCATTTCTAGAATGATCCGTGATACTGAACAGCAATGCACATTCTTCTGGACAATCATGTTTTAATTTCATGTGGGTGACATAATTTAATTTAAAACAACATATTTGACGATTGAAAGGAAAAAAAAAAAAGATTGGCGGATGTTTTTCAGATTCTTAAATATATTACTGAAGATGCCAAATATGCAGCTTCAGGTGAATTCCCTTATTGTGTCGTATCAGTGAGACTAAAAAGGACAAAGCGTACGCTTGTCTTTCCTCTCAAGATGGTTTGTTTTGCCTCTACTTCTCAAGTAGACACTTGTTTATTATGTACACTCAAGACAGAATAAATATTATGTCAAGCACTGTAATCATATGTGACAATAAGTGAATCAAATGCCCAGGATTCATGCCCAAATGAAGGAAGCCCATCCAAGCTAATGCAACTTAACAAAAGTCAACACACAAACAAATCCAAGAGAATGTATAAATTAAAAGTAGACAAGTGATTGAACACAGTACCAAAATATTTTTTTAAAAAACACCAGCCCTTTGATAATCCAAAAAAACATACATTTTATAACTAAATTTGATTCCTATGCACACCCTGGAAATGTACGTCTCATTATATACAGATAGAATCCACCTCTAATATTATTATCTCCATTTAACGTCCATTCATGAACAAAGACTAGAATTTACTTTTCTCAATCTACAGATACAGACGACAGGTTTTTAAGTCTTTGGAAACAGAATAATTGCATTATAAAAAACACATAATAATAATAAAGTTTTTGTTGTTAACATTCAATTTGAGTCTCAGTAGATGTCGAGCAAAGAACAAATCAAACCCTGAACGGCACATTAACCCCAAAAATTCAGAACACTCTTGATTTTTCTCACCAAATGAACATTTGTTCTGAAAACAGTTTGGATCACAGGTTTGATGTCACAATTAGTGGATGGCATGGTTGGCTGCCAACTGTCTGAACTATAATTTGTTTAAGAAACATTACTTTGACATTCTTTTGACACATAAGGAGTGTGACAGGACCATCACAGACAGACGTTAATATTTAAAAAGAAAAAAAAAAAAAAAAATCGACAGGCGGGTTGCTCCATAGTTCACCCAGTAATTAACAGTGGGAGGCAGCAGTGTGTTTGTGTTTTTAAACTAAGGCTTGAACCAAACCCTTGAAGAAAAAAAAAAAAAATATCAGCACAGAGGGCTTCTCTGGTTTTGTTTGATCTGTTTGTACTTAATCTACTTTTACGATGATTCCACTGTTGGGTTTTATCGAAGGAAGTCGACAGTGTGTCGAAATAATTTAAAGGAACAAAAGATGTAGCCCTTCACTCTGTACACACACAGCCTGTGAGGAGAACCCACGTGTAAGACAGCAGAGAACGACCAGCTGATGTGACACACAACACCGTGGCTCAGATCCCCATCCAACGTTATTGTCTTCCACAGGAAGAAAAGTATCACACGATGGACATCGGAACACAAACTCTCAGGACTGCGAGACGCTTGAAGAGCACACTGAGTTTTTCTTTTTTTTTTTGGCCAGAGGGGCGTGATGGTCACACACTGTATCACCGAGCAACGGAAAGTTTTCACCCTGTTGCAGTGTAATGTCTGGACCAAACCGAACCATACTTTGTTTGATTTTGTTTATATATATGTACGTGTGTGGGGGAGAGCGAGAGAGAGAGATGTGCATTACTTTCATTTCATTTTGACTAATTATGAAAAAAATAAAATACAATAATCTGAGTTTTCTCATTTTGTCTTCAGTATGTTCTAACTAAAAAGTACTTTCCCTCAACTACCTCCAACAGGTCAGTCTCTTCACCTCCCTGCACTTAAATCATATTTCATTGTTTTTTTGGGAGGTTCTACTTCTACAAAAGGCCTGATAAAAGGTCTTAAAAATAGCAAAATAATAAATTAAGAACAGTCTGGTAGTTCTTCTAAAATCTGGACATGCCTCGGCTCAACCAGACCTCACCTCCTGACAGTCGCACATGCTCATTTATGTGATTTTTAAACCAGATGACGACTGCAGTCATTCCCAGATTGTCAATGTCCAATATTTCAGTGCATGAGTCTGTGAAAAAGGTTTGAAAAAGGCTCCAATGACTCATTTTATTCTATCAAATGAATATTAACCAGGCGGTAAAGCTCTCTAAATGAAACGACGATGGGCTTGTATAATAAATATTTAAGACAACTACATGGTAGTAATCACATCTTGCACTGCCCGAACTATTTGTATCTGTTAATGACTGAGTCAGTGAGTGAATGAATGAATGCCCTAAGTAAGTTTGAGGGCGGCTGAGGAAACATTTGTATCTGCTGGAATCGACTCGTGCAGTGTCCATCCACGACCATCACCACACCAGCTGTTCAACTCTGTGTTTAAAACGTCTCTCTTCCACTCGTCCAACTAACCGTCGACGTTCCAGTCAGATACTGTCTTTCAATCAGTGACATTCCTGAACGGCTCAGGCATGATATTGGATATTGACAACGGATGTCCAGTACAGCAGTCACTAATGGAAAGAAACCATGACAGAATGACTCTCTTATTGTAGAGGAGAGAACATGAGGGGAGGTGACAAGACGTATTCGCAGTGATGTCTGATGAGCTACGGAATTAAATGTGAGCGCAGACGAGTGAATGTGCGACCACTAAATAACGTACGGGTGGGAGGGATAGCGGGGGTGCTACGAGTTGATCCCCAGCTGATGGGTGGAGCCGTTTTCTGGGCGGGGCTTGGCCTCAGTGGTAGTGGTCGGCTTTGGTGGCCAGTCGGGGTCCCCGCTGAGCTCCTGGGCGAGATGCATGTAGCGAGCTTTGGGTGTCATCTTCCGTGGGCAACACACCCAGGACAGAAATTTGTACGCGCCCAGGTCAATGCCTCCCTGAAAGTAACACAGCCCCAAAAATAAACACACAGAAATTCCCAGAAAAGAAGGAAGAGGAGGGGGTGGGATTTGAGTCAAACATTCCATCAGAGAGAGGGAACTGTTAACTGTAACCTGTGCATGCAAAACATGTAACCATGACACTCCTCTGACAATCAGGCCTGCATGCAAGTCATTCTCAACAAAATTCGGCATGACAACAATTTTATGAGGAGTCGGCAGGAGACAGTTTTAAGGGTGGGGTCGACTCCTTCAGAACAAGCTCATGGATTCACAAATTAAACAAACGATTCCACAGCAGATCTAAACATGGAGATACCAAATTTTCTGTGAATTCAAACCTACTGCACTCGACGGGGAACACTGACAGCAATGGCTGGGAGAAGTAGCTAAGAGCTAAAGCGATAAGGACGTGTGCAGCGAGCAGAGCTTGGAGGCCGGCAGGCTGCAGCTGGAGCTGGTACGAAGCTGCAGCAGGTTCTAAGCAATCAGACTTTAAGGCAAAAAGCAACAGTCAAAGACCGTTTGAGCAAGTTACGAAACAGATCCACAGCGTACTGAAACGGGAGTTGGATGCAATAAGACTTCTTTATGTGTGAGTGCTCAGAGCTCCACCACCGCATCTCAAGCTTTTACGTCCTCCGATCACAAACGTATCTCTCAGGGGAAAGCCACGTGTCACGCTGTGGCTGCAAAGGTCTTCTATGTTTTTAACATGAACTGTTGCACTGGAAACACTTGTCATTGTTTGTAATGAAAATGTCAAATTTCTAATTAAAAAAAAAAAATCCTTTACACTTACAATAAGACACCTCACGAGAAAGACTTACGTGTTTTTAGACATTTTTCACACACAAAAAAAAAAGAAAAATCTGCCAGTGGAGCAAAAGAATCTTGCCACTGGCAGATTTTTCTGTTTATTTCACGTGAGAATTAATGTGAAACATGTCTAAAAACAAGTTTCGGGTGATGTCTTATTTTTCATGTAACGACTTTATGACTAGAAATGAGACATTCTGATTAGAAAAAACACAAATATTCTTGGTAAGATTTGGAGTTTTTGCAGAGTGGACCTCCAGTGCAACCTCTGAACAGGCTGACAGGCCAGTGGAGAGACTGTGGAATACAAGCGCATTAAACATTCACTCGCTGCAATTGGATTTTCAACTTACAACTTTTTTTTGTTCTCAATTTCAATATAGTCTGCAACCGCACAGACAATATTCTTATGAGCAGGGCGGGGACAGATCAATGAGACCTAGTCTACAACATGCTGGGTTAGGGGGTTACAATATAATGGTGCGATCTGTGACATCAGGGAAGGAGGTGGAGACAGAGAAAGGGAACACCACACAAGAAGAAGATAAGAGGAGGGGCTAGAAAAGAAGGTGTCAGATTTTCCCAACCTGTGATATCGGGGTGTCAGGAGAAACGCCCAAGCTGCCCTGTTTGTCTCGGCTGAACACAAGCTTCCATAAGATGATGTCAATGATGAAGGTCTATGGAATAGTGCAGTGGGGCAGGGGAAAGAATTACAGAGACGCCGATTTGATTTCACACAGCTTCTGCTAGTTCTTTTTTCTCTGCAGAGTTGTATCAAAGCTTCAAGTAGTAATCATGAGTGGTGAAATTGTTCTGGCATTAAGTTAATCATCACAGAGATTTGAATAAAAACAAGTTGAAGCATCATGTGAGGAAAAAGCTGGTTCTATTGCTTCGTGGAGGCTGAGAACTGATGGAGTTCTTGATTATGTGCAAACTGATTTGGTTTATAAGCATTCAATGAAAGGCTGACAGGAATTTGAACTGTAGCTTCGAGAACAGTGTCTGTTAAGCGTGTGAGGGCTACGGCAGTCAGAGGTTCTACGGCTCTGTTGAGTGGAGCAGGCCAGCGTTAACTACCTGATGACATGCAAAAAAATAATCACGTTATTTAAGAAACATCCATCTATTCGTAAATTAGACACAGCAAAGAAGAAACTGTTGAATTATTTTCTTCTCAACACAATATCGATGCTGCTGCTGAATGAGACAAAGATGAACACACTGCATGGGAAAACCAAACACTGTACATGAGAAAAGACATTGCTGACACGTTCTTGTTAGTGTCTTACCTCTACCAGAACCGACACTACGGCATTGGTTACGATGATCAGGAAGAGTTTTATCCTCCAATCAACTGGAACACACACAATCTGGACAGAGAAACAGTTCAATGGTGACAGGAAGTAGTGACTGAGCATTTCTAAAGCCCAGTGGATGCTTCTGGGGTGAACCGACGTGGACCCGACGCCGTGTCTGTGTCGTTCTATCAAGACTTCTATGTATGTCTGTCCGCGTTGAATCTTTCTGCTGTGTTTGGTTTTATTCCACTCATCAGTGTTTTTCTTTGTTTACTTCAGCAATAGCAACTGAAAGTCAGCGGATTTAGTAAGAGCAGGAACTCATCTTTTAGTTGGCTCTATTTTGTCACAGCAGCATGTTCCGAGAGGTGGAGAAGTCACGCGACACAGACGGTCCAATCACAGTTAGATAGATACTAGATACTGTACTAGATG
The DNA here is from genome assembly GCA_901007665.1 of Aeoliscus strigatus. Lineage (NCBI taxonomy): Eukaryota > Metazoa > Chordata > Actinopteri > Syngnathiformes > Centriscidae > Aeoliscus > Aeoliscus strigatus. The sequence goes on along the minus strand of CAAKHB010007955.1, from coordinate 37,539 downwards.
AATCTGAAGAGAATTTCTGAAGAGAAATTCACATTTCCAGCAACAGTACGATGAATAAGAAGGCCGTGGCCGTTTGTGGAGGTCCACGCAGCCGTGGGGTACGGTGACGTCACGGTAAGTCGTACTCTACACCATGGGTACGTCGACAATTTGACGCAGAAGCATAAACGGGGCTAGAGAAGGCATCTTAGATTCTTCACACTAGAGCCGAGTACACAGACGTTCTCACCTCGAGAAACTCGTCGATGGCCTCGACAGGGTGGAACATGATGAACAGCAGGAAAAAGTACAAGCTCAATGCAGACAGGACAAAGGGCCCTGAGAGGTAAACAGACAGACAAGTGTACCATACTGAAAAGTCACTTTGAAATATGTGAGGGGTTGTCTGTATTTCTTACAGTTTTTGTAGCTGGGCTGCCTGAAAGGTTTGCCCTTTGAGAAGACGATAGCAACGATGAGGTACTGGAAGCAGGATACATAGAAGAGGCTGGTGTTCTCATAGTTTTTGATGTTATGATCGTCCACTTCCGTGTCGTTGTGGTCAGAAACGTTAATGTGTGAGGTCAGGTTACAAGCACTGAGAGTTTGATGGTAGAGGAAGGGGGAAAAAAATATGGCACAACTCAATACATGACATTTGTTTCGACTGAATAAATAAATGAGTTATATGATCCTGGTCACTGCATCTAGGTCAAACTACGTCAAAGTGTTGTTGGTGAGCTGCCGTTTGCAGGGACTCACTCAGACAGCGGGGTCCAGACGGTGTACCAGGGCTGGTGTCGGACCCAGAGGAAAGCAATTGTCTGGAAGCCCAGGCAGATGAGGATCTGGGTCAGCACAGAAAAGAGCAACGGCCCTGAGATGAGACCCGACGGAGGACGACGAGACACCAGCTCTTTCCACGCTGGGTTCAAACTCACTGGAAGGCAGAGATGGAGGCAGAGGAGAACACGATGAAATACACATCACCTTATCTGACTTTTATCTGTCTCATACTTACTGGTGAAGACGATGAGAAGGATGATGGCTATGTCAATGAAGAGGAACTGAAAGTCTCCAAGGTTACTAAGAATCTAAGGACGTGGACAGATCAGACGGCTGTTTAAAGGGGTTCTCATTGTGCTGTGGTGGAGGTGAAGTACGTACAGAGTAGAGGAGAGTGACACTGATGTACTGGATGATGCTGTAAAGGGCCATGAACTTGAACACACAGAAGGAGGTGATGAGAGCAGCACGACCCTCCCTATAAAAACAAAACAAAACAAAACAGTCACGTCTCCATCAAAGTTGAATGAGAAAAAATGAATGTCACTATGGATGGCATGCGGCCGTAAGAACACATCTTAATATGGTTGAAGTACTGTGACTGTTACAAACAGGGAATGTTAAAGGTTAAAGGTCGACAAACGGGTCAGAAACCTGATGAGGCTGGGGACGCAGGAGATGTTGGGCGTCCTGGAGGTGAAGGGGGAGGCTACAGACGCCTCAAGCTCGGACAAAGAGATGCCACTGTGAGCCCTCTTTAACGCCTGGGTGAGGACACAGGGAAGCACATGACCTGGCATCACGTGTGTTCACGTCAATCGGTCTGTGACGTGTCAGGACATACCCCACAGTCGTTTGCTCCGTCTCCACACATGCCCACGTAGTAACTGAACAGACAGTAAAGAGGAGGGACTCAGTTTTCTCCGATCGTCCCTTTAACTCTTGGACACCGCCGATCACTGCCATTTGTGCAAGCAGACGCTGGAGTACCGTAATTACACGACTATTTGTGCTATCAAAAAACGTCAAACGGTTCCTGAAGCTGCATTTGGTTTCGTTACTGGGTGTGAACATGGCTGTTGTCAACATTCAGGAACCGATGGACATTTTCTCCTTTTCCTAGCTCCTTCTTCACATCCGGCAGAGGAACTGAGTGAAATGTCTCAGCTTTCTGATAGCACAAAAAATGGAATTACGGTATTCCAACGTATGCTTGCGTGAATGTATGGGCAGCGATATCGTCAATGTCAAAGGGCAAAACAGAGAGAATCCGTTTGAACTGGGAGTCTAACTCACTCGACACCCTGCAGCGACTCGATAAGCTGGGTTTTCTGATCTGGGGCCATTCTGGCGAACACCGTCCCATGTAGAACCAACTACAAGAACACACAACATCATCATCATCCATTTAGAGCATCTGTAGCTCCACATGTACGGTCTCCTGAAAACAGCCTCCCACCTTTTGAAGCATGTCAGGGAAATGCTCGGCGATGACCGCAAATGATTTTCCGTTCATGGCAAAATGGTAGAGCTCTTTTGTTTTAGGCTCGTCTATTTGACAAACATCCTCCAGACTGATGTTCACCTCCTGATGACGGTGGAAGATGAATTATTAGGACCGGAAACAACTGGGAAATATTTTAGAGATCAGTAAACGTAAAAGACGCCAACAACCATTAACAGGAAATTTAAAGAAAATGCTGTACACACAGTATAATTACTAATTACTAGTTTCTATTCTCATTCTTTACATTCAAACACACAATCGCTCTAGCATTCCCAAAGTCACCTCACCTCCATGCGAGATGCCTTGCTTGGCCTGTCAGCGTATCTCCAGGTGATTTTGGCAGCCCGGCCATCATGGGGGGGCAGGGCATCAGCAATTATGACCGTGTCCTGTGGAAGAATCATTCCACAGTCCCGAGCCACAGAGATGGCTGTCAGCATGTTGTCACCTACAAAATGGGCAAAGAAAATAACAATGAACAAGAAAACATCCAACACAAATATCTAACATGGTTTGTGCCAGTTGGACTGAGGTGCCCTGTTTTTAGTTGAGTTTACAAGTACGGCTTAAAAAGTGCCAAAACACAGATTACTACAGATAAAAGACAGAAACACAACTTCAGGAATGTGTTTATCTTTGCTGCCTTTTTTTCTCTGTGTGTGTCTGAACTCACCAGTAACCATGACAGTGCGAATGCTGGCTCTGTGAAGATCCAGCAGCACCCCTGGGGTTTCTGCCTTCAACTTGTTCTGCATAATGATCAGACCCAGGAACTCCATGTTGGTCTCGATGTGATCTCTGATTACAGGAGGGATGCACATGTATTTAGATTCATGTGCGGACAATGGCAAATAGCAAAATATCACTCACTACAACGAATGAATCCCCACAACAGTATTTGTGGAACATTAGTTGTGGAAAAATGTGAACTCAACCTGTTGATGTTCTGGACTTTGTGCCAGGTGAGTTTGGACTCAAGGCGACGGTGAGCGAGAGCTATGACTCTAAAACCTTGCTTGGTGTAGCTCTCCAAAACCTTAGCAAAGTTTTCTGGCACTGCAAAGAGACAACCGAGGTTAAAGTGGAGCAAAAGGTAAGAAAAGACTTGATTGGCTGGAATAGATGAACTGGAAGCCTGTTTTTATATCTTGGAAGGAAAAGACAATCTTATCAGCCATTTGTCCAACAGTCACAATACAATGGACATTTATTTTTTCCAGATGTGTGTTTCAGCAGTCAGGACCAGATCTTACCTGTGTCTTTCTTGCAGAGACTCGCCACCACCTCCGGTGCCCCTTTCAGGTAGGCATCCATGCGTTTCTCTCCCAACAGACGAGCCACCACACTCATCCTCTGCAAGGCTGAGGAAAAAGGGAACTGGCGCACGATACCTATCTCATACACTGACTGTACACAGACAGACACACACACAGAATTATAATACAGACACAGATGAGCAAAGCTTATTCCAATTGTTCAGTACTTGGTTCATTAGGTCACAGCTCAAAATAATTGTTTTTATATCAAATTTAAATTAAACAGAAATAAAAGAGCAATAGTAAAAAAAAATTTACTGAATTTTACAACAGATTACTTACTGACAGCTCATAGAGTTCCTGGAATGAAAAGAGACAGAACGAGTTATAAACCGTATCATTTACATACACAACAAAGTTACTGTAGTTGTACCATAACTGTAAAGTACACAATTCTTTACACTGCTCCGGCCCTGGCGGTTTTCCAGGACCATGTAGTCCCTGTTCACTCACCATGTCATGCTCTGGTGATGCAGCCGGCTCTGGGGGCAACAGCTGCTTGGGGGGTCGGACCACAGTGGGCATGATACGGTTGTGGAGAGATGTTTCCTCTTCTGTGGCTTCCTCCAGAATCTGACAAAGTAAGGAGTTGGAGAGGAAACGTGCACATAACAACAGCCAGATGAGAGTAAATGAGGGAAAGACAAGGTTCATAAATGTATTTTGACTCTGTTACTCACCCAGCCAGTGGCCTCAAACATCTTGAGGTCCAGCGGGTCTCCAGACAGCTGTCCCTCTATTTTGGTAAGAGAGTGGCACGTGGCCATGCAAGCCACAAACTGGGACTTGACCAGACTCTCCTTGTAGGCATTTTCCTCTGACAGGCAAAAACTGGACATGCAGAAGAAGAAGTCCTTTTCATTCGTTGGTTCAATGAAATTTCATGATCAAAGTGCACCAAGTGGATGTACAGTCAGGCTCACCTGCCATTCTCAACTCTTTGGACCCCCCATAGGTCTAACCCATCCTCTGTTAGAGTCCCAGTCTGGAAGAAGAAAGAAAAATGCATATATGTATATATATGTATTTTTGTTTTTAATTGAATTGAGTCGTTATCGTTCTGCAAAGACAGTTTCAGTTTGATTTAATTCAAAGCAGTGTTCTTAATCCTCTTTTGTTGTTCAATGGCAGTAGGAAAAAACTGCAGTCCTAAAACCAGTGCGGCCCACCTTGTCAAAGCAGACCAGATTGATTTGCCCACAAATGTTAATCCTCTGTGGGCTGATGCAGAAGATGCCAATGTGTTTGAGGCGTCGCTGGGCGTACACAATGCCAGCCGTCATGGCTGCCGGTAGCGCTGGCGGAACGGTGATGGTGATAATGTCTAAGGATTCAATGATGATGGTCTTAGCTGGCACCTGAGGAGGCAGGAAGAAAGAAATGTTGTCGTGTTTCCCTGCAGAATTTAAAGGAGTGACTGTTAGTGTCTGTATAAAACTGTCACACTGGCTGATTCTTCTGACCCCACAGTAAATACCTGACACAGAAAGCCACCTGTGCATCTTAAATTTAACCAGGAGTTAAACAATTCTGCCTTCTGCCTTCTGTTTGTAGATGTTTATTTCGCTGTTAGTCTGCCCTCTGTTGGTCAGATATATTTCATCTACGCACAACTAATAGATGACACTATCATTTCTTTTCACATTTATTGTACATTTCTATAACTCGAGCAGATATTAGAGCAGCAGTGTATTAGCTCTGCCTTACATTGTAGAATATCTGACCTGTGTACCTCAGAAACAAGAACAATTGTTGAATTCACTCGGAATGCCCAGGATTACCTTGTTCATGACACTAAGTACAATGGAGTAGATGAAGCCAATTCCAGCCACAGCCACCAGACACAACAGAAAGAGGTAGGCGTCACGGTACAGCTTGAAGTCAGTGGGTTTGGGATAAAGGATGGAGCGAACCAGTTGACCTTTGGCTGTGCTGAAACCTGGGTGAAGAAGGAACATGGCAGTTTCCTGTTCATACTATATCAACTGTGACTGTTTTTTTTTTTTTTTTAAACCTCTGAGCTGAATCAGGTCAGTGTTATTCTATTTATGTTTCAAGAACCTGGTCACAGGGTTAGTGTATATGTGGAATCAAAGACTTGCTTCAATCGGGGGTAGCAGGAAACATGAAGAAAAGTCAAACTGTCAGCACACGCACACCTACCTGTGCGGACTACCACAGCTTTCACTAGTTCTCCAGTGTAGAAGCGGGTCTGGATGACATCGGTGCCACAAAAGAGTGTGTGTCTCTTATGCTCCTCTGTGCTGTAGGCACTGTCAGTCTCCTGGCCCCTCTCCCCTGGCACCGGGTTCGGGAGGTTGGTCTTTGTCACAGGAACGCTTTCACCTGACGGAGGGCACACAGGTATCGAGACTTGGCAACTGGGTTTGTACGGGACGACCGTTTCACTTTTTGAAGGTGACTTGTGGAGGAGTGGTGTGAAATACTGACAGACTCTTCTCTAGTTGTAATGTTGTGTCTCTGACCTGTCAGCATGCTTTCATTGACAATGCAGGTGCCGCTGACCAGCACGGCATCACACGGCATAATGGTCCCATTGCTGGGGATGACCATCACATCACCAGGCACCAGATCAGTAGACAAAACCTCTTCGATATCTGTGAGGACAAGTGGCAAATGTGAGGAACACGAGGCAGACAGGCATGAGGAATGTGAGTCACCAAAGAGATTCGAGTGCCACGGTGAAAAGGAAGTAAATGAACTGACAACAGATGCTGGCGGTGGGCTGGGCGACGGCATCAAATGGGATATACGGTATATTCACAAAGTCATCTTCAGTATATCTCATATTACCACACTGCTCAGCAGCAGAGGAAAAGCTGAGGCATCACAAACAGAGCTGTGCAGTAAACTGATGCTGAAACAGAAACATGAGCAGCCTAACAGCTTCCACGGCCATGTTTCATTTCTAAATTATCAACTTCTTCATCTTTAGATGATGGAGCAGCTGATGGAACTGTCACATGTTGTCAGTATTTTAAAAGGGACGCACGCAAACACGCAGAAGTATACACGGAGCATATGTGACAAGTGTCACGCTTTCAGAGCTATTTAAAACAGCAGCTACAAAGAAGAAGGCATGCTGTGTGCCGCAGGAATAACTGTACAGAGGGAATGGACAAAAATGTTCAAAGGGACAGAAGGAAACAAAATAAGCAAACAAACCGTTGTTGGCTCGGCATACAGACACACGGACAATACTGTGAGCTGCCACCATGTCGTGAAGCATGATGTATTGCTGGAGAGAGGAAAAACAAGCAAAACATCATGGAAGCCTCTTGAACTAAACGTCCACCTGAGAGACCTGAGTGTGTTTTGATTTCATTTTTGAAGCCAGGGGCAGCAGACCGTGTGCAGACAAGCCATTATGCTCAGCATAACCCCTTGGATTAGACATGAGCAGGGTAGGTAAGTGGTTCTGACACGCTTCAACATGTGTATGTGATCAACAACAGGGGAAAACATGTGCTCTTTGTGCTGCTGTGTTCAAATAATGACACACGTAAATAAGATGCATATGAGCGGGTAAAATTATCCATTATATTTTGTTGGAAACAGATAATTGAACTGTAACACAGATCAGATGTGATGGAAAAAGGCATAACAAATACTCAGTGAGCTACCATGGCCCTTCCTTAACTTCTTATGATAAAAAATACTAGTGAGGGTCAAAAAAAAAAAAATGCTAGTGAGGGTCAAAAAAATCAAATGCACAATAGAGTCCACCATGTATAAGATTTGATGCTTTAACACAGGAGCTCACCTTTTTGATGGTGTACAGAGAGGTAGCTATGGATATGACTGACATGAAGACAATGGCCACAGCATAGTAGTAATACTCATCGGCACTCCACAGAATCACACTGAAGAGCTGGAAGATATAGAAAGGATTGAGGACCTGCAGGAGGAGACAGAGAGAAGAAATGAAATGTGTAATGGAATCAGTAGCACATTTTTCTACTGCACACATTTATAAAGTAAGCAAATATCTTCATTACACATTTACACCTGCATGCAAATATACATCTCAACCTCCAATTCTTTTTTTTTGGGAAGAGAAAAAATGTGGACCTCAGGGCCCTACCTCTTTGATAAGCAGCTTGAAAACAGAAGGCACTTTCACAGCAATTTCATTCACCCCAAAGAACAGTCTCCTGAAGAGGTACAAGACACACAGATCAATGATCACGGCAATGAAGACTGCTAGAGGGTGCAGACATAGTCAACACAGAACAAAGCAGGGAAGGACAGAGATGATTCACGGTGTGGAGGGGTGCATTCACACTTTTTGGCTGAGCAGCTCTTTCAAAAGTGTCATTTCAACAGGTAAGGTGAACTGAACACCAGATGATGGTCTAAGACATACTGAACAGACGTTACCTATACTCCTGCTGGTTCCTGGTTAGACCGGTGCTATGTTCTGAGTGGAGGGAGGAGCAGCTGAGCTGCAGATCCTCCAGGCCACTGTTGAGTGAACAGAGTGACAGCAGGTGTTGACAACCAACCCTTTTACTTTTGATATTTCTGCAGTGGAATCATGTTAATGACAATAACACACGAATGCTTACGTTAAAACTTGGAAGTTCTGCATGTTGTCGTTCCAATAATACTTTGTGCTATGGAAGGTAAAGTAGCGAATCTGAGAAAAAACAAAAGCGGGTGCGGGGCAGAGGAAACAGCCTTTCAGTTCATGAGGTGTGATGTTGTCAACACAGAGGAGAAACCATATGTAAGAGAGATAATGTCTGTGTCTTTTGCTCTCATCGGTGTAGACACTGTAGATGAAGGAGCCCATCGGCTACCTGTGTGGGCTGGTAGTCTGCAAATCTTTTGATCAGCTCCTGTGCGGGGCTGCCATCGGTGGGGTGGGGTGTATGTCCGTTAGCCAGAGAGGAAGCAGCAGGGGAAGCAAAAGGGCAGGAGGGGGAGGAGGGGGAAGAGGGCGAGGAGGGTGAGGTGGTCTGGGTCTCCAGGCTGTGGAAGGGGTTGCTCCCTGGTGCCAGCATCACTCGAATCTTAGCCAGAAACCAGCGCCGGAACTCATCCTGGAAAAATTAAACACACACACACACAGTCCACGTTTAACATTAAAATATTTTTTTATGTTTTTTTTTTTTTTATCATTTTGTCTGACTGACAGCTGTAACAGCTGGCTGGTTAATCCCAACACCACTTAGCACTGGAGCTCAGATTTGATTACAACCGGTGCGGTGGGGGCGTGGCAGCTGGCTGGTCACACCCAGGAAAAGAGCACCGCAGGAATCATGAATATTTCAATAATTTCATAACACATTTGTCCACATGAATGTGACTGTTACATGTTACTCATTACGATTATGATAAGAATCGACCCATGGATTTTGTGAACTCAGCAGTGAGTCTGAGTATGACACAGGACACGGATGGAACCACTTCTACCTCAAACTGAGCCAGAAACAAATTGGAATGACTCAACACCCTGGCACCTCATTAACTTAGTTCACTGTTAACTACCAACACCTCCAACTCTATTTTCATCAAATGGAAAAGCAACAAAAAGCCGCACAGTGTAGTAACCCACTACCTACCGTGGAGCGCAGCAACACCACGTCAGCATCACGGGCTGTGGTACGGGTGCAGGTGGACTTGACGCACCACTCTGGCATCCAGTAGAGCAGCAGCAGGAGGAAGCCCCCGGTACACAGCACTCCAAGGCCGACCAGGGCCAGCCGCCAGCGGCACAGACGGAAGCCCTGCAGCTCCTACAGGGTCCAAGGAAGAATTCCTCACATTATGAGTGAACTTCTCACACTCACTTTGGGAACAGCTTTGGTTAAGTGTAATTCTGAAACCAGGAGTTGTGATGTGTCATGTTTTACCATCTCCTCCTCTTCCCCCTTGTTGAGGACCTTCAGGTCTTCCTTCTCCATGCTGCAGAACAGTTTGCCGAGCCCCTTCCTGAGACTCTATAAAGCAAACAGAGAGAATCAGACATACAAACAATGTAATAACATTGTCAATCAAATGATGTTCCTGCTGATGAATCTTACAATATTTACTCTTTTCTTCTAAAATGTCCTCTCATGGTATACGTACAGTACAAGTTTATCATACCCCAGACCGATGTCCGACAAGACAAATACAGGCAACGATACCTGCTATGTTTAATTAGCTTGATAAATTTTTGCATGGACAGGATTACTTGACTGGAAAAGCTATCACAGCACTTTGTTGACGTGTTCATTATGTGCACCGTCTCGCCATCGTTCACACTGCAGAAAGCAGGACGTTTTGTGTGAGTGTGAATGTTCACCACAGCGCAAAATACATCAAAAGCAATGTCACATTTGTGTTGCTGTATTTCACCATGACAGAATCTGAGCTGTGGATCTCATGACCCGCTGACCGCGAGCGGTACCAGCGGTGCTGCAGTCAAATGCTTGCACGCGTCTATCAGAGGTCAAAATGAGGGTTGATGTGACCACTAGTCCCACTGACCAGGTCAAAGGTAGAGTACAAGGCTGATTTATACTAAACTGCATGAAATCAACACACACACAACGCTCAGGTAACCGTATTACTGAGCCCTCAGACTGAAACATCTGCGCCCATACCGACGTACAGGTACGCATTCACAACACTTTAGTGCACTTGTGTAGGCTGTGCAATGACAACACAGAAGTACAAACCAGGTTTACGAGTAGAATACCTTATGCAGCGTGAAATTTAAAATGGTGGTTGGGACAAGGACTGGAGAAGAATTTTTTTTTTTATCTTGATACAAGAAATAGGTCATAGGACATGCTCACACTGAACTTCTCTGATAGCTGCTTGACCTCAGAATACCTGAGATTATCTCCTAAGTATGTGAGCAGGGCAAACCCCACACTGTCAAGGAGCAAGGAGTGTGTGTGTGTGTGTGTATGTGTGTGTGTGTGTGTGTGTGTGTGTGTGTGTGTGTGTGTGTGTGTGTGTGTGTGTGCGCGCGCGTGTTGGG
>CAAKHB010007955.1:9094-26934 GCA_901007665.1 Aeoliscus strigatus | reverse complement strand
GAGCGCGCGTGTTGCAGTGATATTGACAAAGGGGCACGTGGGTGAAATGATGACCAGGCCCTTTGGAGAAGCACAGACTGCAGACACTCTGCCTCAGTCGAACACTGCACCAAGTTCCAGCAGAATAAACAGACAAACAGCAAAGTAAGGTAACGGGCCTTCTTCTACCTTTCTGGATACGCTGCAAAGTGTCTGCAGATGTCAAACTGTGTGGACGTAGGATGTAGGACACAGTATTAGTAAGACATAAACTAGGTTACTGCGGCTGAAGTCTAGAATACGTTCGTTGACTCCAACATGACAATCACGTCAGGTGGAGCATTTGAAGTGGTTCCATGCTTTTAGTGTGATATTATTCCTACAGCTCAGCAAAGATTTGAACATAAAGACTTCAGCTGTTATAGAGAACTTAACCAGCATCTAAAACAACGGTGTTCCTCTGTGCACACAATGTGATTTCAATAAAAAAAAATCAAGGAGGAATATCAAGAGTTCCGACGTAAACAGAAAAAAAAGAACAAAATCACATATTAAAGGCCACCGACACGAGCCTGATGTGTCGGGCATGATAAGTATAGGACAAGGCTAAAACACCACACATCCTATAGCAGCCACCCCTCTTGATGTTATCGGCCAGCTGCACCCGGGTGGACTTTTTATTTGGCTACAGTGGAATATTTTGCTTAGGACCAAGCCCTTCCTTGTATTTTACAATAGTGGGTCCTCTGACCGGCAATAGGCAGCGGGCGCAGTGCAGCAAGAACACACCCACTGCAATCTCTGCTGTGGCCAGTGTCAAATAATAAATCACAGATAAAGTCTTCACCTCCTTTCTCAAATCCTCTCTTAGGACATCATAGGATTGTAAACAGGTAATAAACAGGATTTTGTAATTATAAGAGACCAGAATAAGATACCTGAGCTGACATTTGTGACATCATCCTGTTTATGGTCCAAATACCAATAAGTTTGCGGAGTCACAATGTAAGCTGTATTCACACAAGACTGGTGTCCAAAGTCACTGCAGTGTGTTTGGACACCGTCAGAAAAAGGACACAGAGACACACACACACACAGAGAAACACACACACACACACACACACACACACACACACACACACACACACACACACACACACACACACACACACACACACACACACACACACACACACACACACACACACACACACACACACACACACACTTTCGTGAACCTACCTTGAGAGCCAGGGACAAAACGCCCCAGGCAGTCCCTTGCAGTTAGCTTGCTCTCACCACACCAACCTGGAACCCTAAAAGTGGGGGGGAACCAAAAAAAAAAACATTACGTCTTTCTGGAGGTTCACGTCGTCTGACTACAAAGGTTAACTGGAGGAGAGGTTTTAACAAACAGTAACGTACTACTCCAAAGGATATTCCAGCTTGAGGCGTTCAAACCAGGCAGCCGGCAAAGCGATAATACCGATAATGAACAGTGATCTATTCGTCTGGACTGGAACTAAACATGCCCTGATGCTGACGATGTGGAAGTATACGAAAGTGCTCAGCTGATTTCTCCCCCTCCTGAGGCCTGGTGTTCCCCTCTAAGTTTGAGAAATAAAAAATCCTTGCATTCTCTGAAAAAACAAACAAACCAACCATCATTTATGACGAATCAACGACGTTACTATTGACTCCCAAAATGTGAAGACAAGGATGACTCCAGCAACCTATGTTCTCATCTGAAATACACAGAACCCTGTGTGTGGCCTCTCCGAGTCAGCATGACTTCAGGGATATTTATAGATCACGTCAGCGCAGCCTAAAGCCACATTGTTGTCGCTCATTTGATTAGTCTGCTATTGTATTAATAAGCACTGCTGTCTTTTCTATGTTGGGAAGGGGAAACACAAGAGGCCGTTGCTGATTTTGTAAACTAACGCATGTAACAGGACAATTAGTTCAACAACAATTTCGTCAGTGACACTACAACTAATGATCATATTAAATATACTTAACTGCAACACATGCATTCAATTTAAAGTATATTATTTTAAAATCCTGCAAGGGAATGTATTTAATTTAATCATTTAAAACCATTTTTTAACAAACTTGAAGTGTTTGACAGGCTTAATTCTAGATTCGTTATTTATTTGTCATGAAAAGTAAAACCGACAGTTACACCGCATGGAAATCTTACTTTACTAGTCCACCCTTACAGCAATACAAACTAAACTAACTAAAAGAACAATATTAAACGCAAATAAATAATAATACAAGTGCACATCATTCAAAGTAAACATTATTAAAAAATAATCAAAAAGAAAAATGAGGTATGTGAGAGACAGAGTAGGTTGGTTGGTTCACAGCGGCAGAGGTTGTAATTTAAATTCAACAGAATGCTATGAGCAGGAAAGTTGATCAAGTATCACAAAAGGCTTCAATGCCTCTGTTGGTGCAGCTCCGTCTAACCACTGAAACCCTCTGAGTCGTCGTATCCATGCATGTAGTTGACACGTACTTCCAGAATAAAAGCGCCACAGATTTTACTGTGTCTTTTCTTTGCGTAAGATAAACGAAAACACTGTGCAATAATATGACAAACAAAATCTCCTATAAACAAGGTGCAAACACGGTCAAAAAGGACTGCTCCAGGTTCTGTAGCTGCACAAACTAACAAAAAAGAAATCGTTACACATGTCATCTAATGGGAGAGCTGGAATAATTTTCAGCACCAGATAATCATTTATAATAAAACCATAGAGCCGTCTTAATGTCTCCAGATTCTAATATGGTCAGATAACACAAATGTGAATCATTTCTTCTTCTTTAGCCTCGCTAAGCAGATGTACTCAGCATGATAACCAGCAATGTTCATATCATTGGAACACCAATACTTAGTATTAATCACTTTAGGATTGCTGAGAGCCCTTTTGTCCTGTTCCTCGACACACAGACAAAAAGAAAAAGAGAGAACAATGGGCCATGACCTAATGACAGAGGTCCATAATTCATGGAAGCATTTGGAGGAAAATTGTTTTGTTACCATCATGCTCCACACTCAATGTGCTTTCTTTATCACTTCCCCTCCTACTCAAGGGGTATAATAGCCGAGCTTTGTTCCCCATCATGGGCCAATCAAGCTGTTTATCACCGCTGCCTCTGGCTTTACCAAAGAATCTACGACTTGCCCTTCCTCTGCTGCCACTACTGATAGCGTGAAACAAACATTTATTATCAGGATCTAGTGAGACAAGTGATGGACATGAGAGACAAGGGTGACTCCTGTGGTGAGAAGGAAAGTTTCTGAGTGTTGGATGAGATCAAGGATGCTGGTGGTGGGGGTCTGCAAGGGTCAATTACATGCTGTATTATGCTCCACAAGTAAGAAAATGCGTTCTGTAAAAAAATGGAGGAATGGGCTGGGAAAATAAGGTAATCCGACAGATCAAAGGTGTAAGTCAGACCACATGCTCTGGGATTAACAGCGCCATTACTTGGGAGTCTACAAAAAACAGCTGATACTTCTGTTTGAGAGACTAAAACACGTCTTTACCTCCTGTGCAGCTGACTGGCATGTTTTGTTGACATTAGTATTATTTTAAATCAACTCCTTACTCAAATCAATTCCTGCTAAAGAAGTAGAATCAACCAGGGTGGCGATGAGAAGTCAGAAACTGACCTGCCATCGATCACTGCCAATAAGTAAGAGGCATTCATTCAGTGACTACTGAGAGCCGTTCAACGTGGGACTGAATGCAGACTTTACCTCTCCCAAGGCACAAACCAGATGTTAGTTGGTGTTTTTGTCAAGTGCAGAAGGATCGACTATGACCCTTTGACACGAAAACAAGTGACAACTGGTCAGTCAATATGTTACGTCTGCAACAGGCGGACACGACTAAAAGAAGTCACGACATGTTCTGCCTGGAGAGGGTCAAAAGAAGTTTGCTTCTTAGGGAAAAGCTGGTAAAGATCTCACTACTGGACAACAAATGCCTTGCAAAGACATCTCCCACATCAAACATTCCTGTCTTGTTAAAAATACTTTTTCCATGTCAGGATATTTCTCGTCTCAACTCTAAATCAACACTGGCAAACTATCCAGCTGCTGGCCTTCCACTCTCACTTATGAAAATGGGACAAATCCTGCTTCTGAATCCCGTGTCATGGAGAGGTTGAACTATTAAATATAAAAGAAGTAAAAAGATAGTCTGTCAGATAGGTGCTGCAGCATAGAAGACAATTTCTTTGAGAATATTTGTAACTTTCTGTGAGAGGCAAGCTATGATTTAATATCCGAGCAGTCTATGATATCCACAATGGCAGTGTGTCGTCATCATAGCGGTGTAAAAAGTGATGTAGGAACTGTCAGGTAAGTCCTATTTAATCCAAGTAAATTAGTCTAAACTTGTGGTGTGGAATTTGTGAAAGTGTGACATCAGTCATGAGTGTACATACCAGCAAGAAAGCATTGTGTAACAACTTGTTTTATGCCACCCTACTAAATCGCAAATGTTGTCTGTTTAGATACCAAGGAGCTCCATCCGGTGGTTTTCAAGCCACTAAATTTAAACTAATCACCCGGCCAGTGAAGAGGAGGGATTTGACCTACCTGGGCAGCGAGCCCAAGTGAAGTCCTTGTGTGTTAATTCACACAGCCTTTATATAAGAACAAATTTATTTAAAACAACTAACAGTTACAAAATTGCAAACTGAGTCTAGCTCTGAAACCTTAGTGAAACTCTTTTCATGCCCACGGAAATTCACAATCATTAAAAGGAAAACCTGAAGATCAAACAAAAATCATAACTCCTATGTAGAAACTTTATTATTATATCCACAGTTAATCATGAATAAAACATGAACAACTGGAGTAACAGAGAAGAGAAATGAGTTAAGAAATGACATTTAGGCATTCAATTGTTTTGATGTTTTTGTTGTTCTTGTCTTGTTGTATACTCTCACAATTAATTACAATTGTAAGTTTGAGGAGACATGTCAACTAGCAGGAGATAACAGAAGACTGCTGCCTTCTAATGTGATGGAGTATTCATGAATTTATACTATCTATATCAAGGGATTACAAGTTGGTATAAAATACTAATATATCAAAAACAGACATTTTCTCCTGTTGCAGAAAGAGGAGAAATTACACTAAAAACTTGTGATTCACCAAACGATCCTTTAACTGTACTCATTTAAACTCATAATAAGGGTAAATTAAATGATGAAATAGTTAAATAGTGAACGTTGTTAAACAACATCGGTGATTATAAATCCTTGACAACTGTTTCCCCGGAGGTTGCATGATTATTCTTATATTACTATAAAGAGCATGAATAGAAACTAACAGGTCTAGTAGGACTGACCATACGGAAAGAGTGTGCATTGCACCTGGACATGGGTTTTCAATGTTTCCAGCTTGTTGACAACATTCCCGTCAACAATAACAAACGTTAAACGCCACTGACAAATCGGTAATTCGCACGAGCCCCGGTGTGCCAGGTGCTGCTTTCTCGCTTTATCCGAGAAAGCAGCGTGAACTCCGGCTGTTTGCTAAC
This sequence comes from Aeoliscus strigatus, assembly GCA_901007665.1. Taxonomy (NCBI): domain Eukaryota; kingdom Metazoa; phylum Chordata; class Actinopteri; order Syngnathiformes; family Centriscidae; genus Aeoliscus; species Aeoliscus strigatus. The sequence continues at coordinate 21,388 of CAAKHB010007955.1, read as the reverse complement.
GTTAGCGAAGCCTCATTGTTAGCGTCTGATCGGTGTCCGGCTGCCCGCGGCTCCCATCGGTCCACTACTGCCGGTCCGACACGACGTGGACTCCGTTTTCACCGGCAGCCGGCGCGTTTGCCCGTTGTACTGCGCAAAGAGGAGGAACTGTGACGGAGCGGAGAGCTAACGCGTTAGCTTTAGCCCTGCTAGGTAGCGACTGACACATGTGTGACGATGACAGCAGACACCGAGAGGTTTCCTCGGACTGAGAAACTCACCCAGAACCACCTGGACACGCTGAAGATCACCTCCGAGTCATCCTGACACCAAAGCCGCTGTTATCTGGAGGAAAACGTCGTCGACGAAGCAAAGGGACCACGTCTGAGTGAAGAAGCTTGGCGCCGCGGACTGGGGTTGCTGTGTGTTGACAGCTCAGCGAGTGGGATCGACTGAACGTCGTGACGTGAACTGGCCCGAACTGGCTGCCTGACGGCCGGAAGTGACGACACGCCATGCCCTGCTTATTTCTTTCTCAGGTAAACTTCATACTTCTAATTCATTTTGGTGGATACTTTCCTTCTTGTTCTAAAATTGATATGTCTTAATGATTCAGTTTTATTTTGGTTCTGAACTGGGATTACTAGTTGACTGTATTTTTTCCATTCAAATTGTATTAGTAGTATTTTATATTCTGTTCAATGAAGAGAACAGTCCTTAGATTAGAGTGGTCATGCACCACTTGTGTCATTTGTGGTTGCAGACACATTTCAGATGTCCAACGCTCTATTCCTACATCCACAATAAACATTTCTTTTTCAAAGCAAGAGAATTTGAATGTACTTCAGATAACGATAATGACATGTGTTTCTATGTTGTCTTTTTTTTTCAAGACATACTGTGTCTCAGCACTTTACAGGTTCCACGTGGATTCACAATAAATTAAAGAACAGTGAAGCCTGAAATGGAACCAAATCCTAATTACAATCTTTTACGTATTGGTCTGGGTATATCTTATCATGTGACTGTGTTTTATACTCCAGGACTTTGATTTTAGTGCACATTACCAAATAATCTGTTATGTAATTTACATGTACATTTGTTGTATAATTTTATATATCAATTGATGTTGTGATACCTCACACGCTGACAGATTACCACTACATACGACTTGAAACTCGTCTCCATAATCTTTTACTCCGACTTACTGAGTAACTACAGGGCATTCATTAAACTGCCCTTTGTTTCTGGTCAATTCGTCTCTCATTCACCAGCAGCCATTCAGGATGTTGTGTTGGTTCTTAACCACTCCTTTCTCCCCCTTCTCCCCTTGGTGAATTTGCAAGGTGAACAAAAATGTCCCAGAGACTCAAATCAACCAGCGTCTTCCGTGTCGTCTGCAGTGGAGCGATCACTGACGCACGGGCCAAGAAAAACAGAGCGTCTGATTCCCTCGCTGTTGCTTCAGATGTCCTAATCCGTGTTCCTCTTCACTACTGCAAACAGGATTCCACCTTTTTAAACTGGACACATAGTTTGTTTTCTTTTGGCCCGGTCTCACAAGGGACCGGGATGAGGCCCAGAGATGGAGCAATGCTAGCTCAGCATTCAGCAGAAGTCATTGACTCAGGACCAACACATGAAGGAAATTACTCAAATGTGTCCAACATAACCCTGTACATTAGGGAGAAATCACATGTGATGATAGATTGATCCTGAAACCTGCAATGTCGATTCAAATGTGAATTTCTCTCGGGAGATGAAACAAGTATCTATCGATCAAAAAGTGAAATAAATTCTGGGATCCTTGACTAACACTTCACACGTCACCTCCACAGCAGAGGAAATATTACTTTTCATAACACATTGTAATGTATACCGTATGTGTTTACTGATACCAACAAATATGACAAGAAGTTCAGTATTGATGAGGAATGTAAAACTATGTTGCATGCAGTTTTATGACTGAATACTGTGCACTAATGAAGCCTCATCAACTAATAATAGCGTGTTTTAACTCCATATATGGATCTTATAGAAAATAAATACTGGGCCCTGCAGTAAATGTGTAGGGTTTTTTTTAAATGACAACCAACTACATCTATTGAATTTCCTCCACCACAATAACAGACAAAGCTACCGTGTCAAGTGAATTATTGCTGCTGAAATCAGCAGTAGCTTTGTGACACTTGTTGGTCTCCGACAGACAGATATCACATGAGGAAATGTAACTGGGAGGAGTAAAAAGTGCTTCATGGCATCGCTCTTATCAGTGTATTGTTCCAATCCCGGACCTTAGGAAGTCCCCTCGTTAAAACAAATATGGTGTTGTGTGCTCCAGCATCATCGTCCGCAGCCCGCGGCGGGCAGAGGATAGAGGAGACAGGGGGAGCCATGGCCGTTCAGTCTGGGCCTTATCTCTCAAGTCTTATCTCGGCCGGCTTCTTTCCCAGTACAGCCCTGATAGCCCAGGTCGACGAGTAAAATGCAGGATATGACCCAATGGCCTTGCAAGGCAGCAGGGGAGCAATATTGTTTTATTAGGGGAGGTATTTTGTAAAGCTCCCTGAGGGCCGACAAGACAACCATCATAAGACACAAGATCCACAGCGAAAACAGATCACAGGTCGGTGTTTGCCCGGTTTTATTGAGGCTCCAACGAATGCACCAGCTGTTTATCCCTATACTGAACTGGGCATGGGGTTTCGCTGGCGACGGTACAGCCCCTCCCACTATTCTTCACTGGCCGTGGGGTTCGGTGGGAGTCCGGACGGGGTCGTAGGTGTAGATGTTTAAGGGTTTGGGGTTGCTCGGCCACTCCTGCAGGGGAAACACATCTCCGTCCTGTAGTTTTCCTTTAGGGTCCCTCCACTGTGGGTTCCCCTCTTCAAAATCCCACTGGAGGTGAAGGACAAGCCAGGACATTTTCACACAGCCTAAATGGAAGCCCTGGAACATGTGTTGTGTTTGACTCCTGTTCTGATACAATCTGCCACCAGTCAAACCCCCTGACCAGCAGACGTCACACAGGACAACGTAAAACATGGACCAGAACGGCAGACTGGAGCCGCGAGACAAGGCTGATTTGTTCACCGGCAGACAGCGCCAGCCCAGCGTCGGCCTTTAATCAAAGACCCGTTACAGCGGTACAATTGGGCGACACTGAACCCCTCAGCCTCCGCCCGAGCACCAACAACAACTGCACAACACAGTGAACAGCAGCAAACAAGACAGCCTGCATTTAAAGTGGCTACAAAGGGGGTTTTCTGTAAAAACATGCTCACTAGAGATGTGATTATCCGTTTGCGTCCCTCCCCGACCTCCTGAGAATCATTTTACAACTACCCACCAGACGTCCAGGCTTCACAGCGCTTTGATTTGCAGATTAAATATTAGCCAATGAGTCAGCTTGTGAGGGAACCAGCACTACATGACCCGAGGATCTCTGACTGCTTCGACACGACAGGAGCTAACAATTCACCAGCTCCTCAACTCAAGTTTGTCTGAGGCCAAAGGTCAAAGACAGAAGATCCAGCCAAGTGGTGACACCAGGCTGCTGTTCTGATCAAACAGGAAGTTTATGTACACAGTATCATTGAGAGCAGATCCATGGTCATTTACTTTGGATTTATTTTGTTGTTTGCCAGAAAAATGTGCCAAACAGACACACTGAAAACCCACCTCACTATTCTCACTCCTGTTCTAAATAAATTCGACTGGATGACGTCCACGTTCCCTCAGAGTCATGTGAAATCACAGAGCTCTGTTTCCATTTTTTCTCAGTTACTTTGTGATGTAGTCGGAGAATTCCTCCTGCTGACCGAGAACATCTAACATTAATATGTGACGGATGATGAAGTGCCCAGTGTTTCAGGGTCAACGGTACAGAGTTGGTTCAGTGTGCAGGTCCGATGACGGCGTTGGTTGGAACGTAGGTGAAGACATGTTTTATTCTAGATCTTAAACGGGTGTCTGTTTTTTGAACCCCAGAAAACCACAATAAAATATAATACAATAGATGAAATGAAGTCGCGACGTTCCACCTGTTGATTCTGTCCATGTCAAGTCGCCCAGAGACATAACATCAAATATTCAACAGACGGATGTTATCACAGCAGTTGAGGACAGCTGACTCCTCCAGTAAATAACAATTACAAGAAAAAAAAAAAAAGAACTCATCACTACACAGTAGTCATGCGCCACCTAGTGGTATTTCAAAGGAAGTCACATTCCTTGCTGGACATCCAGTACAGTTGGAGTCAATTTACAATCTGTCAAAACCATTTACTGAACTGGTATTAAGTACTCGAGTCTGTCTCCAAAGACAATTTTGGGATGCTGTAACTTCTTCTGAATGATTGATAATGAAAAGAGCGACATCCATCCATAACAAGAACCTATTCGAATGATTCTGATGTACACAGAATCACTCTGCTTTGATCTGTTCTGTACTCACCCGCATGTTGTAAGAAAAGTTCTTCAACTGAGTTTTATTGTGTCACTCACCTCAAGATCAGAGCTGCTGACTGACGAGTCACAGGACGAGTCCGAGGAGCAGAACCGCTCGACTCGTAGCACGCGCTCGGTTCTGTTTGGGGGCTGCTCATTGAGCGTCACCTCCTTCAGGCAAATCTGTCGTCGACAACAAGACGGTTTCTACTTCTGGGAGTAAACGTGGGGAACAGCTGCCTCAGGAAACAAAAACATACATTCTCATTTCGGGTGTGCTTACTTTTCTCGGCGGGTGGTGAACACCAACGTCCATGTAGCGACCCATCTCCGTCAACTGTAAGAGACGAGATCAAATGATACATATCACTGTAATAAATACACTGTGAGCTAATAAGTACACTGTCAGCACATGCAAAGGCGACCGGACTGTCTGTTTTCTGCATCTCTTCACGACGCCTTTCCCCTCTGTGGAGTTGTCCGAGCCGCCCAGGAGGCTCATTGTGTCTGCAGTCAGTCTCACAGTTTGCTGTCTGGTTCCCGTCCGGCGCCAGTGGATGACTAGGACCTGACACGTCCGGGTCAAAGGTCAGCAACAAACGGCACTGGACAAATGACAAGCACTTGCTCAATATGTGTACCGCACCCACACTGATGTCAATCTGAACCGAACCACAGTTTCGAATCCTCCTCAGACCATCTCCAGCCCTTTGGCTGGTGCTACTGAGGCGGTTTGTTATCTCCGAACGATGAAAGGATACAAGAAGATCCAGGGTGGCACCGCATACTGCTGACAGCAGCCAGGGCAGAACCCTCAGGAGAAAGCCCAGCTGAGTGTCGAACAGGAGGATGGCGGCGGCGTAGAGGGCCCCCGCCAGCGAGGACAGCACGTGAACACCTGTCAGCGTCTGTCCACGGTGCTGTGGGAGAAACGACACATTTCCTTCCCTTGAGGGCTGTTTGACACAGGTGAGAAATGAGACGTCGTCACAAAGACGATAAAACACAGAAACTTGTTTGTGACCAAGTGAGAACGAACACGTGTTCACTCCAAACGCGGGCGGCTCCACCCGCCGACGACTTACTGCTCTGTAAAGTTCAGGGATCCTGGAGGAAGACGAGATGATGAGCGACAGCAGGCCGAGGACGTAACCCAGGATTTCAGTGTTGTCCTGTGACGAGGACGTGAATACACACACTTGACATGAGTGTGTGTACAGGGGTAGAAAACAAGTAGAGGTTCTCCTCCATCCTCTGTCGTACAACTCAGGGGAGGAGGGACGGACCTGCAGGGGGACGTGTAGAAGTCTTCTCCCACTCAGGGGCCCGTCTGCTGGCTTGGAGCCGCCCCCCGACGTGTGAAACCCTCCGGCGAGCGTCACCAGCGTAAACACCGCGAGGAGGTACTGTCTCCTCCGCCTCCTCATCGTCCGCCTCCTCCTCTCTGGGGGAGATCACCATACGGGGGTCAGACGACTGTAACCCCCCCGCATCCCGACGTTTGGGTCTTTGGCTGTTTGTAAAAATCACCTTCCTGTGAGTTCCGGCACAGACACACTGACAGAGAGATGACGTTCACAGCATCCACCGCTGCAGCCACGGCCCCCATTAGGACCTGCAGACAAGGGGGGGGGTGTAAAGTGAGGTTATGATCTGCTGAGCAACTACTCTTTTTTGTTTCACATCTAAGAACATGATCTCATTTTGATACCACTTAGTATGAATATTATTTCATGTTTCTGGTTTCTAATATTCTTAAACTAAGTGTCTACTCTCTGAAGTGACTGTAGATATTAAACAGAGAGCACAAAAAGTATTTGGCTCCTTTTGAATGGAATAGATTGCTTAATTGATGAAGTTGTCTGATTTCAAACTAAAAATAAAATGAAATGGAACAAACAAACAAACAATTATGTCAATTGGGGGGTGGGGGGTTAAAATAAAAATTGTATATATTCAAATTGCAATTAGATAATTAGATCAAGTCATCTTGCCAGGATGTGCAGCTGTTTGGACAAAACTGCTCCGACGGTGGCGCACAGGTTTCCCAGGAAACAGTACAGAGAAGTCCTCGTGTCTCCTGGATGTCCCGGATGTTTGCATCGCTGGTAGAGGAGCCTGGGGCAGAGGACGCACGTCTGAAAGCCGGGGCAGGGGGGGTGATGCGGAGCACCGGAACTACCGGTACAACCTCTTACCGGACACATGAGAGCAGCAGCAGCAGCAGGCACGAGCCCCAGGACAGGGCGACGGGGGCGCAGCGGCCCCGGGGCCCCTCAGCGGACAGACACCTGGTGAAGGACTCAGCGCAGAACGCGAGCACACCTGAAGGGAAGGTGCCGAGATCTTCTACTGCCGGCTCCTCCTGCACCCACTCACCCATTTCAGAGGCCAAGAACGCAGCAGCCGGTGTTCTGGAGAGTTCTTCCGTCAAACAGCCAATGAGCGTCCAGGGCGGAGCTCACCTGAGACCGAGGGACGTTGGCAGCCGATCAATTTATTTTTCATGAATACGTGTTGAAATGAGCAGACAAAGAGTCAATCAGCCAATCAACGTTGAGGGTGGAGCAGATCACCTGAACCACAGAAATAAAATAAAAGTACGATGGTTCCTAAATGTCTGTGGTCTCCAGTGGTTTAAATGATAATTATCAGATTCCTCTCATTCCAAAGTGACTGCTGGCTCGACCCTCGATGCATTTGGGTGTTTGGGTGACACCTTCTGGAAACTCCCAACACATCCTAGTTCTACATAAAAACAATCTTCATCTATGCTACAATAACTTACTTGTCCAGTTGATGTCCCTTTATTTTCCCCCACACAGATCGGAACATGAAGGACGTCAGTAGAAAAACAAACACAATTTAATATTTTATTCTATAATAAATCACAATACAAGACGGAGCAAGAACTGTTTGACAGTCATTTACTCCTTTAACTGAAGACGACACCATCTCCTACGTCCCTCTTCATATTGATCCAACTGCGACCGGTTCTGGGGGGTGTGACAGAGAACTGGGGCTCCAGTCGATGGGATAGAGTCCAACGTGACCCTCAGGGGTTGTAGGTCTCTGGTAGGTCACAGGGACCACCGATTAGTTTCCATTTCAAATGAAACGACTCTGGTTCAAAGTGTGTGTATGTTACAGTCTCAGGCGTCCAGATGCTTGTTCAGCCGACGAACTTTCTCCTTCTTGTTCCTGTTGCCGTGTTTTTTCCACGGTTTTCCCGCCATTGTCTCTGACGTGGCTCTGACTGGGGGGACGGGTCCGCTGCCTGGTTTGTAGCCCATGACGGCCTGAACCCCCTTGGAGAGTGCGCGCACGTTCTCCTGAAGGAGAGAGATCCATGGAGTTTGGTTTTACTGGGACGGAACAGATTCACTGACAGAACAGAATGTTTCATTAGAACGTGAATGACCACAACTCACGACGGTGGACAAAGTCGCCTTTGATTTGATTCTCTAAAAATGTTTTTCACCGTCAGCAACCCACAGATATCACTGGCGATACGCCGAAGGGGATTACCGTAATGACAGCAACTCTCAGGATGAGATGGATGTTTTCTCCCTTTTTTCTTTGATTTTTTTCTCATTTTTTTATTTGTTTCTTTTGCTTGCATGTTTTTTCTCATTTTTTCTTTTCTTTTTTTATCTAATTTATCTCATTTCATCTTGAAACACTTATCTCATTTCATCATTTCATCTTGAAAACACAGAAGTGTGCTGTCAGTTTTTTCTTGTTTCTTTTGCATGTTTTTTTCTTATTTTTAAAAGTTTTACTAACTTTTTCTTTTGTTTTTCTGTTATTTTTCAATTTGTTTCTATTTGTTTTTCTTATTTTTTCTTTTTAAAGTTTTTTGTTTTAATCTCATTTATCTCATTTCATCTTGAAGCAGTTACTGACGTGTGCTGTCATTACGGTAACGACTCACCAGCTTCCGGCAACAGTGAATGGGATTACCGTAATGACAGCAACATGGCTGTTGTCATGTTTTCCCCGTCTTCTTCACATCACGTAGAGGAACCGACTGACACTTCTCAACTTCTCAACCGTTACACTATAGGGCAAATAGTTGGGTAATTACGGTACTCCAAAGAATGCAAGCGCCGGTGTCACGCCAGGGATACCGTGGGTGTCAAAGGGTTTAGTATTTTCTGTGATGCTGAGGAGGATAAATACTGTACCGTGTGGAAGAAGCTCTTGTCAACCAGGTTTTCAATTCTCTTGACTTTCTGTGTGTTTGTCGTCGAGGCGACGTCGCCGTGGTGGTCGTCGTCGTCTCCCCTCTGGAAGCGTTGGTGCTGCGGCTGGAAGTCCTCGGCGTTTATGTGTGGAGGAGGATGGCAGTAGAGAAGTTTCCCCTGCGAGGAGACGACAGGGTTCATGTTGAGGAACGCCATCGGCGCCATCTGCAGCACGTGTCCCTCAGAAACCTACGTTGACGTAGTCCTTCAGGATGTAGCGGGCAGATCGGGGCTGGTCTGGCTGACCGTGGGATGTCATGAAGCCTCTCATGCCTGCGAGGAAGTGAGAGTTTTTAAAAAAAAAATAGAATCATTGTAAAAAAGACCACCGGACAGAGAAACGTACACCCGTAAGCCATCAGCAGCTCCTCGGATGTGGGGAACCTGTCGGGATCTTCGTCCTCTCGGGGCCGGATGATGTTGATGCCGTAGGTGCCTTCTAGAACGTGGCGGGGGATCGTCTGACACACCTGACCAGTCTGTTAAAGGTCTGAACGATAAGAACAGTGACCTCCAAAGTATCCGTCTCCGATACCACCGACGACATGTTTGATACGTGAAGAAATGGAAACTGGTTGTAAAAGGGTCTAAATATGAAACGGGAAGAAGGAAGGAAGGAAACCTGGAAAAATGAAGATGAAGAGGTGGCCTGACAAGAGGTGGGTTGTTGCTTCCCACCACTCCACTTCAAATAACTGACTTTATGTTGTTTGTTGCAGGTTCTTTTGTTTTGTCTGTTTCTTGTGTTTTCACTTCCAGTCCAATCCAGATGATGTCATGTGAAGGATACCAGGGAGGCTGCGGGGGTGTGGTCTCTCATCTGGTCTATGGGCAGGATGCCGGCGCAGATCATCTCGGCTTTGGTGGAGACGAAGGAGGGCATGACCAGTCCGGGGCAGTCACACAGGCAGAGGCCCGGCTCCACGAACAGAGTCTGGGACGTGAGAGGAAGCGGTCAGAACGTCTGCTGAGACGGAGCGGACACTTCGGGAGAGCGCCTGTACCTGGAAGTGTTTTGTGTGTCCAGGAGTGGCTGAAACAGACACCTTCTTGTTCCGTAGGATGGTGTTGATGGTGGAACTCTTCCCCACGTTGGGATACCCGACCTGTTGGAATCACACGTGACTACATGAGGGGGTGGGGGGCTCTGAGAGCTGCAACCAGCTGGTGGACTCATGGAATCCTTTGTAACACCGACCGTATCTCTGGATGTGCGTTCATACTAACGTACTTTGGAGTACCGTAATTACATGACTATTTGTACTCAGAAAACCGAACAGTCATGCCATGTCGCTGTCATTACGGTAAACGCAGGAAGCCGACGACTCATTACCGTAATGGCAGCAACTCGGCTGTGGAGTGCAACTTCTCAACTTAGCGAAGGTTGCTGTCATCACGGTAATGACTCGCCAGCTACTGGCAACAGAGTGAATGGGATTACCGTAATGACAGCAACATGGATGTTTCAGGATGGACCGAAGGACATTCTCTCTTTCATCACACCAGGTAGAGGAACCCAGTGACACGTCTCAGCTTTCAGGAACCGTTACGTACGGTACTGCAACGTAAGATGGCGTCAATGTATCACCGGGGAAACCGTGGGTGGCAACGGGTTGAATCCAGACGACTGAACCAATATGGCGACTGTGACCGTTTGCAGCCTTGTTTTCAAACATCCTACAATCTGCTGCTTTTTTCAGCACTTTTCTCCTGTCGGTACGAAAACGAACGTGACAGTTTCACCCACCAGCCCGACCGTCAGCTGGTCCTCCTTACACCGGGGCCCTGCGTGGACGGCCTTGAACATCTGCAGCAGCTCGTCCTTGGTCAGCAGGCGGCTGGAGTTGTGGAAGGCGCCCCGCTCGGCTTCCTCTCCCTCCCCTTCGGAGCAGGTGTGCCATTCCTCCTCGTCCTCGTTGTCCGGCTCGCCTTCCTCTTCTCGGTCGCTCCCTCCAAAGTCCGTGTTCTCCACCTCTGAACCCTGTGGGAGGAATTGGTATTCGCTGACGTCAGATCAGTGGCAGGAGAGTGCCCATTTCTCCGCACAGACTCGGATGACGTGTCGCCCTCGCTCACCTTCTCCTCTGCCTCCAGCCGGGTGCTTTCAGCCAGGGCCGACCAGAAAACCGCCCTCAGCCCTTCTTTCTCAAAATGCCTGGCCCACGCTCTCCTCTGCTCCCGGGTCAGCAGGTCGGCCTTGTTGACCAGCAGCATGTTCACCTTGTTGTCAGACACCTCTTTCACATACAGCTCCTTGCAGCGTGTGACGATACGACAGTCGTTTTAGAACAGAAGTGTTTGACTCAGCCTGAGTCGTTCAAAACAGACAATCGATAAAATAAAAACACATGTTTTAGACACGTCTAAGAAGCAAACACGCGTCCCAGTTCCTACCAAGTCAGGACATCTGAACAACAGAGGATTTCTGGCGTCGACGATCTGAACGACGACGTCACTGCAGAGGAGCAGACAGTTGTATTTGACACCCTGCGCTCAGGGGGAGGGGGACAGGTAGGAACCAACAGCAGTCAGCTGACGTACCTCCTCTCGATGACCCTCCACAGCTGCCTCCAGAACTCCAGATTCCTCTCAAACGGGGTGAGAATAAGCTTCTGTTCCTCCTCCAGCCTTTGGACATTGACAAAGACACCTCGTCTTAGCTGCGCTCCAGACCAGCGAACCACATTTTCCAGTATGCATACTGCTGATGAGAACGTCCAGACTAGTACACACTGTGCAAGGTCGCGTCTCCATTCCAGGAAACTGTCTTTTTCTGCCTGCTGAAGAGCTTCTGGGCTGGTGCTTTGGTCCCAGTGGGGGCTGAAAACAAACGAGCTTTTAGAATAATGACAATGAAAAAAACATCAGCATCCGTCAAATAAACAGATGTTGGAGAGGGTGAGTGAAGGGCGTCATGGGACCATTTTTACTCTGTACAGACAAGTAGATGTAGGAACCGTATATGAGGGATCCACAAAGACCCCCCCATGGAAATCACACAAAGTGGAAAATAAAATGAAATGAAACAACATGCACTAAGACATTAATCATGTTTCCAATTTACCGTCGAGGAATTCTAAGGAAATGCTTGTTGTCTTCATGCAGGTTCCTCAGCCTTATTTTCTCCTCAGCCGTCAATAAACCAGCCCGGGCGTCCGCTGGCACAAACCTGATGTTGAGCTTCTCTACGGAAATAAAAGAGGCAGAAAATGAGCAACACCCCCCACCCCACCACCACCCCAGTAGTCAATGTCCACACTGGGAACTCGTGTCGGGCTAGCAGACGTTTCACCCACCAGCGACGAACTCTGTTCCTGCCAGCTCAGCAGTGGACAGGAAGTCGTCCATGGAACTCTGCTCCGTCACCGACTGCAGGTTCAGCCGTCCCCAGTCATAGCCATCGTTCAGCTCACTGGTGTGCAGCTGTCCGGCAGTGAGCGGTGTCCGTAGGAGGGAGACGGAGGTTATTGTTGAGGCAAACACAGATGGTAAAATGCTGTTTGGGCCACTCGGTGTGTGAATAAACTACTGTTACCTTCCCAACTTAACACAGTACCTCACAAAAAGCCACAAGTACTGTGCTATGGGGACACGGGGGGGGGGGGGGGGGTTGGAGGAG
>CAAKHB010007953.1:159286-169667 GCA_901007665.1 Aeoliscus strigatus | reverse complement strand
ACATTTGCAACATACATCTGCATACATCTGTCAGAGGACAGAGGGTGTGAGGACAGAGGGTGTAAGGACAGAGGGTGTGAGGACAGAGGGTGTGAGGACAGAGGGTGTGAGGACAGAGGGTGTGAGGACAGAGGGTGTGAGGACAGAGGGTGTGAGGACAGAGGGTGTGAGGACAGAGGGTGTGAGGACAGAGGGTGTGAGGACAGAGGGTGTGAGGACAGAGGGTGTGAGGACAGAGGGTGTGAGGACAGAGGGTGTGAGGACAGAGGGTGTGAGGACAGAGGGTGTGAGGACAGAGGGTGTGAGGACAGAGGGTGTGAGGACAGAGGGTGTGAGGACAGAGGGTGTGAGGACAGAGGGTGTGAGGACAGAGGGTGTGAGGACAGAGGGTGTAAGGACAGAGGGTGTAAGGACAGAGGGTGTGAGGACAGAGGGTGTGAGGACAGAGGAAGCCCTCTGAGGAAACAGAGAGAATGACGTATGAAGTAAGTCTCTCTCCTGAGTCTAAACATCATGAACTATGATCGTGGACCGGCGCCATCAGTCAGCCTGTTCACTTCATTTCAACAGTTTCCTTTCAGTGCTGGTGTGGAATGAAACAACAGAATCACTAGAGTGGAAAACACCATAATCCAGTGAGTGGGAATGACGGGGTCAGGTCGCTGTGAGCTGCAGCCTCGTTAGCTGTGTCAGAGCCTCACTTGCTGAATTCAAACAGGAGCTTTTCAAAGATGAGGATGGGTCCAGTGGAGCTGAGGATGATGAGGGGCTGACCGCCAAAGAGACAGAACACAGAGCCAGCCAGAGCCGTACCCAGAAAACTCTCCATGACACCCTGTGGACAGAGGAGGGGAGGGGGGGTCAGATAGCTAGATACCCCAATAGGATAAGATGGCATGAGACAAGGTCAAATAAGATGAAAAGTTGATCTTGGAGAGGCTCTCTGGTGAACAGACCTGGTAGTTGTCGGTGGCGTCTCCCAGCAGCCCACCGAACGTGATGGCGTTGGTGATGCAGCCCAGGTAGATGAACAGCACCGCGGAGATGGACTGAATGTGAAAGCCCTCGTAGAAATCACTGGGCACCCACGGCAGTTTGCGTTTTATGTCCAGGTACAGTCCACCACAGAAGCTGTTGTACGTAAACACAGACGTGTTCCACCGTTAATGTCAGCGTCGTACGAACCGATCGTATGTGTGAGCAGGAGAAAACACTTTTAGGACTCTTCTAACGCCATTCACGTCCTAACACACAAGAAGGAAATATGCATGTTTCTGTTGTTTCAGCACATGTCCTTCTTGAGCTCCAACTGTGCTGGTGAATTAAATTAGAATTAGAATGAATCTTCATGTCCACAGAGATGGACGCTTGACTTTGCTCACTAGTACGTACGATCACATCACAAAAACAGGGCAGAACCTTAGAATAGGTTAAAAAATGTAATACAACAGAGTGCATGTTATTGTTGGTGGACTGGTCCCCCAGTGGAGTGGCTGATGTTAAGACTTTTTGAAGGTCCTTTAGCCAAAGGAACTCTGTAGCACCTCCCAGACTCCAGAGGGAATGGCAGCTTTCTGAATTACAACTTATAGTTGTAACTTATTTCTTTTTACTTCACACTTTGAGACAGTTCTGTTGGGTGGGGTGACAGCGCGTCCTGGGTTTATGGTACCTACACATACATGCCAATAAAGAGTAATTCTCTCAATATTTAGTCACAGCTATACTACCTCCTCAGTTCATATCAAGTTGTTCTCCCTGTCGCCCCCGTCTCCTCCTCCCCATCATTATTAACTCTCTCCAATATCTTCTCATATGACACTCCTTCTATCGTAGCCTCAGTCCATTTTTTATAGTCAGGTGGGGATGTACTTTTCCTTAATCTGAGGATATTTCTTGCTGCTGTGACCATCCCGACCTTTATAACTGCAAAGTCATGTTTTGATACTTCTGTTATTTGTGTTTGGTCACCCAATAAGCATAATCTTGGCAAGATGGGAATCTCTATCTCCAGAGCCTTCCCCAGGTGTTCTGTTATTTTACTTTACCCAAAATGGTTGTATCAAATTACATTCCCATAGCACATGTAGGAAAGTCTCTGCCAGCTTTCTGAATTACGAACCAGTGTGTCATGATAATCTTTTTCTCTCCAAACTCTCTCAGGGTGACTGAGTGGGGGTGCCTTGTGGGAGACCTACCGCCCTGTGAATGCCAGCTCCTCCCCGAGTTCATGGGGGGCTGGCATCTCCTCCTCCTCCGCCAGTCCTCCACCTCCACCAGCGGTACCGTTCATCTGGCCCAGTTCGTTCAGGGAAAACACAGACTTCCTGAAGGAGAGGGAGACGTGAGGTTGTAACATGATGATTTTTGATTTGTGCCACAAAAGAACAACAGCTGGTAAAGTGGGTCAAACTCCAACCTTTTGTCAGCTGAGGGGACTTTCTTTGGCGGCTCAATGCGAATTTTGGGATCCCATTCCCCTGGGGGAAGCACAATCACCTCATCGAGAAATTCATCAATGCCGGCGATGAGGTCCTCCCGATCTCTGGCCTTGTAGGCAACATCACTGAAAAGCTGAGGTGAAGAGAAAGACAGATACTGATAGTGATCAGCGCTGCTCTGTGGCTAATAGCAGGGGTTCCATCATGTTTGCTGTGCTCTGGAGACTTGTTAGAAATAAATAGTGGATGTTGTATGGACATGTCGAACCCAGCCAGATGGATTCAAAACAAACCGAAACCAGAAAATAGTCAAGAACACTGTGAGTCAGGGAAAACATTCTAATTGGGTTGGTAAATGGTGGCTGCCAACAAATCACAACACATCAGGACTTTAATCCAGAAAAACAGCAAAGCCTTGAATATCAGATTTAAGGCAGCAGCTGTCTGCAGCCAGTGGAGGACTGAACTATTTTCCTCAGGGGAGCTACTTTCATTGATTTTCTCTCCCACACCAACAGCCTAACTTCATTTTTATTGTATTCAAGCCTTTTTTCGCTTTGCGGCAAGTTTCCAGATTGACTTGAATCCAGCTAATAACTGCGTATGGATCTGAAAAGCTGCCTGCAAGTATTGTGTGGTTAATGATATATGGAACAGTCAATGAGACATATTATGTTTTCACTGCTTGAATCCACGTGTGCTGACGTAGGAGGCAGAGAGAGGTACACCTGCATTCATCAGTGAGAAGAACACACACAGCAACAGACACAGACGTATACAGACACAGAAACAACCCGACGGTGTCTAATAAACCTCACTGGTCCCCCTGTTTAAAATGTAACAGCAGTGTAACTGCTTCAGTGACTTTATCAAACTAATGACGTTGGATTTGTTTTCTAAATGTTGAATGAATGTTCTCGACTGTTTCATGTGTCAGTGTTTGAACTTCCAACAGCATCAACACTGACTACTGTCAAACTGATTTACAATCACTAAACACATCAGTTAACATTCATTCACACACTAAAATAATATTATCAAACATACAGACTGGGTTTTGTTCAGATGGAACTAAAATTAGAATCATGAATATTTACACAAGTAATTTAATCACCCATTTGTCTCCTGTAACTGAATATTCATGGTTACAGTAACACTGTAACCATGAATATTCACATAACTAACTGTACATGAATTACATATCTGTTTGCAGCATGCAGCATATTACTGTTTATACTTTTATATATATTGTTTATGGTGAGATCAAGTCACATGACACTGTTATCTGTGACCAACACTGCTGATAACGACATCAGACAGGACCAGACACTCACATCGTCCACCATGAGCGTTGCTATGGCTCGGCCGATCTCATTGTAGGACTTAGCCTTTCCCTGGGGGCCCAGGAGAACAAACAGGAATCTGTGTGGTAACGAGACACATGTGAGGAATGTGCAGGGACGCCAGGCGTCGGTGACAAAGACCCGCAGGATGAAGACGCGGTAGATGGATTCACCTGGTGGGGACGGGCACCTCGGTCAGTCCGCCGAGCGTTGTGGCTTGAGACAAGCGGACAAAGGCAACAAAGGGTTTATTGAGGAAATCAACTTCTCCCACCAGCACGTTGGAGGCCTCTGCATCTCTGGGGATCTTCTTCATGAATTTATTTTTCAACTGCACACACACACACACACACACACACACACACACACACACACACACACACACAGTGGAACTGAGCACACATATTTTTTTCAAGTATAATTTTTTACAATATGATCTATGATACAATGTAATACAATAGGACACTATACATTACGATATATGACACAATACGATATGATATGATTCAATATGACAAATGACAAGACAAGACACAATATGACACGGTGAGATGAAATGAGATGAGATGAGGTGAGATACAACATAAGACAAAATACTCAAGAGGAATAAGTATAAGAGGAAAAGAATGAAGTAAACAATAAATACAACATAATACACAACGAAAGGGACCAGAGGATATTTCCATGACAAAACCGCACACATTGGTAATATCTAATATTCAGTGTTTTCCTCTATCAGCAGCTGTGATGACCCTGTAGGAGGATTTCTTCTGCATCACTGCAACAAATGCAGGCTGACACAACTGCTGGTGACAGCGAAGGATGCGGACCTGTGTGACTGACTGCATGGAAAGGTGCAGCAGGAGCACGATACCATTCGATAATTGCGAACTCCGCCAGGAACCCACAGCCCCAGTCTGTGGCTCCATGTGAGGGGCCGAGCACGCGGACCGGACACTGGGATCTATGTGTGTCCTGCTGCCAGCTGCATATTGACAGAGACCGTGTTGTTGCTTTGTTCGTTGTCACATGTGACCTACTGTCCTGCCAATTCGATCGGGACATTCAGGCAAACTTTCATAAGTGGGGTGTCATTTTTTGTCCTCATGGCTGCACAGACAAACACGGTTCACGGCCTGTGAACACATTCTCGTAGTCCTGCATCAGACCCCACACTCAGTGACACGGGATCCTTGAATCTGTGATTCAAAGCCCAGTCTGAGCAGCGGCTGCAGCACGTCCCCGCTGCTGTATCAAATGATGAGTTATGTGTGCGCACACGTCCTCTGTCATTAGCTGTCAGCCTCATGAGCAGGCACGACGAAAGAGGGCAGAGCCGCTCTCACTCATTCAGCACCGTACCGAGACAGAGGCTGGATTCTGTCATTAATAATGGAACGCAACAAAGGGGAAAATGAAGCCATGATAGGATTTCATGCGATAAATTGACACTTTTGTTGCTGTAAATGATACGTAGGAATATGAATTCAGCCATTAAAAACACAGCTGATTCAGTGAAAGGACTCGTATCAGTTTGTGAGCGTGGAGGAATAATGATGAGTTACCTGGTCTGTGCTGGGAGTGTCTGCAATGTCATTCATACTTCTGCTCTGTGCATGACCTGCAGGGGGATTGGAGGGGGGCAGTTATTACACCTTAATTACATGTTTAATATGTCAGACCATTTCTGTGTACAATGACACACAGTTGGTCAAATATAACGTTGCGTCACTGAATGTGTGTCTTTTTTCAAGTGTTGTCTAATGGAATCCGACGCTCGAAGGTCCACGTCGGCGCGTCGCCCACGGCGCAGCCTGACGTGCACCTCACCAGAACACGTCGCTGTGACGTGAACCTCCGCCGACGGCAAATGCCAGACGCAGTGTGGACTACGACGTAGGCTGTGTGTCAGTTCAACGCAGAGGCATGAAGCAGGCTTGTTTTGCTGCCGCTATGTTTCATTCTGTGTTTTACTTCAGTTCACTCCAACTACAGCTAGATTGGCAGCATGCTCCGCTCACAAATCGCCTTTAGGACGGTCGTGTTTTGTCACCAAACACAGAAGTGGGAAGTCACATGACGCAAGCAGTCCAGTCATCCAAGTGACACCCCCCCGCAATGTTTAGTTAGATGTCTGGACACGGACCCCACGCTGTATGTACGGCGTCGACTGGATGCAGACGCATAAGTCCAGCTCCAGTAAGAAAAACATCCTCACATTCATATTTATTCTTGCCACAGACACAGGAGGAACCCAGAGTTCACAGAACATTTGTCTACTTCATTGGTCGACAGCTTAGAGACTCTCTTTCCGTGACAAACCACGCTGGCAGACACTTACGCAGGCGTCCATAACTGGCCGCCGGCTGCTGTTTCATTCGCAGGTCCTCTGTGGATCGGTTGAAGTTGGCCATTGGCCCTGGACCAGGAGCCCCTCTGGGCCCCACAGTCCGACCTGGCAGGTGAGGAGGAAATAAACAAAGGACTGAGAGAGCAGCAGAGTGGTCAGAGGAGCTGCTCAATGATTCATCCAGCAGGGTGTTTTTCCTGGATGACATGTGGAAACGTGATTATTAACTCATGGAACATTAACACACCGCCTGTGGAGAAGTCTGTTGAGTCCAGGAGAGCATTGTTCAGTGACTGAGGGAGTCCAAACGGTGTGTAACAGACACGTCAGAGGCTGAGAACCCTTGTGAACTAGAGAGGATGTCGTTTTTTCATATCTGGTATTGTTAAACCTAGAAAATGGCTGATTGTCATGCACACGCACACATCTGCATGTACTGTCGGATTGGAGGAAGAAGGCTAGTTCCTTTGGACAGAGGAGGCTCTGAGCACTTACTGCTGGAGGAGCCGGACTTTCCAATGTCAGCCAACGAGCGGTGGATTGGCTTCTTGGTCTGGTGTCTGTGTTTCCTCAGCAGGACAAAGCTGATTTTGTCTCGGAGCTCAGGAGTGATCAGGCCTTCCTCTATCTGCCTCTCAACGATGTCGTCTGGAAAAACACAGATTCCACACTCTCGTTACTACTAGGGACGAGCAGGGTTCCTCTTCTGCTCCATCTCTGTCAGAACATAAACCATGTGGCATTCAGCGGGACACTGCTGGCTCATTATTTCCCGACCGATCTGTGAGTGCGATAGGATCATCGCCATGACAACTAACAGCACCGAAAGTCAAGGATGCTGGACTCAGTGGTACCCGCTCAATTTCAAGGACAGAGAATGAAATCATGATCTCTATTAAGATGAATAATAAACAATGTATGTTTATGATCATTAAACTAGCATTTATTCATCTTCCTGTCAAACTGATCATTACACGTTTGATCGATCAGATTTCAGCAGTGAGGCTTCATTAAACAGCAAGCTAACGATGCGAGCGTCCTCACTAAAAGGAATCTGAATGAAAGGATAAACAGCAGTTTGAACAACCACAAACACAATCTGAGCACACTGCTCAACACACACACTATTCATCAGACACTGTGTGTTCACTGAAGGCGCGTGACGGAGATGATTATCGTCCATCTCTTACAGGCCTGATGGTCACTGAGCTCTAGAACTGCAGTGATTCTTTTTACGGCTGATTTTATCAGTGATGAACTAAATGAGCCCAACGAAGCGCTGGTGTTTCTGCTGCACGTCATCAGCATGTGAGAATGTTATCGGACTGGGGAGCTGCTGTGGAGAACTCCCCCTTCAAACTGTCAGAGTCATTGATTCGGTTTTATATCGACTGGCCGTGTGATTTATTGATGCCGTACAAGTGCATCTGCGGCTTCCGTTGCGACCTGAGGTCAGCAGGATTACGGCGAGCACGTGAGTATGTAAATGAAGTAATGTTCCAATATTCAACAGACAAAGCTGAGCGAGCACTGATACGAACATAATGATAATAATAATTGATATCAGAGGTGGAACTCACATTAGAAATGTGAAGAACGGGCCAGTTTCTGTTGTGACCTACATTTTCACAGACGCGTATGGACATGTCATACAAAGAGACATCACAACAACAGCGTATTTACAAACCTATTAGAGCTTTACTTTGTATTCCATCATGGAGACATGTGGAGACTTTCAGTTAAAACACGTTCAGTACAAAACTCATTTTTCAGAGACGACAAACGAGAAAAACTGCTTACAATTAGCAGAATTAACAGGAACATTTCACTTACCGAGACAAATATATCTAGTCTTGACGAACCCATAGTTGTCTTCAGTGTTTTTGAACTAAAAGCATGTGTTTTTTTTTCCTAATACAGATGGTTAGTTTAAAGTTATTTTTAAAGTAAATGATCTAGTAAGGATAGATAGAAGTAAAGATATTTGTGCAGGAAATAGTTGTCTGAATCCAAAGAAAATAATTTTGGGATTTTTTTCTAATATTGAGAAAAATGTGCTCCTATTTTGCGTTAAATTCTGTTGCAACAATCTTGAAATGAAATAAGGCCAAACAGCCGATTGTTAATGGATCTAATAGTAATATATAAAAGATCAACTCTTCAAGACGTGTTGTTTTCAGTGTCATCGAATTATAGTTCAATTAACGCTAGTTATTCAAAATATAATATAGAGTAAAACACGTGAAATCTGTGAAGAAAAAAAAAAATCATATATACGTTGTTGATTTAAGCTATTCCATGTCACTTAGATTCCAGAACATTCTTCCCGTGATAAATGTGTTAAGCATCATATCTCACTGGAGATGTGGCAGTCAGGTGCAACAAACTTCTTCTTCTTCTGTCTCATTGTCACGGTGTCATGGAGTCATTAAGACTACTGACGCCCTCCAGCTCGACAACAAGTGACAAAACCGTTATGGAACTGTGGACGTGGGTCTAAGAAGGAGCACAAACCCGTCAGTGAGTCACACAGCTGAAAGGCGGCGGCCAGACAATCAGCGCCGCTGTCAAATCCCCCGAGAACGATTGAAGCATATTTACAATTGTAATGAGAGTGTAACGGTAACTATAAATTATCAGCCAAGAAATAGAAGATGAATGGATTCATTATTCAAGAGGTGGATTGTTTCTAGTGACACTTGAGACTGATCTCCAGTGGTGGCAAAGAGTCCCAGTCCTCAGGGGTGCAGAGGAGTTTGACCCCCTCCAATAGCAATAGAGAATAAGTCATTTCTTATTATCGGCCTATGATGAAGTTGTCCTCCTCAGAGGGGAAACGAAACATTCACCTACAGGCAATGTGGAGTAATCAATTGACCTTTGGAGGAAGTCGAGAACCCACACAGACACGAACCCCACACCTGTCCCCAGACCAGGGATCAAACCGGGGACCCCCTCGCTGTGAGGCGTGTGTTAACCAATGTACCACTGTGTGACCCAAAATGAAAACCGACAGTCACTGTGTAGGTTGAATAGAAAATATGTTAGTAACAGAGACAAATAGGATCAAGACAGATTTTTGAATTATTATTTTATATATCAGTCCAGTTTCAGTGTGTGTGTGTGTGTGTGTGTGTGTGAGAGGGGAACATCTCACCAACGATCTGAGGCAGGGAGTAGCCGTCCAGGTCGAGCAGAACCGTTCCGGTCTGGAGACACGTCCTGAGCTCAAAGAGGCTGTGCAGCGACAGCGTGGACACGTGTGGTTTACTCCACCTCTCACCTCCCTCCTCCACCTTCTCCTCAAACTTCACCCATCTGACGGCAGGGAAAAACACCGTTTGAAGCTGTTGAACCCGTCGGAATGTGTGTGTGAACACCTGGTCACAGTTTCAACATCTGAGCCAGGACTGATTGTTGAGTGGTGATTCACCACGTCACACTGATGACCGCGGCTGATTGCAGGGGCTGATGTGTGTGTTCATCCACCTGGCGGACTCCTTCCACTCCAGCTCGTCTCCTTCTCGCTGCAGAGTGTCCATCTCGGTGAAGAGCGTCGGCGTGGGCAGGTCGTCATCTTCGCTCAGGATGTAACGTAGACGCTCGGCCGCCGGAGACACTTGAAGAAGAGAGAGAGGTTCTGTTTCTAAAATCTGACTGATGTTTCTAGTCCTATTATTGTTGTTGTTGTTAGAACAACAATAACAATATTAATATGATCTGACTTGTTTTCTTGTTTCCTTCAGTACTTTGCACATACACATACATATGCAGTATTTCCTCCATCAGCAGTAATGAACCTCTGATTATGGACGTTCAGTCATGTTGTGTTGCGTGTCACAGAGCTGACAGTGTTATGGACGGCGCTGCGGTGAACGGAGCTGCTGCCCTATAGACTGAATGCTAATTACTGCACACACTCATGCCAACGGAGATCGATGATATCAAGGAACTACCCTGTAAACAAATGTTTTTTTTTAAATGAACGGACCAAAAATAGAAAATATTCAGGACTAGTAACATTTTACACATTTAAACAACATGGAAGACACATAAATGCTCTTATTTTATATGTTATATTCTATACATTTTGTGAACATGTTCAGATGCTGTTTGCAAGTTGTTGTTGTTGTTGTTGTTGTTGTTTTCCCTCTTTTGACCTTGTGAATCCATGTGAACTTCCCCACCCACCCAGAGGAAGTCAACGAACACCGGCCAGCCTGGGACTTCTGTAGAAGTAAACAACG
>CAAKHB010007953.1:137697-159266 GCA_901007665.1 Aeoliscus strigatus | reverse complement strand
TAACATTTTACACATTTAAACAACATGGAAGACACATAAATGCTCTTATTTTATATGTTATATTCTATACATTTTGTGAACATGTTCAGATGCTGTTTGCAAGTTGTTGTTGTTGTTGTTGTTTTCCCTCTTTTGACCTTGTGAATCCATGTGAACTTCCCCACCCACCCAGAGGAAGTCAAGGAACACCGGCCAGCCTGGGACTTCTGTAGAAGTAAACAACGTCACTCTTACTACACCCTGATGATCGTCACCTCTCTGTGCTCTTTGCCTCTGCTGCTAATGGCTCTACATGAATTATTGACATACACACACACACACACACTTAAAAGCTGTTGTATGGCAGCCTGACAGATGTGGGCATGTCGGTCCTCGACTCAGTTCAGTTCTATTTATGTTCAGTCCGACGTCACTATGACAACCGATGAAAAAAAAGAAGTCTTACTCTTCTTTCCTAAACTAAGTCGTGTGTGACCTGATGTATTCAAAACCTTCGTGATCAGCTCTGACAAAGGATCTCTCTCCCGTTTCTCCTTCCTCTCAGCCCTGGAGGTTCCCCGTTACCCCGGTCAAATCAGCGTGCAGCTCGTGCAAACATTCTGGTGCGATATCTTGGACATATTGGGCACTAATGTCAGGTCCTCCAGGGCCCCCGATCCTGGAAGATGTGGACGTCACCCTGCTCCTACACACCTGATTCAAAGCAGCAGCTCACAGAGACTTCACAGAGACTGAGTGAGGACAGGTAGGAGCAGGGTGACATGGAACACATGCAGGAGGACGTTCACTGGACACCTTGTCCACTGACTCACTGGTGCAACTGATATCCTGCAGACTCTGGACATTGGAATCCATGAGTCCTTCCTCCATGTCGACGTCTCTGCACTGGTCGTGCTCGTGTTGTCTGTGGTGGATGTAACGTCGGTCTCTGTCCAGGTCGGCGGCCTCACGGCTAGAACGCCTACGCCTGCGCTTGCGCCGATATCCTCGAGGCACTGGGACGCCGATGTAGATGGACTGATGGTCTGTTGACACAAGGGGGCGGTTGTGAGGCGATCAGACAGTAAATGTGGACTAAAAGATCTTCATTAAACAAACTGAGCAACAGCTGGCAACAGCAGTTTAGTCTCCAGTGAGATACTTCATTGATCTGTCACACTCACAGGTGTTTTTTGTGAATTCTTAAACAAAGCTAAAACAAAGAGACACAAGTCACCATTTGAGGGCTGTGAAAAGACCAAAGTGAGACTTCCTGTTTCTATGAGTGTGTGTCATGCGTTCATACACTCACCCTCCTCATCCTCATAGCGAAGGTGAGACACACCCATCCCTCGGTCCATCCTGGAGGAACACACAGAAGAACAATTAGTGGCCAGTTCACCCTGTGGAATGCAGACCAATGGAGAAGAGAGACTGTTTCTTATGTAGATCATATCGAGTGTGTGGATCCTTTCTAAAGTAGATCCTTTCTCATGTAGACTATTTCTACTGGAGATCCTTTCCGAATTATTCTGCTTTTATGTCAGCTTTGATCTGACGTAGACTGATGCTTGTGGACACCCTAATTACTTTAAACACTTCCTAATCTGTACCTTTTTGTAATGTAACCTCTTTACAAACTATTTCTTGTGTAGAAGACACGTGTTCTTCTGTGGACCTCTGTAATGTGGACCCGTTCTTCTGTGGGGTAATAAAAACACCTTTCTGATTTGCATCATTCAGTCGCTGATGAAACCTTCGGACATCTTTAAATTCTTCTTCATTAAGGTCTCAAGGAGGATTTGACAATTAAAAGTTGAATTCTGTCTGATTACCGGACAGACCCTCTCCATCCTGAGCGCCATTGGTCAGGATTGTGCCTACACGGCCATTTACATGTAATTATCCATGTGCATAATATTTCTTAGCAGGTGTGTTTCAGTGATGTATGTATTTATGTACTGTATATACACTACCGTTCAAAAGTTTGGGGTCATCCAGACAATTCTAGTTTTGTAGCTTCTCTAATCAACAGTTTTCATGTGTGCAAACATAATTGCGCAAAGGTTTTCTAATCACCATTCGCCTTTTAACATGATTAGCTAACAAATGTAGCATTAGCACACAGGAAAGATGGTTGGTGGAAAAGGCCTCTGTAGGTGTAGGTAGATACTCCATTAAAATCAGATGTTCACAGCTTAGAATAGTCATTTACCACATGTCTACACCAGTCTGATTCATTTAACGTTGTCGTCACTCAGAGAGAAAGAGAGAAAAAAAGCTTTTCTTTCAAAAAGGAGGACATTTCTAAGTGACCCCAAACTTTTGAACGGTAGTGTATATATGTATAGTATGTACTGTATGTACTGTATGTATATATGTATAGTATGTACTGTATGTACTGTATGTATAGTATGTACTGTATGTACTGTATGTATATATCTATAGTATGTACTGTATGTACTGTATGTATATATGTATAGTATGTACTGTATGTATATATGTATAGTATGTACTGTATGTACTGTATGTATATATGTATAGTATGTACTGTATGTATATATGTATAGTATGTACTGTATGTATATATCTATAGTATGTACTGTATGTACTGTATGTATATATCTATAGTATGTACTGTATGTATATATGTATAGTATGTACTGTATGTATATATCTATAGTATGTACTGTATGTACTGTATGTATATATCTATAGTATGTACTGTATGTACTGTATGTATATATCTATAGTATGTACTGTATGTACTGTATGTATATATCTATAGTATGTACTGTATGTATGTATGTGTGTGTCTCTGCTCTATTTCTGGAAACAGGCCTCCAGCAGCGCTGGACTCTGTTCATTGACCTGCATGCTGGGTCAAACAGCAGATCGATAGAAAAATAATTAAAAGGGAGGTCATGCCAATGGAAATGTGTGTAATTAAAACAAATGTGAGGGTAATGTGTTGCACGTGGCACCCGTTGACACCGGTACTGTCACCAGCAAAGGTTAAACCCACCCTGTTCGCGCTGGAGGGAAAATACATTCACAGGAACTTTACATCCGTTGCGTATGAGCAGAGAGAACAAGGAACACACGTGACGCAGGAAGGGCAGCTTCACCCGTCACCCGTCAATGGGGTAAATGACATGATATGATGGCAGACATATGTTGAGTCACACAGTTGAAAATATTATTAAAAAGATGTCTGTCAGGCTCCATCGTAGCTCAAAGATCTACCTTAACGTTAACAGACCCAACGAGAAATCTGCACACCCAGAGTTCACTCCTGCCAGCGAGTGGTTCCTAGAATCAAATAAAGCAAAAGCAAAAGGGGGCAGAACCATCATCTATTTTGGACACCCACCTCTGTATTTCGGAGCAACTTTTCTCTAAGACAAAGCTTGAATTCCCCTCTATAATATTCTTCATATGACTAAGAATACTTGCTAATATTGATGATGATGATGATGAATGTAATAATAGTGTGTGTAATAGTACCGTCTGACATCCCTGACCCTTCTGCCTCAGTGTTCTGCTGTTTGACACACAATCCGCCCACAGAGACCAGATGATGTGAGCGCAGCCGAGCCAAGTGGAGCTGCTGCTGTGACTGTCTGTGGCTCTCTGGTTTGTTGGCTCTCTGCCTCTGTAATTAGTGCTGTCACATCAGTGTCCTTCACACCCAGTAGGCAGCCGGGGTCCTCACGGGCTGATCGATGGGCTCGCCCTGCCCCCAAAACCCCACACAGACATGCACACGTGCACACGGGAGAATGTGTTCCCTGTCCCTTTGGAAGCTCCTGTATATGTTTTCTGATCAGAACACAAGAGCAGCGATGGACTCGTGCAGTTGCTGTTCCGACCGCCTGACACGTGTGAACTACGAACCATCTGAAAACACACTTGCAGACAGGACGTTTTGCGCTTTGGCCATCGATGTGGAAACGTGACACATGCTGCTGAGTAACATCTGTATACACACCTGACTGAAACGCTGGAGCCACAAACTGCCACTGAGCCCCAAACCGATCCTCAACCAATCCTTGTATCTCATAAACTGGAGCCAATGAACACTTTGGACTTCATTTTCCTTTGTTAGTGACCCAGTTGTGGAAAATGTAGCTACGTTCATCTCCTTGTAGACCAGTGCCTCCGCTGATTCACTGAACCGTCAGAGTCTCCTGTCATATCATGGCTTCAATGGAGCCTGCAGCTCGATACTGCCTTCAAAGATCACTGAACATGTTAAACGTTTTTATCCAATATTGGCTTCACGTCAGAGGAAGAAGACCTCTGCTGACTCTAAAGAGCCTAATAATGCTCCTCGCCGTTAATCAGTTTCTGACATATGCTCGGTGTGTAGCTGAGGACGCACAAACTCCTCCACTAGTCAGCACACATCGACGAGCTTTAAAAACGCTGAGCAAGGAAACCAAACAGCAGCAGAAGACAAAATAATACAAGAACCGACCTGATTAGTTATCAGCCTGATGACGTGAGAGGAGAAAAGGCCTTTGCAGCTTCTTCCGTCGCATCAATGACAACATACCAGAGAATCTCCAACAGACTGTGGACTGATGAACGACACAAAGACAGACAAGCTCCTTTCTGTTAGTCTCTGTCCGCCTATCTGCTTCTCAATCTGTCTATCTCGTGACACGTTCAATAATGGGCGAACGCGGATGGGCACAGAGCTCCAGGCAGGAAGTTGTATCAACATCTGCTCGACACCGGTCAGCGATTGAAAATCTCTCAGTGTACTGATCCAACAGGTCAATGAATAGCAAACGGACAGGAAGGAGGGGGGGGTTAAAGGCGGCTGTGAGCTTGGAAAGAGTCGTACAAAGACATTTTCTTACAAGAACTAAGTTTTCCTGTTGAGTAGTCGGACCGACTGGCAGGAAAAACGAGCAGCGTCAACTGCAACCATCGTCTGTGGTTTGGACACGTGTCAGTGGGACCACAGAGGTCAACTAACTGACAGACTGACATTGTCATATGAGGCCAAATCACAAACATGGCTAACGAGCATGTTAACACCATGACCTCTCAGGCCCTCTGCTGGACATTTGTGGTGGCAGACGCCCCATCTCGGACTAGACTTGCGTCCCAGCCTGCAGCCTGTACAAATACGGTTCAGATATATTGTTGATTCAGAGACAGACACACTGGGGTGACGTGCAACACAATCTTTGGATATGTGTATGTATTTTTTTTACATTAATACTTGTACTATCTCTAAGGTTATTTGGTTAATTTAGCTAATTTTACTCTTGTAATTGCTGTAAAAAAAAATTTTAATTCCCTCTGTGATTTTAAGTATTTCAGATTCATATGAAGGCCACCATCAGGCATGTGAGTGCAACAGATTGAGGTAGTCAGCAGAACCTGGAGGAGAAAGTCGAAGGGAACTCGCTCCCTGGAGAAGTTGTGAAACACAGATGACCAGATGAGAAATGATTCTTTGTTTCTGTGTCTTAAAGACGCCAGCGCTCGCTCCATTGATCGTGTCCATGACAATCCATCGTAATCCATGAATCCACCGTAGAAAGTCATGAAGCAGACAAGTCTGCAGATACACGCTTTAAGTTATTCTGTTCAAAACTAATGGACTGAGAGACGCTGCTATCAAGAGTCGACGAGGAGGTTCAGCAAAGACGATGAGATACTGGTCTACATGAGATGAGAAGCTGGTGCGTAACCATCCTCTGCACGAAATCTGTCGCCCTAATACACTGAAGGAATCAAATACGCCTCTTCACTCCGCAGCTAATGAAGCAGTGAATGTGAAATTGACTCCAGATTGAAACCACGACTGAATCCACATGGTTTGTAGGTGAGTCAGAGATTGTGTAATTACATTAGTTACCTAAATATTCATTATAGTTCCATTTGAAGGATTTATGCTAAAAAAACAATGGACGAGTCCCTATGTTGAATAATAATATGTGAGTGTGTGAATGAATGATAATGATGTGAATTGATGTGTTTTTTAAATCAGTTTGACAGTAGTCAGTGTTGATGCTGCTGGAAGTTCAAACAATGACTCATACATTTGAAACAGTTGAAGCATTCATTCAACATTCAGAACACTAATCCAATGTCATTCAAACAGTCAACACCACTATCACATTTTAAGCAGGAGAACACACCAGTTACATTTCTTACTGCTCATAACACTGGTACGGGTGTTTATATACAGATATGTACATCGTATTATATCGTGTCCGATTTTTTTGTGTAAAAGCTTCAAACTGGTTGATCTGTTTCTAAACTCTGATGCATCAACTGGTGTGTGTGTGCGTCAAACTACTGAAGTTCCATCAGGAACACACAAAGTATTAAACATTCAATACTGTCCAGACAGTTTAGAGCTGCAGACAAATGAAAAAACAGCCAATAGCATCCGAGTACTTGGAAGTATAAGGGCAACTGTTGATAATCAGTTCAATCAAACTGTGCCCCGTTTGAAATGTGTGACGCACTCGCTGAGTTGTGTCCAACTTGTCATCTGCAAAACCGTGACTGAGGCCATGTCCACAGGGAGACGAGGTGTTTTAAAAGTCAGAGAAAATGAGGGTGGAGAACGTGAATCGAATACAAAGGATGGACCGTCCACACGCCATAAAAAGCGTTTCCACACTTTCCCTGTGGACACGAATGTTTATTGGATGGAGATAAACATTTCAACATGTCAACTTCATCCCCTCTGTTAACTGTGTATGACACTGAAAAGTCCACAATGTTTGCTGCCACGGCAATCAGTAGACAAATCCAGCTTTATTGACAAGAACAGTGGTGCTGATACAGTAGCAGGGAAACAGTGTTCAGATACAAAACAATGTCGCCGGCCATCTTCTCACTGGATCTGTGAATCTGGATAATCCCTTTAGTTGTTCATTTAAAAGATGGGAGTAATAAAAAGTTTCATTTCAAAGTGAATCAGACCCGTCGCCAGAGTCCAACATGTAAACTGAGTTGTTTGTTTGTTTTTTAAATAACTTACTCATATATAGTACAAATCATGCATCCCATGGTTCCACACCTACCAGTCCTACAGCGTACACTGACTGCACCAATTCAAACTGAGATCGGAACAAAGATAAATATTACACACACTGTACACATCCGTCACAGACGCTACACGCAAGACGTACTCGGCTATTCCTATTTCTGGGACACTGTAAAACTTCCATTAATCTACCAGGAACTGATGCATGACGTGCTCTGACTACTGGGCTGCTTTGAAAACAGCCTGAGGTAAGCTTCAGCACATGAGACGCGGCTCGATTTCAAAGGCTAAAAAGATAAAATGTGACATAATGCCAACGATCCTGGACTATCAACCATCACAAATGATTCAGAAGAAAAGCAATGTCAGGTTGTTCCTCGAAGACTGACTGTAAACAAATCATCAAGTAGCTCCGATCCCTTCGTTTGGTCCGATTACTGACAGCTCAAACCGTTACGTAGTGCAAACACCAACAAATGATTACAATGACAGGAAAAAAGGCAAAAAAGGCAAGAAAGGGCAAGAAGACCACTCAGTGTTCCCTTTTCTGCTTCCGGCCAACGTCTACCTCGTCCAGCCCCGTGGCCGATCTGGACTGCTGCAACTCTCGGAGCTGAGAGTGAGTGCGAGGCTGCTGCTTCTTGAGCTTCTCCAGGTGAACGTCAATGGGGTCCAGCTCCGGCTCGGCGACGGGAAGGGGAAGATAGCCTCCGTCCCTGGGCAGACACAAACACCAGCCGGCGCCGGCCAGGTCCAGCTCACTGTACTGAAACTCGGACTTCTTCAGCTTGAAGTCCACCATGTCTGCGGACTCGCTCATCTCCACCAGCAGGTTCCAGAAGACGCAGCTCAGGATGATGCCCAGCAGCTGCATGGAGACACCGACACTGGTGAGGTGGGCAGAGCCCTTAAAAGAGAATTCTGCTGTTCTTCCACGGGCCGTGAATAACCGGGACCAGCGTTACTGTTGGTGATTCAGATGCCAGAAGTGGTTGTTTTTGCTCCCCGATGTATGCGTCTGCGTCAAATCAACAGCGTACCGTGACCTGCACCTCTCCGGAAATGTAACTACGCGTCATGGTCTGTCTGTGTCATGTGACTTTTACTTTGCTGAGAAAACACCGCCATCATAAAGGTGATTCCTAACAGCAAAAGTGACGGCGATCTTGTAGTCGACGCGGTAAAAGGTCCGCTCACTTTCAGTGACGTAAACAAAGAAAAAACAAACGGAACATGGCGGCGAGATTCAACGCACAGGGACGCAGACAGACAGACGCAAAAGTAACAAGGCTTTCTGAGGCGTGAGGTACGACGCAGAAGCATAAATCCAACATAACTAGGTCTGCTGGACAATTAGTGTCAAGTGTGACTCCAACACCTATGAGCTGCAGAGAGTTTCCTACCTGAACTCACTGGAACACTGGAACATCAAATAAAACAGTTCTGTGTGTTTGAGTCATTGAAATGGACAGAAAAGACAAGAAAGAGGTAAAAGACAGAGGAGAAAAAAGTGATACAACAACAACAGTACACCACAGTTGATACTGACAGATAATACATCATGGATTCTGAACCCGGGGTCCTCGGAGTCCGACTGAGTGCGATTTCCCCGGTTAAGAGGGCGTTGCATTTAACAACTTCCTGTCTGCAGCTTGGAAAATGAGTCAGAACACTGGCACAGGTACGTACTGAAGTTACCGGCTTTGACAGACCATGTGACATACTCTGCAGAACCTCCCAGAACTCGTCAACACTCAACACCATCATCTATCGGCCGAGTTAGAGACACAGCTCAGTGTTCAGTTACCTGTGGCAGTCCGATGGCGCAGCACAGAGCGATGGTGATGCCAATGTTGTCACTCATCCAGAGGTTGACAGCGTGGATGCAGCCGCGCACATGGATCACCTCATGCAGGGTTTCACGCTGCCAGAGAAGAGTGCGACACTGTACTGAGCAGATAATACATGCACACACTCCCTTATGTTTGCAGGCACACACAGCGAGTTAATGACGTCTGGTGGGTAACGAGCACGCTCAATGTCTCGTATTTATCATTTCCTGTTTTTCATTTGCGGCACATTGCTTCTAGAAACAATCAGCATTGAGAAACATCTCGGTGACAGCGAGAATTTGTTTGCACCAACTTCTCTGTAAAAACACCAAATATATCTTGAGAGGTTGACACGACCCGATCCGTGTACTGTTATAAACATCTCACCTACTCTAATACACTCCTGCAGGGTTCCTTAAACACACTCCATCTCCCAGGTCAAGAGCAGACTTGCAGTGAACATACGGGTTCGTACCTCGCGGTGGTATAGTTTGGTCTTACAGGTACAACGAAATTTCATGTGGGGCCACTCTGCACCACGAATAAAAGAAGAAAATAAATCAATAAGAGTCACAATGGCGAGTTCTTAGGGCTAGGCCTAGTTCTTGGTTGGGAACTGTGTGATATCACATGTACTGCTACACTGGAACAACAGTCGCATTGACAACAAATTAAAGTTGTGTGTGTTGAGTCATTGAACTGGAACAAAAGATCTGAGTGATACAGGGAAAGTTGGACCGATGGACTGAGTTGGACCGATGTCCCAGTCGGATGTCCCTGGTTAGATGGGCGTTCCATTTGGAAACTTCCTGTCTGTAGCTTGGAAAATGAATCACATTCAGACTGGGACTGCAAATGGAACTCACCATTAACCCCTCCCTTCCTGAGACCTTCTCTACTACTCTCCCTGTTTAGATCTATGTCCTTGATGCTCGACTCCACTTGAAGCTTCCTCCTCCTGCCATGAGCCACTGGACACAACGGAGGTTCTGAGGATGATGACGATGATCAAACATGCCAGTATACTGTCCGTCTGTCCCTGCAGCTGCTCTCTGCCCAGCCTCCTCCGACTCGTCTCTGTCTGTCTCATCACCAAGAGCTGCTCATGTGAATGTTGGGGTTCCACGTCCCAGTCACCATGCCATGTGTCCTAAGATAACTTGATTTGGTGCAAGGGAAACTCTGTCCCAGACAGAAGGTAAATGGGTGGACTGTGACCTCTTTACCTGTTTGTCCAGAGTTTGGAAGCCACACAGAGTGTTAATGACCTCGCCCACCTGTGGAAGTACAAAGTAGGAGCTCCATGCAGTCACAAACACGATGAGAAAGACTTTCAAATGACATTCTAGTGTGGGTTTGTGTGTGTTTTGCTCTCACTCACCTTGCGACGGACGCAGCAGGTATATGGAACCCCACATGCCAGTGGACCTGTACCATTGCAGAAATGGTACTGGTTGACCTCCCAGTCTTTATATTCGTCCCCTCCACAACACGAAAACTGTGAAAACACAGACAGAACTGTCACGTACACAACAACCACACTGTTCTGTCACAACAAATGATGTCCTCCACACACCCACACACACACACACACCTTGTATTCACTGTGTGTGTGCGTAATATGCTCGACTGAGTCTAAAACCCCGTCTGTTTCCTCTCAGTCACTATGTGACCGTTACCATGGTCCCTTCTCTCAGGACATCAGCTCCTCCACGTCGCTTTGGAGAGACTCCACTCTGATGAGGGTCACCCCCCCCCCCACAAGGCGCTCATCATCCTCATCAAACTGTATGACAGCAGGAGGATACAGTCGTGCTGACACCACCTCTTTCACACTGACAGACCCAAATCTGACTTTGTCATATCCACATTCTATACAGACATGGTTTATGAAATCTGGAAAGCAAAAAGCATGAAACATGAAAGCCGATGATCCGGAATCCTAGAGAACTCTTTTTTTTTCCCTGGAGAAAACATAGAATTACCTTTTGTTGCACGTAATCTAAGATGTTTTTGAAGTCCAGGTCATCATAGTAGTGTTTAATTCCTTCTTGTATGCTGCTCTGAAATAATGCAGACGTCTAGGAGACAAACCACATGGGAGAGAAGATTTAGAATGGGGGTCAAATATGCTGTCTGACGCTCTGTGCGAGACATTTACCTTCTTTTCAAAGAGGAGTGCTGTGGTGAGCGCGACGGCCTGGAGAAGCAGCAGCACACAGAGAACACACAGGAACTGGAGGGAGGAAACAGCGTTACCTTCTTATATGGACCATACTTGTATCATCAAAGAATGATGACAAACTAACATCCTACGTGATAACTGATGACTGAAACGTTTCATGAGCTGCTTCTTTTTAAAGGATCATGTACTTCACCATGTACGTTCACTTAGTCACCCCCCCACACACCTCCCTACCATGTGCAGCAGGGTCTTGTTGTCCCTCAGGGAGCCGACCATTCCCACCAAAGACACGGTGAACATCACCAGGCCCAGCAGGATGAGCACCACTGCTGGAGCCAGGAAAAGGCCTTCCAGGGTTCGATTCTTCTGCCGTTCCACCTCGGCATAGACCCCCACGCACAGCACACAGAGACCCATCAGCTGGGACACACACACACACACACACACACACACACACACACACACACACCAAACATTGAACTATTAAATTCCCATTTCAGAGAAACGTTTATGCAGACAGGAAAACAAAACGCTCCAGTGAGCTCCATGGCTGAAGGATGAAAACAAAACTTAAAAAACAACTTTAAAAATACAAATTGATGAATATTACAATAAGACTAGAGAATAAGGTCTAAGTGGAACTGCATTCAAATACATTTTGCTTTCAGCGTTCAATTAATACATAAATGGAAGGATTTTTCCGGTGTTTGCACTGAGCCATCACGTTTCTGAACATCTAGAGAAGATGTTTGATACGCCAGCAGCTCTCTGAATACTGCAGACAAATGTGCAATCTCATATGCAATGGCAGATGTTTGTCACTTCAACTGAAATGTAAAAACCCATTTCCATCCCAGTGCTGCTGTGTGACATCAGGGCATAAATCGGACTTTGGACAGAAACAGCTTTCATAATAAAATACTTTTGATCCTGTCAAAGTCAAAATCAGCTCAAACCAACGGCTTGAGCCAAATTCACTTGGTGAATTTGAAGCAATTTCCAGCAAGAGTCACAAACAAATAATGTTTAGCTGCATCTGAGGAGCAGATAAAAGCCTCAGCAGAGGATTTCAGGCTGCGTACCGGCTGGTTTGCTGGTTGAGTTACAGCAAGTGACTGTGGTTGAGACTGTGATTCAACAGTGATGTAGAGTATGTCACCACTACGTTATCTCACATACATGCTAATGTTTAGGTGCTCTGGTGACTACAGGATTATGATTCAACTTGCTTACACATGTTGAATGTAAATACAAAGCATACATATTCAGCGCCATTTAGTGGTCGCAAGCCACCATAAAGTATTGACAGACACATTTGGCTTGATTCCCACACCCAATGTCAGCGGTCTTACCTTCAGTGCTGCAACTGAGAAGGAACCAAACAGTACCAGCATCAGATATTATCGAAACAAACAGATACCAGAGGGCTGCCCTCTAATTTAACTGTTTTTTACTGACGAATGTGCTTTTACAGTATAAAACTAATGGTAAAAATGTAATTATCATTGTCACAACCCATTACATTTATTCATGGACAACTAAGGTCAGAAATGTCGTACACTTGCGCAGCACTGACGGTGTAATGAAGTGGATGGTGTTCACTCAGGGTTGAGTGTTCCTGTCTGATGAACTACTCTCATCTAAATCATAGCAGACAGCTGAGGACAGACAGCACAGAGCACTAATGAAGAAATACCACTGCAGTCACAGTAAATAACAGGTTTACTGGCACTGCACTGGTCATATTATTAGGCACATATTACTAATTTGGACCGGGTCAGCCCTTAACAAGAGCATCATATAGTTGTGTTGGCTTAACATCAGTGATGTAAAACAATTCCAGTTCCATCACATGCCAAAGGTCTGGACCAAGAGCTGGAAAACAGTGTTGGGAGAACGGCTTTGGAAATTATTCATGGCATGTAGGGTGTAGGGACAGAGGTTGTAAAGACACACAGGGAGTAAGGATAGAAGGTCTAAGGACGGGCAAAGTAAGGGCAGAGGATGGAAGGACAGATGATGCAATGACAAAGGGTGTAAGAACACAAGGTGTAAGGATACAGGATGTGAGGACACAAGGTGTAAGGATACAGGATGTGAGGACACAAGGTGTAAGGATACAGGATGTGAGGACACAAGGTGTAAGGATACAGGATGTAAGGACACAAGGTGTAAGGATACAGGATGTGAGGACACAAGGTGTAAGGATACAGGATGTGAGGACACAAGGTGTAAGGATACAGGATGTGAGGACACAAGGTGTAAGGATACAGGATGTCTACTGTACAGGCTAAAGAACACTGATACATTTTGAACTATTTCAATAAAGTTGAATTGAATGAGTACAATCACAGCTAGACAGACAATGGTCACTAGAGATGAAACTATTACCATAAAGAAATGATGTACCTTCCTGTACATGAGGAACTGTGTTAGCAAATAACAAAGGCACCTTTCAGGCTGATTGCATTTTATGTCGGTGGAACCGCACGTCCCTTTAACGATCCAACGCCCTGCACCACCGGGCTGTTTGCTCACCGGCGAACGTGATTTCGTTTCCGTAGTAAATGTAATAAAAGAAACGTTTCTGTTCATCACTTTATTGTGAAATTAGCCTTAAGATTTTAACCACGGACTGACTAAAGGTTAAAAACAGGTGTACGGTGTCGGCTGTGGTGCTATTAGTCTTTTAAGCTACCCATTCACTAGCTAGCTTGAAGAACTCGGCACCAAATCCCATTAACAAATATGCCACATTGATGTTCCGTTTCATTGAATCACCATCCAGACAATGAAACGTCAAATACGAATAACTCTAGTAAGTGTATCTGTAAACTCGTAAAACTGCTCTACATCACGTACCGGTTCGTCTCAATAAAATATATTCATAGCTATCGGTACAGAGCCGATGGTGACTGGGGTGTACTGAAAATCTGACTTTTACACTGAGAATGTAGTAATGGTTGGTGATATTCGATGTGTATACATGCCGAATTCTACAGTACTTCATTTAGATGAATAATTTTCCTAAAGTGTTGTTTTAAAATATACGAATTTAAGCCGGGAGCAGAATGCAGCTAAAACAGAAATTTCTTCAATGAAGATTGGGCAGCTGTCGATTGATGCTTCTGGTATCGTGTCTACTACAACTGAAGAACACAACCCAGTCGATCTTTTCCTGCATGTTGAGTGCTTATGTTAATAGAAGGCTTATTAACTTACCGAAAAGATCATAGAATAGATATTTAGGGTGAATTTGATGAAATAGTAGAAGTGGTTGGTTTTCCTCAATTCGGAGTAGGGTGGCATGGCTGCTTGCGATAGTTCAGCTAGCTAACAAGCTCGCTAGCTATCCTTCGTTTAGTTCAGGCAAGAGAAAAGTAATCTTGACGGGAAATGAAATATTACCAATTAAATGTGAAATAGCTGAATTTGAAACGTCTCATTTCTCACATATTATTGCGGGTAGAGAACAAAACAAGTACTTCCATGCGGCCGGCTGCTCCACGCTTTGTTTTGACTACATCCTTAAAGGGGCAGTTCACTGAAACGCTCAGAGGATTCAAAACGATTTTACCTCACTCCGATTTTTCTTTAGCTTCTTACTGCTGTCATTCATAATTGAATCAATGACACCTGCTCATTCTGTGTATGTCTTATTCTCATTACATAAATGCCAGTGAATTACATTTCCATTGTGTTGTTCTGTGGGCAGTGTGGGGAGTAAACTAGTTACATGTAATTGTGTTGTATAGTTTAATTACATTATCAGTTATCAGTTGTATAATTAAATTACACGTACTTGTGGAAATGAATGATAACAACATTAGTAATAAGAAAACAAATGTAATTAGTTACATAAAGTGGCTGGAACATTTACACGACTGTGACATTTTCAACTTCCCAAACTTTCCAGCACTGTTGATGAGAGTGGTCTGAACTCGCTGTGAGTCCTCAGTTGTCTGGTTACATTCGATCAAGTCCGGAGTCCTTCACCCAGTGTCACTGTTTTTGTGCCAACATCAACAATGATTATGTCCCCTTGACCAACATAAACATACCCAGACCCTGACCTTTGACCTTGCAGTGAGGAGGCATAGTTAAACAAGTTGATTTCACCATAGTAAACAACAACACATCACCAACAAGAATGAACGAGCCAGAACAAACCTCCTCTTTTTGAATCCTTCTGTAACTCATCAGCATATTTATTCATCCCTCCAGAGGGATTTAAATCTATCATCCTTGAGCACATTTGCCAGCACTTTACCAAAGCAACTTGGTGTCTCACATCGTCACTAATGAATCAGATAATATTCTGTGTGTGTCGGTCGGGGCAACAAGTTACTGAGAGCAAATCAATGTCAGGAGCTGGAAGAATTTATTCACATTTTCACATCTAACCATTCTCATGTAAAAATCCATAGTTGTATATTATATATATGGTTTGTTGCATATTGACTTAGATTTCAGTTTTACCTGTAAATGCAGCGCACACACACACACACACACACACAGGCACAGGCACAATCTGTACACCCTTGATTGAAGCAATAAGCCCAGATAGACAGATAGACCTGTGTGTCGCAGTGAGACACAAAGTCAATCAAATGACTCCTGCTGTACCTGTGCAAGTAGCTAACGTTGTTTCCTGAAGTTACGTCTAGAGTCTAGACAATACCGTCTTTTGGTTCCTGTCTGTCATCTGAGAGTCATGTGAGAAGAAGGCTCCCTATCTGGTGAAGAGACGGGAGAAGAAATCAGGTTGGATGATTTCCTGCTGATAATCATACTAGTGGTACACTACAGTCAATGAACTACCATTATTCACCCAACAACGATCACCCTTTCACATTTATTCCACATCTTTAGATGTCAAAGAAAATGATTATGTCACATGAAGAGTTCAGCCTCCTGCTGCTGCTGAAAAAGGCTTTAATTGTTTCCTATTAGCAGGAAATTGCACTGTCGGCGCTGCTGTCAGAGAAACTCCTGAAATACCACAGAATGACCACATAAATCGTATTATCCTGGCCAGAAGTAATTGACCCCAGCCTTCCTCCGGAGTTATTCAATGAGGCCTCATCCAAGCTGTGTGGAACAATCAGCATCTCCACTTTGGACAGCTGACAGCCACTGCCCCCAGTGCTCCTCTGTGTCAGATCCGCCTGAAGCCAGCACACTGCTGATGTACTACGCTGAAAACTGCCTGTTGGGTGATGGTGGCACCCATCAGTAAGAATCTGTATGTGGACCAACAAACACAGCTAATAATGGATATACTGGGGAAAAGGTGCAAACATCTGAAAAGTGAGACCCCAAGAACCTCCAGAGTGTCATGATGCTGGTGGCGTCGCTGTATTTATCTTGAACATCCTCTCAGCGGCAGCAGTCGGCGGTGACAACAGTGTAAGGGAGGAAACAGCTGCGTCAGTCTGTGGAAGCTGAAGAACGGAGCTGTCTTTTGTCTAAAGGTCACAGGATTGATGGGTGAATTTTCTAACTGTCTGTTGTGGAAGAAAAGTTTAACTGCCTGATGACAGACAGAGCAAAGGGCTTTCAGAAAAGTGGGTGTGAGCCGATTGGGCTGGATAATATCCTCCACCTGCTCCCCCTGAATTTCATTCAGACCGGTGAAGTAAACAACTTGTCATCATCCTCATGAGCACTGTCACCACAAAACTCCTTCAGTTACACACAATAAGCAGAGATTCAATCTTATAACACAAAATGTGAATTTCTGAACAGTATCACATGCGTTTTAATTGAGTTTTTTTTTTTCAAATTACACTTATTGGTCTGAATTGGTCACATGTGAAATAACCTAATTATTGATTAAAGTGTTTATTCCAAAAGCAGTTCATGTATATCAATTTATCTGAGTGATATAAATGCAATACTGCAATTAAATATAACAACTGGTTTGCCAAATCTTTTGCCGCAAATAAGATAATTGCATTTTATTTTGCTGTCTTCCTTGTGTAGATACAAAGAATCTGTTGTCTGTCCTGTGAGGTGTCAGCACCCCGTCACTGCATCTTTTCTTTACTCCACTTACTTCATTAACACTTATTGTAGTATTGTAAATAGTATGTTGTTCATATATTTCTTTCTTTGTTCATTGTTTGCACTTTAACACGTAGAAAAATTCTTGGAATGTGATTAACTATTTGGTAATAAAACCTGTCTGATTCTGTTTGTAACTTCTCTGAGTGTTAGGCAGAGTGCAATGTCCAGTTACAGGACCACCAGTTCAGTGGTGTCACATATATGAACGTACAGATATTTGTACTGCTGCAGATCCATTGAGATCAGTGAGCTGGTTTCAGAGATCTGTGATCAGTGCTCTGTCATGCAGAGACGTGCACAGTTCTCTCAGTTCACTGTCTGCTGTTCAATATGTAATGCTGGCGAGCAGCCAGTGGCTCACATGAAAACCTTTAGTCAGTTTCTATAAGAGGAGGATGCACATTCCAGCATATCTACAGCTCATGAATAATAAACTTTGTCTCATTGATGATGATGATGATGTGTGAGTGTGGATTCCTTAACCCCCCCACCCCTTTCTGTCACTACATTAGTTCCACCCAA
Organism: Aeoliscus strigatus; assembly: GCA_901007665.1. Taxonomy (NCBI): domain Eukaryota; kingdom Metazoa; phylum Chordata; class Actinopteri; order Syngnathiformes; family Centriscidae; genus Aeoliscus; species Aeoliscus strigatus. The sequence continues at coordinate 141,658 of CAAKHB010007953.1, read as the reverse complement.
ACCCATACATTAGCCAATCTCCACACACACTTTTCTCGAGTACAGTGTTTCTCAATCCCGGTCCTCGGGACCCACCGTCTTTCATGTTTTTGTGCAGGAGCACACCTGATTGAAATGAACGATCTCAGTGAAGATCTGCACAAGTCTGATAACAATCGAGCACCACTGCTCTAGTAGTCAGCACAGACGTGGTTTGACCTACAATGATTTTTGTCTGACGTGATTTCTGACTTTTTGCCCATTTGTGCAACCTCCCTCTTGATTTGTGCCTCTGCCCGGTCGGACTGCTCTCTGGGTTTTGACGAATGGTATATTGTCTCTGGTGCTCAGTAAAGACTAGTAAAGACAGTGAGAAATATATGGGATCAAAACGTCTTGTGTCATAGAATGCTTCCACATTCCCATTTGACAAATCACCATGACGACAGTGGAGTTCATGCTGGTTCGGTAGAGTTTAGGTATTTGACTCTTACAAAGTGTAAACAGTTTATGTTCTTCTTTTCCAATAAATAAAATCTTCCCATCATTCTGCATCTGTGTTTCACCTTTAGCCTGTAGTTTATTAAAGGACCTTAAAACAGGAATAGTTTCTCGGAGCAGCGACGCTGAAGACTCGGTGAGTCAACATGAAGCTCCATGTTTTATGGGCAACATTTTAATACTGTTATAAAAGCTAATATTTTAGCTTGGGGGGGGCACAGCTGATCTAATAGAAACAATTTGAGACAACACCGCAGTTTACATGTCTAGAAAATGGTGTGGGTCCATCTTGTACTATGATTAATGGTGGATGTTTTTTCAGTGGTTGATGTTGGAGTTTTGAAAGAAGAAGAGCTTATATATATATAAAACCAATAAGATGATGTGTGTGTGTGTGTGTGTGTGTGTGTGTGTGTGTGTTTATTCTAACAAATGACCCCCCCTGCATTTCTCTTATGTCAAACATGTAAGACGTTCACAGGAAATCCACACTTGATAATAGGTCTGAACATGCTGGTGGAAGAGGATAATAATCAGTTGGAGATGTCCTCTGTGGACAGCTGAGGAGGACAGACCGTCTCTCTCTGAGGGTGTCACAGACAAGTCCGACAGAGATGGATGCTTCAGTTTGTCCTCTTTGGAAGCTGACTGGTCTCCATCATGGTGCTCCTGACAGCCCTGATGAAGAGGAGCATCCTCAGCAGATTGAATCTTCTCCCCAGAGAGCAGCAACGTCCTTGTGTGGGAGGAGGGAGCAGAAGAGACCAACTTAACGCCATCTATAGTGGAATAGTCAGTAAAGGAGATAAGGTGTGTGCATGTGTTGCTGGGCCTGGCCAGGACACCGTTCTGTGACATCAAGCAGATATCTAAACATTTACACCTTGGATGATGGAACTTGTGTGAACATGATAAAAACATCAACGACAACTCTGTCTTCACAAACAGGTTCAAGGACGGCGACAAAACGAGATTCTCAAGGAAAAGAATCCATGAAAATGTCACCAAACAGCAGGTTTTTGTGTTAAGTTAAAGTTAAAGCAGCAGGACTCCACATGTACATTTAGAAAGATGTAGGTTCTGGGAAAGAGTGATGGACCTTTCCAACACCAATGGGTGCATAAATACCAATCAGAGCAACGAACAAGGTGACGTCATCAGAGAAACAAGTGGAAGGGATGGAAGGAGGACACGAAACGTCACAGAAACCTGAGATAAAACTAATAAAAATGATTAAAACCACAACCTCAGGTGACCTGATCAGATGTGACTGTGTATTGACCTTTGTAAACAGGTTCAGGATTGAAGCATTGTAAATGTCACATCTAGTGTGAGGGAATGTAGCTTTTAGCAAATCGCTAGTATTATTTATTGGAATAAAATGCTTTTTTCTTCGTCCTCTCTCTCTCTCTCTCTCTGTGTGTGTGTGTGTGTGTGTGTGTGTGTGTGTGTGTGTGTGTGTGTGTGTGTGTGTGTGTGTGTGTGTGTGTGTGTGTGTGTGTGTGTGTGTGTGTGTGTGTGTGTGTGTGTGTGTGCATGTGCAGAATTTTAAAGTGCAGGAGTTTTTGGTTGACTGACAAACAGTTTGCTCACACATGCAGCACATGATGTTACCTTTTCTAGTTTTTACTGCCTCAGGGTCTAATTAACAGGTAGATGGAACCTCTGTCTTACTTCCTGGAAAGGTTTGAAGAAGCCAGCACTTCATACGCCTTAAATAAAGAACAGAGAAGGAGATAAAAAAAGAGTTTGTCATTCCATGTTATCATTCATCCACAAACAAAATCAGAACAAAAACACCTCAAAATAATATTATGTAATGTATTATGTAACTGTAATCATTTACAGAAGTCATTTATTTTGTTTGTTTGTTTTATTCTTGGCTGGAGTAATGTAAGTGATTACTGTCTATTTTGTAATAAAATTCCATAATGTTTACATTACACGTAAGTTGTTACCCCCTATGTGGTCACTGATAAAATACAAACAGAGACAACAACTCCCATGATGTAACTCAGAGACGTGCTCATAGCATCCAAGCTGAAGAACTGCAGGAGTCCAGCTGCACACCTGGATGTGGTCCTCTATAATGAGCTCATTCATCCTGAGTCCACTCCAGAGGATAAAATGCTCCCAGAAGCAAGTCTGTGATCAAATATACGGTCAAATAAAACAGTTCCTTTCCCGAGGACAAAAGCGTCACTGTCTTCTCAGATGTGGAGTAGCAGGCTGCAGCTTCCTGTGCACATCCCACACACAGGTCACACCTACAGTAGAATCATACAGTATCATCTGTAAAAAAATCTGTACAAATCTCATGTCTCCACATCTTATTTCACATTCAGCACCAGTTCCACGTCCCTTCTCACGAGTTATTGCTGCACATTAGAGCATATAACAGTGACACAGGCTGTCCCAGGAGCGATGAGACCGATGCTGGAGTTTTGTTCCTGCCTGAGGGCATCAGACTGTACAACTCCTCACACTCACTGAGACAGTAAACCGACGCTGTCGTCATGCCTTTAAACACGTATCATATTTGGTTATATCTGTAAATACAAAGCTACATTCAACCAATTTGACATATTTAGGTACAAGTGACTCATGTGCTGACACAGTGTAACTGTATATACTGTATATGGACGTGCACGTTAATCATTTCATTAATTATCATTCTTCATTTTGTATGTATGTAGAATAATAATAATAATAATAATAATGATGATAATAACTATATAATCTTGTAATCATCATAATATTAAATAAGAGGGATTCTTCAATTTTATTTGAATACTTCATAAATAATACCCAGTTTTGTTCCTTTCAACTTTGAGCCAATGCTTTTGTATTTACGTTTTGCTTGGTTTTTTTGTTGTTGTTACTATATACCATTCTATATTTCTATTCTTGGTTTGGGCTACTGCGACGAACAAATATATAAATCAATGTATTTGTGATTATATATAAATATGTTTGTGATTGACTGTCATTGTGAAGAACAAAAGTCACAACTCGTTCCCTGTGTGTGATGATGTTTTATTGTCCGGAGCTGAGCATTAGAAATCAGACGGGCTGTTTAGGAATGGTAATGTCACTGTGTTCCGTGTGATTCCAATGAATAATTCAGCTTCATTCATCCATCATTCCAATAAGGGGTTTGTGCAGCAGGGGACGCGGTCGTGCACGCACGCACGCGCGCGCGCGCGCACACACACACACACACTCTCTCTCTCTCTCACTCTGGAGCCGCTGCGAGCGCGTAAAAGGCACGTTTTTACGCGCCGTCACACAAACAGCTTGTTCAGTACTTTGCTGATCTATCTTCCTCTCTCACACACGCTCTCTCTCACGCACACACACACACACACACACACACAGACAAGGTCTTCATGGGGACAGTGCGCAAACTGAACGTCCTCAGCAGTCACACACACACGCTCGTCTCCCACTGCAGTTTCAAACCAAAAACCACCTGAGTTGG
>CAAKHB010007953.1:116470-134389 GCA_901007665.1 Aeoliscus strigatus | reverse complement strand
CAACAGTGGTTTTTTTTTTTTTTTTTTTTTCAAACCTAAAATGCTTCTGTTGTGCACGTTCTATTTTTGGATTATTGTGTGTGTGTGTGTGTGTGTGTGTGTGTGTGTGTGTGTGACCCAGGTGGAAACTAGAATCCCACTGACACAAATCACATATTGTTGACTGAAAACCAAAGTCACAAAACCCCTCGTCAGCCGTTGTCGCCACTTTGAGTCAAACCTTCCCGAGGTGGCGTATGTATCCCAGCAAATACACAAATCACTCATATTATTGTCAATACATTTAAGCACTAAGGGAAAATGTGCAGTTTTCGTATTTACAAAGTGTTTGAACTAAACATGCCCTCTGGACCCAAACATCCGTGAAAATAAACGTCCTCTCAGCTGTAGCAGTTGATGCTTGTGAATGCAACGTTTTGGAATTGGTTTGAATTAGTGTGTCAACAGAACGGATGAACATGAACATGCAACACTGTCAACAACAACAACAACAACAACAATGATAAAACCAATGCAGAGTTGAAATACTCAACTGATGACTTCAAATGCAAGGAAGTGGTGAGAGGCAGAGTCTGAAAAAACAGAAAAACATTTCAGCTCAAGCTTAATATATATTTAGCATAAGTGTACTAATATCTGTGTCTATAAATACACATATATGCAGTGATCAATGCCCTTAGAGGGTTCAGCACCTGAAACACCCCATCCCTCCAAACTGCCCTGTATGCCACGGTCCATCACCGGTCCAGTCTTTGGTTGAGGTCAGTTGTCTTCAGATGCACGTTTGTACTATGTACTACTGTGTTTTCATCAGCGAGGGCTGAGGAGGACTTTGGGGTTTATCAAGCATCAGAACCTGGCCGTCCGTGGGTGCGATTGCTTTGGTCCCAGCTGTGACTGTTAGAAAAGACTGACATGACTTCCAAAGGGGAGTGTTTGAGTTCTTCTTGTCTCTGATAGAATTCATGTAGCAGGTCCATTTAGCAAATTCATTTGGGTGATTAGTGGGATTAATCCTTTAATAAGACCCAACAAAAACTTCTGTGAATAATTTACTGTTGAGAGTCAAGATGGTTCAGCATTCTCTGACATCATGTTTTAATGACGCTAGAACTAACCATCATTAAAACCTTCTCGTACTCCAGCGGTACAGACAACATATACTTACTGTACACATTCATATACAACAATTACAAATATAAATCAAATGTCAAAATCTGTGTGTCTCACTAATTGTCCTAAATTTAAGGGGTCGACCGTTTTTCAGCATCACTGAAAATCTCCACCCCCCACAGGTACGTGGCCATCATCCACCCGCTGCAGCAGCGTATGACCTCCACACAGACCAAAGTGGTGGTGGCTGTGATCTGGACCTTGGCTCTGCTCCTGGCTTTCCCCCAGTACTACTACTCCACCACTGTGGAGTTCCCCAGCCGGGTGGTGTGCTACATCGACTGGCCTGAGTACCAGATGTGTGACTTCAAAAAGATGTGAGTCTCTGTGAAACAGACAGTTGAATTTCTGGTTAGAGTCTGTGTAAAGGAGGGAGAGCTGCAAAAAACAAGGAGGCTATTTGTGGTGAACATTATGGAGGATTTGTGTTTCCTTGGAGAAAGGACAAGACGAAGAAGAGAGCTGAAAAGAAACGATTTAACTGAGGTTAGGAAATCCTGTAGTTCCTGAAGCAGTACAGAAGAGGTTATTGGTTCGACTGGAATTCACAAGGTAACGTTGGCCGATATAAGTGAAAACATTTAGTTCCATGCGCTCCTTTAACACGTCACTGGTCAAAAACGTCTCGCCACAGCGACACGGAATCCCTGAATTGAGATTGTTTTTTCTCATTTGACATCAGTGAAAACATCCATGAAAGCTGCAGCAGCACCAGCAGGGAACAAACGAAAACATCGCCTGAAAGCATCGGCACTCATACCTCTGCGTCTGAGACCTGCTCTCTGCAGATATCCAGAGGAGAAGGTCTGCGGACGAAGATGTGCACGATACACAGGAGGAAGACAAAACTCCTTTCAGATAAAGGAGAGATTTTTTTTTTTTAATAAAAGAGCCAATAATGCTTCTGTTCACCAAATGACACCAGGATGTATGTCAGCACAAAATGACCCCTCCACTGCCACATTTTCCCCACTGCCGTAGAACAACCATTGTGCAGACGACCACTTTGAGGGCTTTGTGGAAATATGGAGACGAGTGGGACAGGATGGATGACACTGACCTGTGAGTGTCAGCAGGCGTTCACATGCCGATCTGCACCAGACAGGAAATACGCCTGAATACTGGCCAAACCATTGATTCCAGAGAGTTCCGTGATCGGGGGACGGGGAAAACACTGACCATTCACCAAAGAATATAGCGATGTTTGACATCTAGTTAAACCGTACAACCTGGGCTACAGGACCATATAATCCTTTATACAAAAAAAAGTTCAGAATAGAAAAGATTAAAGGCTCTGGACGTCTCACTTTAGCTTCTCACACCCCCGTTAGCTCATGACTGTGTGACCAGCGTTTCAGTGGAAGACGGAACACCCGTTTGATTGACGGTGGTTTTGAAATGTACACCAGCAGTGGAACATTCCATCTGGGTTCTGCAGTCCGCTGTGTGTCATTTGCTTGGGGCTTCACCCGGTTTCTTTTTGTACATGTCGTACACTGTGAATTGGAAACACTATTATGAGTCTGGACTGGATGAGGGAATGAACTGCAGGTAGAACCTGACGACAGTCAGGGTAGAACAGAGCACACGTCTCTGTGCTGCTCAGATCGGTTCCATGACATTCCAGTGACTGAAACTGATGGGAGTCATTTGAACACAACGTGCGTCTCGTGCAGCGGAAGCGGCGAATGCTGCGAATGTCGATTCATGTCGATCAGTCGTTGCATAGGTAAATGTTGATTGTCTCCTTGTTCACACTGACGCCTGCTTGAACACCACAGGATAAATCAACTGAAACACCGCGAGGGATTTGTCACCCGTTGTCTCTGCAGGTGTATGTGAACAAACGCACTGAAAATATTTCGTTTCAGGAACAAAGCGGAGTAACGACACAGGCGCTCATAAACTCTGCAGCGTCCTGATCACGGCTCTCGGTCCTCGCCTCTCTGCCTCAGCTCTCCACGGAAATATAGTTTATGAGCTGCACAACACAAATTTCATTGTTGGTAATTGGATCTCTGCAGCACATATTACATTTTTAATGGAATCTGAATCGGTGGCACAGCGGAGCCTTTTTCACATCAGCTGCTGAATCTGGGAAGCCGATGAAGACTGACCTTGGGTCAGATGGTTCAGGACATTACCCTCCCGCCGCCATCAGTGGCTGCGCTGCCTGATGGACTTTACAACCAGAGGAAATTAGCAACAAAGTCCCAGAGGACCGAATTCATAGAGGTCACTGTCTGAGGACACACACCGCTGTCTGTCAGTACCTCACAAACCCGTGTGACCACACAGAACATCGCTAAGGTTACATTTATTTATATAGCGCATTTAAAAACCAACTGACAAGCACTTTTCAGTCTCTAAATAAACACACAAACTGTTTGTGGAGGCAACATGTCCCAGCTCAAAGCCCTGGACATACTACTCAAGAACAGAGAAATTGGTTCTCCCAGGGCTTCTGGACCAATCACATGGGTCCATCTGATGGAGGCGGGCTCAGAGCCATGTACGGAGCGAGTGGGCGGGGCTAAACATGACGACACAGTGGTTATGTACACAGCAAAGATGGCTGCTGCTGATGACGAGCGGTGGTTTGAGTTGTCTATGCCGAGTTGGATGTTTCTATCAAAGACCAACAAAGGATCATTTCCATTCCATCATCCCCGTCAAACTGAGTCGTTTCTCTGAAAACGTCACCTTGTTCTCTCCTACAATGGGTCGTAGTGCTGTCCCATTGCGTGCAGTGATATTTTGACATGCACCCATTCCCTTGAGTTGGAAAGTTCTGGCAACTTGTTCTAACTGCCAGAAGCTCCATCTTTCTAGATGCATTGCAGAACAGGGAGCCAGTGGCGGGTTTTGAGGATGAAGGTTATATCTAGGGAGTGAGTGTGGATGAGGAGGCGAGCATGAGAGTTCTGAATGTGTGTATATGTATATGTATATGTAATGTATTGTAGTTTCTCGAGGACTTTGGCTGATGATGTCAGAGCAGACGGAGCGGATGCAGACGGACAGTGAATCACAGACGGAGAACACCTTGTCCTCTGTTATTCCTCTGCACTGGTTGGAGCTTTGGGCCTGTGTTCAGTGCTCGTAAGGTAGCGAGGTGTCCTGCTGTATCCTGACGTGTCTGCTGGCAGCCAAAGCCAAAAGAACAGCTGCCTTCTCGGCCCAAAACACAAAAGCATTCACTCCGCATACTGATAGAAACACTTGCATGATTAAATAGCCAGGCGCCCACACATTTTCATCATGTATGTCACATGTTTTCACAGGAGCAGGCTGGGTGATGTGTCATATGCAGCCGAGGAGAATAGCTGTTGATATAAAGTAGTCACGTTCATTCAACCTTCCCCTTTGTGTTTGTGTCCATATTAAGGCACACACACACACACACAGAAGTAGAGTTCCTCAGTCTCAGAAACCATTTGTATCTGCGGTCCGACCATCATTTCATTGATTTCGCCTGGTGACAACATAAAGCCCATTTCGATCCCCCGCTGCTTCATCTGTCAGCCCTCAGTGGGATTCTGTCACGGCGTCCTTCCATTTTTACAAGCTAATACGTCAGCCGTTATCGGTTTCCTGTGACACAGGGAAAATTGTTCGGATTGTGGTTTAGTGAGATGCAAAAGTACTCGAGGGAATTCTGATGTAAACCAAAAGCTTTCCCCAACAGATTCATTCTGGTTAATAACCCTAGCCCCAAGGCAGCTTTTTCTTTATGTGAGATGTTAATAATTTTATGTCACACTCTCACAATTGAGAATACAATGGTGGAGATCCAGTGTCATTTATGGAGACGAGCAAGTGAAGATCCATTTCACAAAGCAGATTTTGTGAAAATCCAGAGTTTGTTCATCCTGAAATGAGGATTCTATTCACTCATAAACTGACAGAACTCAAACCTGCCCAGTTCCCTTCACTTCAGGATGAACAAACTCAGTGAAACGGAGCTCTGATACAATCCTAACCCTAACCCTAAGTTTCAATTCAATATGAAGCATGAAAACACACTAATAATCTATTGTATGTGTGTTTCATATATCTGAATCAACAAGCTGATCAGTTTCTTTATTGGCTGGCAGACCTGGGGTTCGGTGCGGTTTGTTCTTTAATGCTAAATGTAACAGATGTAGAATTTTTAAACCCAATCATCATTTGGTAAATTTGTTTACTTTGAGCGCTTCAAGCATCAAACTGTTCAAATACAACTATTGTAGCGATGAACTCAATATTTACACCTACATTTCTCTAAAATGTCAAGCAATCACTGAGGACAGTGGAATGTTTGCAGACACGTGGTGATGCTGTCTGAGTCAGCTTGGGTTGTTCGGAATATGAGACTCAAAGTCAGCGGCTGCAGATGCTGAGCAGCAAAACTATAATTGTTCTCCACAGTGCTACAGGTCTGTGTGAGCTCCGTCATAGTGTTTATACAATAGCCAGTAGAACTCGACCGACCTTCTGCACATCTTTCCTAGTGAGGACACCGGTACATGTGTGCCTTTTCTACAGTAGTATCTTTTCTATTTTCATTTCATCTGCTTCAGTCGCGTTCTGTGTGTACTGAAGTGTATCTGCAGTGTGAGGTCGTCTGTGTTCACGGAATCATTAATGTGATTGGAGATAATGGACACGGAAATAACCCCTGAGCTCGTCTGCAGTGTGAAGAGGTGGAGGCGGGTTTCTGCAGATCTGAGTCATATAACACAATTTCCCACATTTGAATGGTCATAAATGCTCACACATGCACGCATCAGCACGGGTAAATGAAATAAAACACTGTGTCTGTGAAAATCGAGCCGAACAAATTAAATACTAGAACTGTCATGTTTGATTACTTCATAAAGGTTTTAAAACCACTGGACAGTTGTTGAATGTGTAATACAAACTTTTATGTGTCTCAAACGCTAATGATGATTGATTCAGTCCCTGTCGGTTAACTTTCTCTGTTACTGTGTGTGTAAATATTTCAGCGTCAAAAATATGACCCCGATAAAACATCTGACTGAAACAAACCGTCACTACACTCAGAGCAACATCTTCTTATAATTCCACCTTGTGCCTCGGTTGACTGTCGTCTGATTATTTTATGTCTCTTGTTCTTAATGGTAATTAAGACCACTTAATGGTACAGTTAGATTTAGCTAATTTAGTTAGTATATTTGTCCAGTTAGTTCTTCATTTATTGCACTATTATTTACAGTTAGTACTAGTTTAATTTATGCACTATTTGTACTTTTTTGTACCATTTACACTGTGTATTGAGGGGTCTGTAATTTCATCTGTGCTGTATATCACACATATACAATATATTTGACAGTAAAGTTGACTTTGACGTTCACATGAGCAGGTCAGAGTGACGGAAGCAAAAGAAAAAAAATATTTGTACAGGCTCACAAACCTCAGGTAGATCCAATCTACATTGGGGATGGCCTTCTGCCTCGACCCGTTGAAACAAAGAAAGCCACTGGGGGAGAGACAGAAGCAGAGGAAAGCAGCAGGGGTAGACAATGAGAAGGACAGAAATACAGTCCAACCCTCAAGTCTCTCATGTCTCATGAGAAATTATGTGCGATATCATCAGGTTTAAACATGATCTTGTCTGTGATGTGACCATGTGCAATATTTTTCCCTTTCAGTCCAGGAGAGGAATAGTTTTACCCTTATTTTGTAGTATAGGGCAACATAGGGTAACATACTGACACGCATTGATTCGTAAATGTGTTTCCATAGGTACTATGTGTGTGTGGCCATCCTGATCTACTTCCTCCCCCTGTTGGTGATGGGTTGTGCTTATCTGGTGGTGGGACTGACTCTGTGGGCCAGTGAGATTCCTGGAGACTCCTCTGATCGCTACAAAGAGCAGATGACCGCCAAACGCAAGGTAATCAGCGTCCATCACTGCCACGGTGGTCGGGGGTCTCATCTAGTGTCCTATCAAGGGTTAACAATGCACAGACTGACGCTGATCACCATGTGGCGTGTGTTTGTGTGGAGCAGGTGGTGAAGATGATGATTGTGGTGGTGTGTACGTTTGCGACCTGCTGGCTGCCGTACCACGTCTACTTCCTGCTGCACCAGTTCTTCCCCGACATGTTCGAGGAGAAGTTCATCCAGCAGGTCTACTTGGCCATCATGTGGCTGGCTATGAGCTCCACCATGTACAACCCCATCATCTACTGCTGCCTCAACGACAGGTTTCACACGCACACACGCACACACTGTAAATGTCATATTTTAATATTTGTGTTGCTTTCTGGAATCTAAATTTCCCGAGTGAAAATTCCTATCTAATCATATTAAAACACTTTTTTAAGATCCATCTCATCCTCCAGCCTCCATACAGACAATCCATCCTCCCTCCTGCTCTATCATATCATGTCAACAAGTCCTAAAATGTCAGTACCAAGTGAATAATTTAATCTTTGACAAGATGTAAGAAAGGAAACACATCCACTTCTGTCCTGTCTCTTTAGGAGACGTGTCTCCACACACACGCACAAGCACACACAGCGCAAGTGTCATCAATCATCCTCTGCTGCCAACAACACAACCAGCCACACTCATTATGTTCACTTAGATTTTCTTCCGTCTGGAGAGAAAATCTCCACAAGTTGATAAAACAGCGTGTTCAGTTTGAAACAGTCAATCAGCATTCCACCTGTCAGACTTCATGGTGGGTGAAATAAAGACAAATCACCCTCCATCAGGTGCGAGCCGTGGTTAGCACTGTCGCCTCAGAGTGAGAATGTCCCCGGTTCGAACTGTGGAGTTTGCATGCTCTCCCCTACTTTTTGCTCGACAGGTTCCGGGCTGGTTTCAGACAAGCCTTCTGCTGCTGCCCGTGTGTCCCTCGCGGCTCCTACGAAGGCCTGGAGCTCAAGTCCACTCGCCACTTTCAAACTCAGACCAGTGTGTACAAGGCCAGTCGGATGGAGACCGCCGTGTCCACTGTCCTCCAGGTTGGGGATGACATGCACCCCCCTAAGGTTCAGGCCATTGATGGTCCAGGTCCTGGTGGAGCTGCTGTTGGGGCAGGACCTCAAAGCTCTTCCCTGGACCTCACCTCCAATGGGTCATCATCACGCAGCATCTCCAAAACACTTTCAGAGACGTCCAGTTTCTACTCCAGTTGCAATCTGCAGGATCAGACGTCCAACACATTGTGTCTGTCGGACAGCAGGGAGTGAGTTCACCCCCCCCCCATGTGTTTTCATGATTGTAGGAGTTTATCTACCAGTGACTGTGGATACTTCCATGGAACATCAAGTTACACCCACCCAACCCCCTCGTACACTAATGATGAAAGTACGGACGAGCACATTCCAGATGAAGATGAAGTGAAGCGATGTTTTGGCTTAAATCTTCACAGCTCTGCTGTCAGCTGCATCCACCCACAGTAAACGTCTCACACGCCATCTCTGGGACTTCATACTGTTGCTGTAAAACAGGCAGCAAACAGGGAGGTCGCAAAGACTAAAAAACACTGGAGAAGGAGGAGGCTGGATTCTCTGAATGTCATATGCAGGCATGTGTGAGAGATGAGGGTGGAGCAATTCATGAAAATGTATGGTCGATGCACTTGTTGGTTCACAACAGGTCGGTACCTTTCAGTTCAGAGCGTGGAGAAGCCTTGCACCAGTGTTTTGGTTTTCATGTGTCACAGAAGCAGAGTTATATCAGGGACGTGTTGGCAGCATTGTTTCAGTCCGATGTGTTGAGAATAGTGGATTTAGTGTGACATATAATGGCAAGAAAGTGGTGGATAGAACTCCGACTGTGCAACCACATGTTGCTAATGCTAGCAGCGACATGGAGACATGATCACTGACAGTGGGGCGTTCAGCTTCTCTCCTGTAGCGCTCAATGAAAAGTCTGATAGGACAATTTGACGAAGGAACTGGAGGTGTCATGTAGCATTCTGCTTTGGAAGATGCAGGATTTTCACATGATTTTATGAATTTATTTTTTTCAATTTACATTTTTTTCCTGCCATTATGGGAGTTGAAGCACGGCCTCATCTGCCTCCCCTGACTGCATGGAACTGATTCAGCTGCTGACCCACCCAGATACACAGAGAAAATACAGAAAATACATACAATCATTCAGCAGTGACACATATTTCATTTTTTGGTTTTCCAATGAGAAGCAGTTGTGATGTGTTTTATGAATATGTATATGTGTGTGTGTATGGGGGGTACACTCTGTGACACACACAGTATGTTCACCTGTTGACACGTATCATCGTCTCACATACACACACATACGACTCAGTGCAGTCCGCCTCCTGACTCCTGAGCTATTCTCGGCACACAAAAGCTGTTATTGTACATTCCGGTGTCAGCTGATGTGAAACTGAAGCGCAGATATGAAGCAACATGACTTCACACTGACCGTTGCTGTTGTATTGCTTTGTCTCGATGACATGGAAACATTTCAGCAACCCACAGCAAGCATGTGTACTCGGTGACCAGCCGGTCACATTCAGAATCACACATCTTCTTTCAACTGCAGTGTTCTACAAAGTTCTACAGACCTCACAGAAGACTGACATGAATGTGACATATGTCACATGTGGATTTCCACCTGTTGTAAATTAAACACCCTCTAGTGCTCATATTAATATCATAACATAACATCAGTCTGATGTGCCATCTGTCATCAAGAGTGAGTATTAGTGCTGATTTTGTAATTCATGTAGAACACTTAACTCTTAATACTTAAACCTCTGTCATTAGTAGAAAGCTCACAATGTATTGAGAAAATACTATTAAATACTAAAATACTTTTGGTGACGGCTTTTGGAAACGTCATGGTGTCATGGACTCCCTCAAACTCAGCTTACATGTCCTGGCCAGCATGAGGATCATTCATCTCTCAACACCTACTTTCGTATTCTTTGTCTTTTGGGAGTTTTTATGTATCACTTTTGAACAAATGTACGAAAGAAAGCGCCGACAGACCCGTGAGTGAGGGGTTCTGATTACTGACACACACCTACCTGTGACCAGTGTAGAGGGGATTAGTTCTCAGTGGTCTGTAGTTCCTGCCTCATCCAAGGCTCAAACGATCATTCGTTAAGTCCCAACGAGTCATTTCAAGCCCGCTCATATCAATCAGAGGACAGGTGGGAGAGCTGGAATCATCCTCCAGGCTGATGCATGTGCTGAAGTCATTCACTTCCTGCCTGCTTCTGAACCAACAAACCGAACTAGTGTACAACAGCGGCCTCCTCTGACCAAATCTAGAATGGCAGGAAGCACAAAGATGTTTCAGGTTTTCAGGTCTGTTTTGAATTAAACTGTGGACCCACGTAAAGACGATTGACTGCAGGGCTGACCAATAGCAGCGCTCACCTGCTGGCGTGTGTGCGTGAACAAATACAACTGGATGTGCAGTCAGAACTCTTTTTATTCACCGCGAGGCAGATGATCCTGATGCACATCAGTGACAGTAAATCATGATGTATGTTCTGGAACGGGTTGAGGTAGAGAGAGCGCAGACGCCAGGAGACTGACTGTATGTTCAACCACAGAGGTCTGAGGAGAGAACTGATGTGATTAGAACAGTTATCCGATCAGACTGTCACTCCTCTGATGGGATGATGTGGCGTCAGCGTGTGCTCCATCATATCCTTCTGAATGTGTATATTGGACATCAGAAGTGTTTGTTGTAAAGACACGGTTAAATACAGTGTTTGTGTGTGTAGCATTTGCGATGGACAATGCCCAAAACCTCCTATCTGCAACATAATCCAGGAAAAGTGGGCACAGTGTTATTAGGAAAAGCCTCCTCTGCACTTTGCAAGGCACTTATACCGAGTTGGGATTGTTAACACGTGACATAGTAATATTGTCCAAAAACATCCTTTCTATGGGAGAGGATTAGGGCTACATTTAAATGATAACTTCAACTAGGATCAACATGGAAAAAGGCAATGTTTTTCACAATTCACATTTTATTTATATTTCTATATGGCAGGAATCCTCTTCCGTACTTAACACATAGCATTCTGCAACAAAACATGTCATTTTTGTTTTCTCAAAACATGCATTTTTCAGACAGGTTTTTGCTCATTTACATTCTTCACAGTTGTTTTGGACCGACTGCCGTCGGTACAATTTTACCAGGATGTCTGCAGAGACAGACTGCAGAGCTCCAATTGCAAAATGTTAAATATTTCCTGTCCAAACTTAAAAGAATTATGCAGAATTAGGATTCCAGCAAGCTGGAAAAATGTGATTGTGACAAGTGAGCGCCATTAGTTCTTGGCATCAGCTGTTTGAGGCTGTGGTCAGAATGTAAATTGCATTTTTAATTATTCAGTTTCAGTTTGACTGCTGAACACTCAGACACCCCTCCCCCATCCTAACCAGCTCGCCAAAATCATCCACAGCCTGCTGCCGTGAATTCAAGTTTCATCCTCACCACTTACCGCTGGGTCAGCTGGGTCAGCTGGGTCAGAGGCTTTAATGAATGTGAAATTTACTTTTTAAATGAGCATCACACACACAACACAAGACACACACACACACACCACTGATGAGGGAGTGGAGACAAAAGATGTTAGCTTTCTGGTGCAGACAGGCGCCAGGCAGCCTGTGCAGCAGAGTGAATGATCTCATCAGTACCATCTCTTCCTGTTTGTCTCCACCAGCTCTCACCACGCAATCACGCTAATTACAGCCCAGAAGTGTGTCTGAGTGTGTGTGTGTGTGTGTGTGGTGTGGGTGGGTGAGACTGAGGCAGTTTCTGTTTTGAGAAACAAGAAGCATCACTTGCTTCATCACATCATTCTCAGGGCATACACACTCTTCAGAAGACAGCGTGCATGTTTTTATCACAGCGAGTGTGTCAAGCTGCTGATATTTGTCCCCCAAAAAAGTCCAAATATACTAGAAGGACAAGAACAACAGCCTTTACAATAATCAATGAGTGTTCATTGCTGCAGGCGCATTCAGTTGTGTTGTGTTCCTCTCTTCTTTGTGAATGTTCTATTCAACGTGAAACTGTTTATAAATCTTGAATAGCGACTATGTTTGTATTGATGCTGAATTCATCCATGGAAGGTTGTGCAGTCCATGGGGCTTTGGAGAAACGTGACTGTAGAAAACTTTTATTTTTTTTTACAGCTTCAACATGCCTTCATATACAGAAAAGTTTTCCTGTATTCTCCTTCACGCACACACGCTTTGTTAAACACTGAGAAACTGAAGTGTCTTTTTAAAAAGAATGTTAGAAAATGTGTGCGGCCTCCTTGTTGATGGACAACATGTAAATGGACTGTGGTTCAGGTGTGGAGTCATCTGGGATGACTGAGATGTGAGTCCAGACGTGAACCCAGATGTGAGTCATCTGGGTTCACGTCTTGACTCTCTGGTGTGTTTTTGTGCAGCAGAGACATAAACCTCATCAGGATGGTTTCATATTCCTGTGCATCGATGGTCACTGAACATTTCATTGTACCGACAGTCTGGTATGTTTCTTACATCATACAACCGTCATTCATCAGGATGTTCTTGGTGAGGGGAAGGAGTACTGCAGTGCTGGTGTGGTTTACTGCAGTAAACCCATAAATTAGAACCTTCTTAGAGATCTCTGTGGTCAGTGGGAAACCAGCTGCCAAGACTCACACAAGTTTGGTGTTTTAATATTTGTTGACTTTAATTCATTGTAAATATACACCATTGTTGTCCTTCAACTGGAGGATTCATCTACGTACGTTTGATAGAAACAAGGATGGAGGGTTACCATGGTGATTTAAAACCCTCCAAGGCTTTCCACTTAGACTGTTTCATGGTGAACGTGTATGTTTGTAGCTCTCAAACATGAGCAGTCACACACACACACACACGGACACACTTGAGTGTTTCCTTACTTTACTATTTTTTAAAGGCCTCAGTGTCAGTGGAACACAGTTGTGCTTTGTTCATGTGGAAACAGACTGTACATGTATGTCTCTTTTCTGAACAGCTGCTCTGAAGTGATGTTGATGTCTTCTATGGAAATAAACTAGTGAGATGTTTATAACTCTACGTGTGTGTGTGTGAGTCACATTGAGTTTGTCCATGTGAGTGTGTATGTGTGTTTTTGTACATCTCTGTGTTGGATTTTGTTTCTCTGTGTGTGTGTCGGTGTGTTTTGTGAAGCTGTGTGTCTTGTTGAAATGTGTCATACAAGTAAACCTGCCTTGCTGCCTCGGTGACTGTGAGCGGCATGTGGAGTTGAAAACAAAGGAGTGAAAGTCAAGAGAGTAAAAAATGGAAGGAGGGATGAAGGAAAGGAAGATAATCATATCTCAGCCCCTGCACAGCACCTTCCATTGTTACATCCTAATCCTCCTCACGAGTCTCTTCCACGCTGAAGTGTGTCACAGACACTCTGAACATATCAGCAGGGACAATCATAAGTGGACATTAAAATGCGTTTCCACATTTGTCTCCAGTGACACTTGTGATCCGAACACACTTCCACCTGCTGTATGCAGAAAACATGGACGTACTTCTGTTTGCAAAGACCTCTTTCACTCTCAGACCCCCACACGGAACCTGTCCCTGGGAGTCGGTCCAGCTGACATGAGCCAAGGGAGGATTCTTAGGTCATGATGTATGATGGGGGGGGTCATATGATGTAGTATGATGGGGCATCGTGATGTTGTATAATGGGGCATCATATGACGTGTGCAGGATTCAAAAAGCGCTGAGGTGAGCTGAAGGAAATCATCTCACTCAACGGTTTCATCTGTCAGATTTACTACTGTAACAAACTTTAACTGTAACTAGGGAATATTGTGAACAGTATTGTACCATGTTCCATTAATACAGTTGAATACTGTAAACTGAAGTCTTTGAGGAACAAAACACTAACGGCAAGCTACTGTAAAATTTTACGATATACTGTAAAATAGCAGTTTCAAGCTGGCAAATGTAGCTGCCAGTGGTTTACTGTAATTTAACAGGAACATTTGTTACAGTAAGACTGAGGATGAGGATTGAGGAAAACACACAACTCCTCTGTGGTCTGAGTGTGTTTGTCACGTTTCATCTTGTGTGTGTGAGATTAAGTGTATGCAGGGGGATTATCAAGTGTGTGTGTGCATTAATGCTGGGAGAAGTGTTGTAATATCCATGAGGAGGTGAATGAATGAGAGTCTTCTGGGTGAAGTCAAGGATATGTGCATGTGTGTCTCTTGTTTCTGACTTTGTGTGTGTGTATGTGTGTGTTTCACTATGAGAGCCAACCTGTATTTGCATGTGCCACTTGGGATGTTGTCCGTTTGTCGATTGACCACCACAATAGAGTGGACCTTTGTGGTTGTTCACCGACACCCACATCTGTCTTTTAGGCCTTTGTGGGAAAGAAAGATGAAAGAAAAATGAGGGATTTCTGCAGAATACCAATCAAAAACAGATGAATGAATCTGTGTTTTTAAGTTTAAATCCTCTCTGTGATGTCACTCTGACCTGTTAGACAGGTCGAAGTCACATTCCCACACAACTGAAAGTTATTCTTAATTATGTTCTACCAGTAATGGAACTGAGAAAGAATTACGTTGGTTGACAACCTTTTCAAAATACAAATCCTGAACATGTTCTCACTGTTTCGATGTTGGATCATCTTGTTGACAGGTCCGCACTGTTTTAATTAACACATTCCTTCATGAAAGAGAGAGGGGCGATATATGTTGGTTAATAACAGTATCAAAATACATTTGATTTGTCCCACGGGTACTATTAACGGCAGCAGGCCTCAGAGCAGCATCAGTAAAATTGGAATGAAATACCTGTAGATGAATAAAGAAAATTTGTTCTGTCGTGAAATGGAGACTGAGCAGAACATTGGGATGCATGTTTGAAACTTATTTCCACCTTTAATTGGCAGAACACTGAGCTAGAGCAGATTAAGAGATTAGCATGTGAACAGATTTTGATTTCAAATGTTTTCTTGCTCGTCCATTTTTCCTGAACTTACTGTAACTGGTGTTGTCTTCGATGCTGAGACATGTTGAAGGTTTTTGCACGTTAGTTCACGTTAGTTGGCAGAGAAGAAAGGTTTGTCGGTCTGCTCTTGATTTCTCCGCCTCGAACACGATGAGAAGAGTTTGACAGTTACATTTAAACCATTCTGATGCCGTCTCTTCTGGGTTAAGCGAAAGAGAGACATGTTTAAAATGACTTCTTTAGGCAGAGTATGTGTTGCATCAGTTTCACAACAAAATATTGCAAAAGACTGCAAAAACTCCCAACAAATAACAAATACTCCCATCAGGACCATGGGAGTGAATTACACTTTGTACTTGTACTTGTTGCACTTGTTCTGAGATCTGCAAGCGTATGCTAATTTTAAAAACGTAAATAAGACTATTATGCAAGAAAATCTGCAAATATCTTATTCATACATCTCTACCTGATCAATCTTCATTCCCAGCTGTAGTTGTGTACCAGCCTGCCCGTCTGACATCTGCTCATTTACAATGTCTTTTCCTGGACTTTATGATACTGTATGTCAAATTATTTGAGTTTTTTTCCTTCAAAGGATTGAACACAATTGCCTTCTTCTGTGTGTTTCGAGTTATTCGAGATGAGTCAGTCAGTTGTGAAGAAAAACTTTAATGGAAACATCCTTGATAGACACAATAACCAGCATGCATGTCACCTAC
This sequence comes from Aeoliscus strigatus, assembly GCA_901007665.1. Taxonomy (NCBI): domain Eukaryota; kingdom Metazoa; phylum Chordata; class Actinopteri; order Syngnathiformes; family Centriscidae; genus Aeoliscus; species Aeoliscus strigatus. The sequence continues at coordinate 118,542 of CAAKHB010007953.1, read as the reverse complement.
TCTATGTAAGATATAATTTGCATTATAAATGGAAATTCTGTGCATTGTAGCACCAAACGTGTCTCCTGCAGCAGACTGGCAGCAGGTTTGTATCCTGGGCCAGTGATCAGAAATAGTCTCGGGCCAACAATCCATCATTTATACCCCACTTCCACCTCCTCCACTGCGCACACACAAAGAACAGCCCGCTCGTGCTGTGAGGAACAAACGGCAAACTAATAATGTCCGGTGGACTGTTGGTTGAAAACTTTGCCTTTAGGAGCACGGGGATGACAAAGACTGCAGCAGTAACTGCTACAAACAGCCAACAGCAACGGCAAATACTGCTGTTGCACCAAAATATCACATAACATATCATCATCATCATAGTTTTGAGTTTTGGGAAGTTACATAATTTGATTACAAAATAAACAGTCCACTACATTACTGGGGACAAATGTGTAATTAAATTACATAATATTAGATACTTAATTATTAATCATTACGATTTTTGTTTCATCTGAAAATGTATGAAAAAAGTGGTCTATATGTTTGATAATATTATTATAGAGTGTGAATGAATGCCAATGACGTAAATTGACATGTTTAGTGATTTTTAAGCATTTGACAGTAGTCAGTGTCGATGCTGCAGGAAGTTCAAACACTGACACATGAACTATTAGAAACAGTTACAGTATGTATGAATGGGAACATTAATCAACTCATCAAATGTCATTAGTTCCATTATTTCCATCAAGTCATTGAAACAGCTGCACTGCTGTTACATGTTAAACAGAGACATTTCAGTGTAACAAGTGGTTACATTTCCACAGTAACCTTCTGAACACTGACAGACAGAGAAGCCACATGACTGCTGATCACATATCTCCCTCAGTCTCTGTACGGATACTTCAGCAGCACGACAGATGACATTCAAATGAATTCACAGCAGAGTGTCTGTCTCTGCAGCAAAGAAGGTCAAAGCTCCATTTTGTTTCCTCTGTCCCGCTCATTGATTTCTTCACCACCACATGAGCAGCAAATGTCCAAGTCGGAAATAGCACTTCACTATTTATTGAAAAGGATTGTAGGGATCCATTGAGTTGATGGACGTAGCTGCTGTAGATCCCAGCAACTGATCAGCTCTTCAAGCTGCCAAACTGAATTAACATGAATGATTTTAGAGTTGCTGGCGTTCCTTCTCCCTGTGAGTGTGAGCCACACATGGACTGTGGGTTTGCTGCACTGCATGCACAGCATCCAGTCAGGGAATGAGGCTGACGTGCTGAAGCTGATTGGCAGGTAGGGAAGGAGAAATTACATTAATTCAGGTTGTCAATGTAAATTTTGTACAAATGAGATGCACTAAATAAAGATAATAAATCATGTTGAGCACTGGCTTTGTGAAAACAGCTGGGGTGAGTGGGCCAAATGCCACCCACCAAAAAAAAATAAAAACAATCAACAAAATTCAATGAGGATTTTCTGAGTTCATGTAAATATATTTATGTTTTTATATATGTATAAAACGAGTAGACTCTATTAAACAGACAGAGTCCAGACGTCAGACATCAGTGGTTATAGATTTCATCTGGTTAACACATCTGCAAGTATTAAGTGTGACCGGAAGCAGCGTGGGTTGATTGACGTGCCAATGAGATTCATTTAAATAGCCACCAATGTCTCTGAAATGACATGGTGGAGGACTGATGTCAGCTGTTTTCTGCTCAAGAAATCTACTTTTAGAGTTTATATTTCATCACAGATAAAGATGGGTTTATAAAGGGTTTATTCCAGCATCTGCACCTCTCAGACATAAGTATGGTGTCATGGTGCTGTGCCACACCACTGAGCAACAACACGCACACACACGCACACACACACACTCGCATTAGGTGTTATCACTACGATGGGCTGCTGGGTGACAAAGTGTGAGGACTGTGTCGACTGTGAGAGGGTCTGTTTCATCAGAGCAGGACCCGCAGGCCCTCATGGAGCACCAGGTCAGGTGAAAGTAAAACTCATTTAGGATTCTGTGTGTGTGTGTGTGTGTGTGTATGTGGATGGAGGGGGGGGGGCGGGGCAGGGGGGGG
>CAAKHB010007953.1:101128-111164 GCA_901007665.1 Aeoliscus strigatus | reverse complement strand
CACCCCCCAAGTCTTTGTAGTTAAACACCTACCCTACCGTCACAGCTTTCCTTCCCTTTGTAATTTCATTAAAAGCATTGGACCAGTACCATACATATATCTGCCCTATCGATTGGACCTCAGCCTGTCCTTGCCTCACTGGGTGGACAAAATTAATGACAGCATTTACCCTGCCCTCGCTCCACTGCATACTGCTAACTGCTCCAGTGAGTGTGTGTGCAAGCTTTAAAGAAGAACAGGACCTGGCTCAAGTTTCCTGCTGTTGTATCATTCAGATCAAGAGGTTCAGATTCAAAACAAAACAGAAACAAAATGAATTCAACAGCTCATCATCATCACAGGAACCATGCAACATGTAAGTAAACACACACAACACACACACACACACACACACACACACACACACACACTGTGGTTTCAATTCTGTTGTAATATCCAAATCATAGATCAGGCTAAAGTGCTTCTGTTGACGCGCATAACAGATTTTCACATAGTCATATGAACCAAGCAATTCTCTCTCCCATCGCTCTCTCTCTCTCTCTCTGGTACACACACATTGTGGGGGTTGCCAGCATTAGAGTTTAAATCTAGATCCAACCAGAACTTCATTCAGCAGGAGACTGGTGGTGTCTATTAGAGACGGTTGTGTTAAAGTGACTACAACTTACAGGATGGAAACAAGCAATAGGAGAGCTAGAGGTCAAAGGTCTGTTCGCTCGTCCACATTCAGTGGTCTATGAAGTATTTTCCCACTGGTCGATAGGCTACCTCCTGTAGTGTACAAATAGTTCTTTAAAGTCAGTCCAAAGTCAAATGGATGTGTTGGGGGCAGTAACGACAGATGTAACCACCTGGAGACGGGGGGCGAAACTAGAGTAAAGAAATTTCACTGTAGGTGCAATAAAAATGGAACACAACACAAACAAAACCATAACCTTCAATAATTGACTTCAACTACGTCAGTCGACGACCTGAACACTGTCATCAGATCATCACAGGTAGACAGACACAAGAGACAGCCCGCAGCTGGGTTCTTGAATGAGAATGAGTGTGTGTGCGTGTGTACACACACACACAGTCTGCTGCTCAAGCCCTATTTTATACTGCCATCTTGCGGCTAGTGGACTGGTATTAAGCGTAAATATGTTGATGATCTTGTCGCTATTTTCCTGAGGCGGGAGCAGGACGCTTCTGTCGCCAGCCAATGTAAAATACTGTAGTGCATAAATCTCCCAGCGACTTGAATTGCTCACTCATCCCTCCCGACGCGGAAGACTGACGTCATGACGTATTACGCTGTTACGACGTGAACCGCTTGGCGCAAAAATTCAAACACAGGAATTGGAAAGAGGCTGGCAGTCGTTCTTTCTGTCATTATATCAATTACACCGCGCATTGGGCTAACCACGGCGGATTTTAGACATTTGGGGAAACATTTAGGGGCTAAACATTGAGGTAAGTAAATTGCTTGGTAGCGTTTGTCTCCGTTAGTCAGTCACTTTGTTATTAGCACCTTCATGCTAACAATGGCAGAACTTAGCCTAGCTCTGTTTGTTAGCCTGCGTGTAGCGTTGTTAGCTGCTGGCTGATGCTGGAACTAAGACTGACACTCAGTCTGTAGACCAACGTTACACAGAACCCACAAAGTATTTGTTTTATTTGAGAAAAGATTCCACGCCAGTTGTGCGTAAATATACTGTATTAAATTGAAAAGAAGATGTGACTTTAAACTGATCCGTGGTTTGGATGATTGATAAACACTTGGCAAAGACGTGAGAATTTGCTTTTAAAGTGACTGTGCATTTTAGTACATTTAAAAGGTTCAGATTTATGTCTCAAACAGACATGACTGTCAATGCGCCAGCAAAAGACGTCTGTATTTAAGGAGTGATGAGTTGGGCTGTGCTGGCTCCAATCCAACTTGGGCTCAGTGTCAAAGGACACCTCAACATGGACTGTGGAAGCCAGGGTTTGAATTTGGATGTCTTCCCTAATATTTTCTCCTGTCTCCAGCAAGATGAGTGCAACCTCCACGCCAGTTTCGCGGATACAGAAAGAATGGGCAACGCCCTCGAGGAGCAAGGATCTCTCCCCAGCAGCTTTCAGCTCACCACTCATCGCAGCTTTCCCTGGCAATGATGATGAATCCGAGCGAAGTCACCGCAGGCGGTCAAAGGCTATCGACCTTCAGAGTGCAACAGACTCCTCCTTAAATGAATGTGCATCTCATAGGTACAGACAAACTCATAGTTTTTGATCTAGTTTGAATGAGTGGTGAACGTTTTCAGAAGATGAACAAGGATGTTTCTTAGAACCATATGTTTGTACAGTTTAGAAATAACCCAATGTTTGTTTGCAGTGCTGTTCGGACCCAGGCTGCTGTTCCCAAGATGTCCAATGCACAGATATCTGAGCATTACTCCACCTGCATCAAACTCTCCACTGAGAATGTAAGTATATATTATGTGCAGGCACTGAAGCATCATCAACATTACACTGTTTTTGTTTAACTAATGCTTTTATCTTTCTTTTTTCACAGAAAATTACAACAAAAAATGCCTTTGGTCTGCATCTTATTGATTACATGTCCGATATTCTCAAACAGAAAGACTCTGAGCTCACAAACTTCAAGGTATGTGGAAGCGATTTAATTCATAACAAATATGTGAAAGGAATTTCACTGTTTAAAAACAAAGCAACAGCTGCACTTCATCTGTACATGCTCTGGAGTGTCAGCCTGACGCTCTCAGGTCTGATCTGACAATCTTCCTCCCAAAGGTAGCAGCTGGCACTTTGGATGCCAGCACAAAGATCTACGCAGTTCGTGTGGATGCAGTTCATGCTGATGCCTACAGAGTTCTTGGTGGCCTGGGAGCCGAGACCAAACCTGGAGAGGGTGAGAGCCTTACAACTGCAATCCGTTTAGGATTTTCTTTTTTTAAAAAAACACATGCAGGTTTGCAGGTTTACATGTTTGTTTTCATAAAGAATAAAAAATCCACTCCACTTTTTCTGTTGCTTGTATTTTTGTGCAAACACAGACCATGGTTCAAAGGAGGATGAGCAAGGTGAGGATGTAGAGGTGATGGCCAAGCAGCCCAAGAAGAAGAGACCTCCTAAGAAGACTGTGGAGCAGAATCTGAGTAACATCAATAGTGCAGACTCTGAGAGGAAGTGTGAGGTATCATTACACAACACACTAATGAAAAGATGACCAAGATGACCTGTTTTTTCTTTGTTAACGCTCCTTTCTCTTCCAGGTGGACCCGATGTTTCAGCGGATGGCCTCCTCCTTCGATGAGAGCAGCACGGCTGGTGTTTTCCTCTCAGTTCTCTTCAGCGAAAGCAGTCGCTGTGAGCTGCTCTTTCCCTCCAACATGACCCTGCTGCAGTCCCAGTCCTCGTACTCCCCACCGCCTCCACAGAGAGTTTCTGCATCCCCATTCAAGGGTAACGCCCACAGTTAATGGATGTGTTTGCGTCTGTTTTCCACATTGTGACATGAGGGAGGAAGTGAAAAGCTCATATCTTGACTGTGTGTTTGTGCCAGCCGGGCTGCAGCTCTCTCAGAAGAAAGGCCCCATCTGCCCGTCGCTGCAGGACTTTTCCTTCACAAGCTGGAACCCTGAACAGGTCCGAAAACAGTTTTCAGTGGTGTGTTCTCCAGGGATCCGCTAAGAAACATGATCTTTGCCTTATTCTGTGCAGTCCAAACATTTTCTGCCTGAAATCCTTCCCACAAGGCTGATTGAGCTGCAGATACAGTCTGATCACTGCAAGACCTCTGTCTGATGTCTTTCTGTCCCCCAGACCACAAACCAACTCTTGGAGAAGATGAAGCAGGGCGAGCACGTGTTTGACGTCAACGCAGAGCCTGAGCCGGAACCTGAGGACGATGACTTCCATGACTTTGACGGAGACTGCGAGGAGGGTCTGGGTGACAATGAGGAGGGAATGACAGAGCACAAAGAACAATGTGTGGCCTCTGGCTCTGGAAGAGAACGGTAAGAAACTGGATTTTTTTTCCCCAGGCCAACAGCAGGAAATAATGTTTGACCACAGTGCCTGTGAGTGACTGATCGTTCTCTTTGTTTGGGGGGTGGGGTTGCGGCATCTGGTGTGTTATGTCCAATCCAACATGTGTGCGCAAATGATGGGTGTCAAGGGATGTGATTCCTATCGGACAGGGAGACATCACCACCATGTGTCTGCAGTTGTCCTCTCAGCCCAGAGAGTACTCGTACTTCAGCCCCAGGACCATGGCCTCATGGGCTGGACCTGGTTACTGGCAGTTCAAGCCCAAGCACAAGTGTGAGTGAAATGATGATGGTATTTTAAATTGTAATAAATTGTAACGATAAGGTGCAATCCAAGTTGTTTTTCCAAGCTATGGACAGGAAGTTGTCAGGTAAATCTGCAGTATTGTTGGTATAGACTGTGTTTTTGTATTACTTCTTTCACTGATTTCAAAGACTCGTACACACACGACTGTTTAAATTGTTGTTAATGGGAATGTTGTCACAGTATCAACAAAGAACTAGAGCTGGAACGTCCTTTTTCTCACATTTAACATTAAATTAATTATAGAAGTTCATGGTGTGAACTCAGCTGCAAGTGGTGCAACACACCATCAGATCACCGAGTGATCATGCTGTTCAGTGATGCACAGTACTTCAGTAATCATACTACTAGGATGAACAGTAACCATTCCTGTCTCCTTTCATGGGCTTCTTCTCTGCAGTGGACCATATGCCTGACAAGGAGACACGCAAAAGGAAGCCCAAGCAAACCTGTGAAATTGACTTTAATGCCAACGTCAACTGTGACACCTTCTTCACCACCACAAGAGTAATTTTGTTTTCTCATCACTTGCAAAATACAACAGCAGTAAACATGAAGCTGAAGACCTCGACATGATCACGGCGACGTTACGAAAAAATCTAAAAAGACAGTCAGTCAAAGTGAAAATATATTTATAGGTGTATTTAACATTCCTGTGAATGATGTGGATGCGATGATTAGGTTGTAATGTTGCTTTTTTTTTTAAGTATTTTTGAACAGAAGATGTATGTCAGCTTTAAGAAATTAAAATAGAAAGTATCTGCATGTTAATGCAGCCAAAGAGCAGAGGTAAAATAAGGAAAAGAGAAAATCTTGGTACACATAGATAAGTAGCAAATGTAAAAAGTTTAATAAAACTAAAAATAAACATATTTACAAAATTTTTTTAAGGAAAATGTAAAGACAAAGATAAAAATCCCATCAACAAATGCTACTGAATTTCTACCCAGTGTTGATAATTTTAGAGCAGTACAGAGACGACTGGACAGTAACAAACACCTCTGTCTCCTCCCAGGCTGCCACCACCATCAGCAGGTCGGCCCTCACCAGCCACATGAAAACAACTCGACCGGCAGAGTTCCAGTTTCCTCTGGAGGCGCTGTCCCAGCTCACCCAGAAGCCCTCCTCATCGGTGAGGTCTGTGTGTGTGTGTGTGTGTGTGTGTGCGTGCGTGTGTGTGCGTGCGCTCCACTGAGACACATTATTTCCATCAGGGAGAACATAGAGGTCAGTGGTGCCTGAGAACTCATTTTCATCGTCAGTGAAAAGAGCATGTGCAACAAATGAATCTTAATGTGCCTAAATGGTAATAAATAAGGGAAAAAATGGTTTCCCAAGCTGCGGACAGGAAGTGGCTAAATGGAACACGCTCCATCCTTAACAGAGGAATCCGACCGTCCAGAGGACCAAAGTTCTCAACGATAGTATTATCTGTCAGTATAAAATGTTTTTGTAACTTTTTCCCGACCTTCTATGTTGTGATGGAAGTGTTTTCACCCTGACATTACGTCGTTACGAACTTGAACATCTGCAACTTGGACGAATTGCAGGACGAATAGAGGTCAGAGGGGTTGGTGTTTACCCTGCACAGCATAGAGGATGCATCGATTTAAATCTTGTGGCTTTTGTTTTTCCCTAGTTGTGTAAAGATGGGCCGAAGCGTCTTTCCACAGAGCTCGGAGAAGGTATCGGTGACTACGACTACGACAACGCCAACGACACCACCAACTTCTGCCCAGATCTCCAGGTGTGAAGCCAGGCTCCATTTTTCTTTCTTGCAGAGTGGGACATTGAACAGCAGCGAAGGCCACAAGGCTGCTCTGAGGAATATCCACTGATTTCTACTCATAATCCTCGGATTTCATTCTTTGAACACTTTGATCTCCAGACTGGAGATGTACAGTTTTAGTCTCAGCTCCTGCTCACTGGTGTAGTTACTGGAGTAATGCCCCTTTTCCACTATGTGATTCCAGCCGGACTCAGCTCTACTTTGCATTCAGGATAGAACCTGGTACCTCTTTGGTTCCTCCTCTGTGGAGGTTCTAAGCAAGATGAGCTGATAATAAAGTGTGATGTCTACGCACTACCGTCAACAAAGGAATCTACCAGCAGTTGTACTGTCTGTAGTGATGCAGTGACCATTTTCTTCTCCTTGTCTCATGCTCATTTAACATGGCCGAAAAAAGAAAAATACGCCATGGTCCATGAACAGTACAGCTGATGAGAACAATGACAAAGACCTGAACACAGCGAGTTTCGTCCCCACCCCCCTCCGTAGCTTCTCTCTGGTCTCCTTCACGTTGTGTGTCGAGCCGAGTAGAGGTGGAACTGTGTAGTGGACATTCAACTGCTGTTGTCCAACAAAAAGTACCTGCATCTTAGGTGTCAATGAAACCAGTTGTCCATAGATTAGAAAGAAACTTCACTCATCCCTCAGGAAGGTTCCCGCAGGAAATTTGAATTCCATCAGCAGCACAACACTGTAGTTCAAAATGCATAAGGAGCTGTAAATAGAAATGGTTTGAACCAGAATGTTACATGTGTCCATCATTACTGACCAGTAATAACTTGTAACGTGACCTCCTGTACCTCTGCCCCCGCAGGAAGAAGGCGTCTCCAGCTATGGGGAGGATGATCTAGTCCCTGAACCACTCAGAGTGCGTAACAGAAGCTCAGGGACAAACAACAGACACAACCTGGACAGAATACAACTGGACATTGGTGTTTAACCTCCATTTTCTGCTGCTTTACTTTCAATGCAGGTCAATACAGTAGCGCTCAACTACGCTAAGACGGCCAAGAAAATGGACATGAAGAGACTAAAGAGCAGCATGTGGACACTTCTAACAGACAGTCCAGAAAAACCCAGCAAGGTACACGACCCTGAAGGTCCCTTTGTCTTTCTGTCTGCATGTCATAGAGAGACGGGAAGAGATGAACTGTCAGTGTTTCCCTGCAGGAGCCGGCCACTGAGGAGACGCTACAGGTGTGTGGGGACAAAGTCTTCAGCCAGACCACAAAGACACTGCTCCAGAGGTATCAGAGCTTTGCACGCTCGTAGAAGAACCTTGTATTTGTTGTTTTTGTCATTAACTGGGTGTGATCTGTCTCCGTCAGGCTGCCAACCACAATGTCTGAGAACCTGTCGGTGCCTCTGGCGTTTGTTGCCCTACTTCATCTTGCCAATGAGAAGGTGAGTGACCAAGGCAAACAAATACACAAAGCTAATACTGTTCCAGTCAAAGATAGCTGTTTGTGAATTTTTATAGCTGCGCATTTATTTTACAGCCACAGAGGCTGTAAGCACTGTGTCAGAGGACAGAGTTGTCCATGTCACTAAACAAACGGCCATGTCTGCTTCCTTTTGTCTGTGAACAGAATCTGGAGCTGCTGGAGGTTGATGACATGTCAGATATAATCATCAGACAAGGCCACTGAGGAGTGAACGTTTAATGTGTTTTCTTTGTGTATGAAATGTTTCTGTGAGTTTGGTCATTTGGTTTTATGTGTCTGAACAAACATCTACTCCAGAGTCAGATGTTTTAAACACGTCCTTTATGTCTTGTAGAGAAACTATCTGCTCAACAACCTCACAAAAATGTTCAAAAGAAATAAAAGACTTTTTTAGTCCTGCCCCTCTTTTTCCAACTAACAACTGACTTTAGACATTCTAAGGCGTTTGGTACTGTCGACCACAGCATCTTATGCCAGAGACTGTCCTCCATAGAGCTATCTGACTATGCTGTTGGTGGGTTCATGGACTACTTCTCTAACTGTGAGCAGTCAAATGGCCTTTTGTCTGGTGCTCTGAGTGTTCAAATGTTCGATCATGGCACCCAACCTCTTCAGCTGTATGAAGCTGTATGAATGATTCAGGTTTAAACACGAATGCCTTGGTGCAGCTTTACGCTGATGACAGCCATCTATTGTAGCTCTACCTTCGTATTACAGATATCAGAGAGATACAGTCAGCTTTTGATTCCATGCGATGCAGGCACAAGTACTAAATGCAGGCAAAACATGTTCAACAAGAGGGCGCCAGCGGTCCTGCCTTGTATCATGTCTGCTGAAGGTGTCCTATTGAGATGGAGGCTACTTATAAATGTCTAGGCATCACTGGATCATCCAGGGTCTCCTTTAAATGCCATATTGACCAGCTACTAACAGTGTTTTCTTTAGAACCCAGTCTTGTTTGTAATTTACTTCTTGCCTCTTGGATTTCTGTGATGATGTGTACATTAATCCCTGCACCAGTTGGATGCTGTGTATCACAGAACGTTCTAGCTTTCTAATAGGTTCGAAGTCACTTTACACATCACTGTATTCTCCCTGACAGGCAGGTCTTCACGGCCCTCGTGCAGAATTACCGGATATGTTTATCTACAAATCAAACCTGGATTGGCTCCCTTCCTATTTGTCAATGTGCCTGGTACAGATTGACTGTAACCATCGGTCTCAGGACGACATCACATTTGTCATTCCCTCAGTCGGTAACTTCTACCCTGTCCCTGCTACCTGGAACAAGCCACAGTATGAAGCTGTCCAGCTTTATTTCCTTTGGGGAGTGTAAATGTCTGAGGCGGAGGCTGGAGAGAGCAGCCGTGGGAGTTTGCAACAGTAGTTGAGGTGTTTTCTTTGAGTTTTGCTGTTGCAACCATACTGTAATGTATGGTGTTTTACACTGTTTTGTTTGTCCTGTACGTCTGTAACCTTTTTTTGGGGCTCCCCCACTCCACAAACAGGTCCCCATGTTCAGGTCAGGCAGCTTGGCTGGCCAATGGCTGTCCTGTCAGCAACCAGTTGAGAGTAGTCAGCACTGTTGGTAGATGGGGAATGTAATAAGCATCTCTCCATAAAGCTGGTTAGCAAATTAAAGCAGCGGGCGATCTAGAATCTCCTGGTAGTCAGCCGCGTTAACTTTGGACTTGATACACACCGTGGACCAACACCAGCAGATGACAGGGCATCACTGCCAGTGGAAACTTCTGTTCTCTTTCTGTTCTTTCTCCAGATCTATTGCTAGGATCTACATTAAGACAAAGAAGTGGTTCATTTTACATCTGAGTAGTTCTGGTACGTCTGCTCAAACGTGTTGCATGTCAGAGAACACAAAGCCGACAACAGAAAAGTGTTAAGCTAAGGTCTTTTACAACAATGACGGAAGTCAGTAAAGTGCTTTCAAAATAAAAGCGCTGGAACGTAAGTAAGGCTCATCCAAAACTCTATTTATAGTGAGAAATATACCAATTCAAACACAAAAATAAATTGATAAATAAAACAAAGAATTAATACAGGTGTAGAATGGCTATTAAATACGTCTCAGACTGTAAATAGTGCTAATTATATATAGCTTATCGTTTAATTCATTTATTTTCACTGTGAGACAGTAAATGTCGCTACAATGTGCAAAAAAGAGAGAAATGTTATCCTTAAAAAAACGTTTTCTAAGTTCAGGAACATGTGCGTTTGTGTGTATTTCAGGTAACTTGACCTTTGAAGGAAGTTTGAAGGAGGAAAAACAACCAGGAAGTAAAACAGACGAGGAGACTTCAGTCCCACATCGAACTCTCGACAAATCAACAAAGTGAAAGCCTCGGAACGTCAGCCAAAGTCCGGACAGCAGCTCGGCGTAACGTTTTGTGTCCGGTAGGATGGACCTTGATCCGGTAAGTGGACCCGGTTTGTGTCGGTTCTG
>CAAKHB010007953.1:76208-96025 GCA_901007665.1 Aeoliscus strigatus | reverse complement strand
AGTGCCAATACTTTGCTGAAATATTATTCAAGTACAAGTGAAATTAGGCATCTGAAAATGTACTCAGGCACATAGTTCATTTAAAGTGTACTTTAAGTAAAGGTTGCTTAGTTGAGTGTGTGTGTGTGTGTGTGTGTGTGTGTGTGTGATAGTGAAAATAGTAAGGGGTAACAAATCCAAAAGTATTTTGCATTTAATCTTTTTTGTTTTTTACAATAATGTCTGAGATTCTAATGTAGATACGTGCAATACTTAAGTTAAAATGTACTCAAGTAAAATAGAAATGACAAATATTAGATTCTCATTAAGGAGACTATACACAACACAGACGTATGAGTATTTTGCTGCTTTCTAACTCTGCTAATAGGTCAGAAAACAACATCTCTCTTACCTCTGGTCACATCACCCAACTAAAAGTTCTGCTCCGTTTTGTTTCTGGGCGACAGGTGACTCGTCTGATGGTTGTGTAGACGGACATGATGAGACAGCGAGCGTTCCGGTTGTACTATTGTTGGCCCTCAAAGAGCAAAGTCAACGCCGTCGTCGTAGTAGTGTAGTTTGTACCAGTTCATCAGTACTGTCAGGTCGGCAGCAGGAGAACTCCAGTCAAGTGTCAGCAGGTTGTTGTTACAGGTCAGTGCTGGATGATCAGGTTCCTCCAGCTGAGAGGGATCAGTTCACATCGAAAACAAACTATTTTTATCAGGAATAAGATTCCAACTCATGTGTCTCCATGAGCTGTCATCACCATACTGCTCCATGCATGCACACACACACACACACACACACACACGTATACATCCTATGCAAAGCCGTTTGAGCTGTAATTACATATCCTTGACATCAGGCCTGAAGTCCATGTTCTAGTACGTTCTTTGTCTGTACTAGTGACACAGTTCGTCTCACTAGTAAAACAACTGCATTTTCCTTGTAACCCTTTTCACTACTAGTGACACTTTTGGCTTACTAATATACAATAACTAGTGACCTTCTGAGCTATAAACACACACACAGTTGCCACCATTGCAATCTCTATTTAAATGTGTAAGTATTATTACTTTGGTGTATTCATTATCCATATTCATTTTATGTATATTCAAAATGCAGATGTTTAACTACGTGCATCTATGCTAATTTTTTGTGTCTTGCTTCACTTGCATGCAGGCACATATACACACACACACACACACACACACACAAGCTGCTGTCAGACATTTTGCTTTCTGTTCATACTTGTCTAATCATGTAACACTACATGCAATGACACGCTCGCATTTTCATGTTTATACACAAAGAACTCAAAGTGGGTAAGGAACTTAAAGAATGTGTGTGTGTGTGTGTGTGTGTGTGTGTGTGTGTGTGCGGGGGTACTACAAATGAGGCCCAGCTGGTCAGCGGACTGCCAACGTCCACATGTGTGCACAGTTCTAACACCGACAGGTTCCCACCCACCTGACACACCAGCTCCTGTGCTTTTCTCCAGTGAACGTCTCTGTCCAGCGGGACGACAGGTGACTGATGACCAACGTCCTGGTGACACACGAGAACGCACAAACACGCACACACACACACACACAGTCCTTTTGTTACTGAGCGGACGGCAGCAGTCATGCGGCTGTGAGTCCGACATTTGTTGGACGACAATTAGACAATTCAATCTGCTGAATCTGCTCTTTGTGCCGGGTCACTGTTCCCAGAAGAAACCCTCTGCTCTCACACACACACACACACACACACACACACACACACATATTTTTGTCAGATGATATATGGGTTTGTGTGGCAGGTTGATGATGCTGAAGTGAAGTGTGTGTGAAGTAATGTTACACACTCTGCTACAGTACATTGTCCTGCTGTACTTTTCCACTGAACCCACTGATGAACGAGAGGGTGAGAGGGTGAATGAGACCTAACACTGCTGAACACAAATCAGTTCATTCCCCAGAGATGACACCATGTCACCGTGGTGTACTGAACTGTACTGCACAGAACACGTTACCCTCTGGTGAAGTACTAATACGCTACACTTTAGTACACACCATTTTAATGTGTAATTTTAATGTGTAATAAGCTTGTTTTGACATATTGTATGATAGGTGTGTTTACACACTGACAATGAATCTGACTTTCAAGTTGAGTCCAGAAAGTGTGTATGTGACCAGACCACAGTTCACATTCAGTATTACAGAAAAACTCAATTGCAATAATTTGCACGCGCCAAATAAACTGTACAAAATATGAAGGGAGCTGTGGCGTTAATCCTTCAAGAATATTCATCATCACTCAGTGAATAGAGTTGACTGAATCATCAACTTATCAGCCTCCAGCAGCAGCGGTCTGTGTGAAATAACCTACGTCCTGTTTTTGATCATTCTCACCTTTCAAACTCAGCCGTCTTTCCTCTTTGGATCCTGTTTCCTTCGTTCTTGAAGAATCAGCTCAGCAGCAATGTATTTCTGCTGCGTGAGCAGAGCACCTCAGGGTCAGTGTGATGTCGCCATGATGCTGAATAAATCAAACTTTTCAAACTTTTCTTGTCCATGGGTGACGATGCAGCACAGACCAAGTCTGCATAACCACACACACTTGAGTCTTCATGTACCCAGAAGGTCTCACAGAAGTAGAGTCGTAAAAGTCTGTGAACTTTGAAATGGGAATAATGGGAATTCACTGCAATTTACAGGAATGAATTAGAAAAAGGCTACACTGAATGTGAAAGAAATGTGATGCTGCCTGCATGAAAAACTCATATGCCTTTGTGCTCTGACGGTGAAAGTGGGTTTGATGCATTTCTGGTGCAGCACTTCAGCGTTTCCTTGCTGCATGGAGGAGATAAAGACATGTCAGTCTGAGAGGTGCTGCGTTCAGGTGCCTCTGCTTGATCCATAATGAGCAACCTTTCACGGTCCAGGAGGAAAGTGTTATCACACACACACACACACACACACACACACACACACACACACACACACACACACACACACACACACACACACACACACACACACACACACACACACACACACACGGTCTATGCGTCCTTATTCTGATCTACGGACATAGGGTAAAGATGTAAGGACAAGGTGTCTAAGAACTTACAAAAGTAAGGACAGGGGATCTGATGTCAACATAGGATTTAAGGATGTATCTATGGACAGGACGGAAGGACAGACTTCCAGACGGAAGGTCTATAGACAGACGGACTGAGGACAGAGGATGGAAGGACATAAGGTTTATAGGGTTTAAGGATAGAGGGACTGAGGAAAGCCAGTGAAAATGAATATGTCAGTAAAGTGCAGTTGGCTACTTGCATAATGTATTTTACTCCGCTGTGGAAGACTCCTCCCAGACAGCTCGTTAGGTTATGTCTTTGGTCAGTCAAAGACTGAAAAAGTTTGGGCAGTTACATGATCGCCGTTCGTAATTCTCATCTTTCCGAGTATACATGAACGCAGCATCAGTCCGAGCTCAAAGTGCAGCAGAGAGAGAAAGTGACGGTCGGCAGAAGACGACGGAAAGTCCCGAACGCTCTGAAGGGTTCGTCCACGGCAGAAGGACGTTCCGACAGAACCTGGATCAGCTGCTTCCTGCTCCCACACGAGACTTTCGATGCTTTGGGTCCGGTGACAGATTCGGTACAAACACAACGAGACACCGAACATGGTGAGTTCCAGGAGTTCAGTGAGCTAACGAAGACAGGAAGACATGAAACCTAAGAAAGAGCCTCTTCTGTTTTTAAGTTTGATTCCACGTCGTATGAATTGGTTTATTAATAATGATTCCCATTAAGATGCTGTAGAAATAATGCAAAGTAAAAACAAAATAGACTCGTCTACGACATCAAGTTGAAAAGATGTTTGATGATGAAAGACATTTCAGTGACAACATGAAACGAAACAGGGAAGAAAATCACCATTAAACCTGTAGACAGTGGAGAAAAAAGGATCTTAACCTCGAATAATAATAATAATAATAATAATAATAATAATAATAATAATAATAATAATAATAATAATGTAATAATGATGATGATAAGTGAAATAGTTGTTTTGCAAGAAATTTAAAGAGTACTGAAAGGTTTCAGATTCAAAAGGAGAACAAGAATGAATATTAGTCTTGCAAACCTCAGCTGAATCTGTGGTCTGATGTCTGACTCAAAGCTGTTCCATAAAGTTTGTACAGGGTAAGAAAACACTCACTCACCCTGTGTGTCTTTGGTTTGACCTTTGTGACCTTCTACACACTGATCACCTCAAAGCACACTGATTGCTCAGGTGTGTCTGACAGGCGTCCTGATGCGCTGACATGTTATATCGTGTAAGTTGATCAACAACAACAGGCAGATCAGGTCTAATGTGAGCTGCTGTGTTCTGACAGAAACGTCTTCAGTCCTGACAGAGTGTTATAATGACCCAACCTCCATGTCACAAAGGCATGGATGAGAACCTCAGCGTGATGGACAAGGTCTGCCTGAGCTGATATTCTTCAAGCCAGTACCCGGAAGCTTCCGAGTTTGAATCCTGGCTCGTCTAGAATCCACGTCAAACCCCTTCTGATGTATCAGTGTGTGTGTGTGAAGAGCAATAGAAATGCAGCCCTTTCATACACAGTGAACAGCTATTTGAAACCCACACAGGACACTTTCCCCTCATGTTTATTAAGTTAAAAAATAAAATTAGTTTATTTTTAAATTTAATAGTATTAGATTAGTATTTTAAAGTACTTGCAAGTAAAAAAAAAGTTTAAAAAAAAAGTTTCTAATAATTCCTACATGAACGTACTTTGGCAGCACGGATGCAAACTAGAAACGTGGTCCTCCTGAGCCACAGCCGCCTCTCTCAGCAGCGGCTGGGGGTCGTGGATAAAGTATGGTGTGGGCGTGTGCATATTCACTCAGGTACACGAATGGAGGCCGGACGAGGGAGGGGAGGAAGGAAGGAGGCAAACTGGAATGGCTGGTAGAGAGTAGACTACCGTTAAGATAAGATCAGGCTTTTCGTCCTTTACTGTTGGTGATGAGTGCACGTCCAGTTGTCTATAAGATCAAGGTTTATTCCTCTGAACTTCCGCATTGAGAGTGCAACAGGAAGTGAATGATGGACCGAGGCGAGATGAATGGACTTGTTTTTCATGATCTGTCAGTTTCCTGTCAACCTCCGAGAGGCAGACTTCCTCTCAGGCTCTCAAGGCAAATGTCAGGGAAACCTGTCAGGAGACTAATTGCTGAGAGGTCAAGTGAGTCAGCCAGGCTGCGTCAGGTCGTTCCCTCCAAACAGAGGTAAACATCTGTCCACACGTGTGCGCGCTCTGCCTCCAACGTCTTAGTGTTGACTGGAGAAAATGTCTGACATCTGCTCTGCTGCAGGATTCTGAAACAACTGGTCACGGCGGTAAAACTTCCCTTCAGTGGGACTTTTGACTCACTGAAGAACGTGTTACAGCTGCATTTTCATTGGTAGTCCAAGGAGTTTGTTTCCTCTGGTGAAAGTTTCTCCTTTAACCTTTAACAGGTGAGAAACTGGTGCTGGTGTTTTTCACTTGTCCATAGTCGTCTCGCCTAAATCTGTAACTGTTTACCCCCAAACACAGTCAGTCCTCAGAACGTGTGTCCAAAACAGAAAGTACGCTAAATCTGTCTTTTTTTTTTTTTTTTTTAATCAGTCAGTCAATCATCAAATTCCTACAAAAGTACCTGCATGACCGTAAGCATCATGAGAGCGTGTGACCATGTGCTGCATGTTGATTGGCCAGGAGAATGGGAAGAGCCGGCTGCAGCAGACGCAGGAGGAGGTGGAGGAGGTGACGACCATCATGCTGGACAACATGAACAAGGCAAATGAGAGATCTGTCAAACTGGGCGACCTGGAGGATCAGGCGGATGAGCTGCTGGAAAAGGTAACGAAGTTCAGGGGCGTTATTAGACCCTCTTTTGTGTTTCTGCGCTCCTGTGGAAGTCTGCCGGGTGATTGAATAACAGGCTTTCCTTCCACACCAGTCCAGGGATTAGAAATAGGAAATGTCATATTGATGGTTATAAATACACCTGAGGTGGAGCTGGAGAGGAAAACAAATGCACATTTACATCCTGATAGTGTTTTATGGTGCTATTTTTAGAAAGGTATTTCCTATTGTTTCCTAAGATGAATGAAACGAGCTGGTCTCGCTGGGTATGACCGAGTGAGTCCAGGACGTGCCATGAGGTGAGTGTTTGTCCGGAGGTCAATGAGCAGGTCACAGCGTTCCCATACCTCGCTGGCCAGGGTTACATCACTCTGTCAGCCATTTGTGTAGGAGTGTATGTGTGTGTGAGGGAGACTCATCATCAGACTCTGCTGCTGCCTGCAGCCTTCTTCACTCATTTCAGTTCAGCTTTATTCACACAGTCATTTGTCACAATCACACTGCCTCTTTGTTCTTTCCAGTCTGTACAGCACAACACCCTCTGTCCTTAGTCCCTCTGTCCTCACACCCTCTGTCCTTACACCCTCTGTCCTCACACCCTCTGTCCTTACACCCTCTGTCCTTAGTCCCTCTGTCCTCACACCCTCTGTCCTTCCACCCTCTGTCCTTACACCCTCTGTCCTCACACCCTCTGTCCTTACACCCTCTGTCCTCACACCCTCTGTCCTCACACCCTCTGTCCTTACACCCTTCCTTTCCTCACACCCTCTGTCCTTACACCCTCTGTCCTCACACCCTCTGTCCTTACACCCTTCCTTTCCTCACACCCTCTGTCCTCACACCCTCTGTCCTTACACCCTCTGTCCTTACACCCTCTGTCCTCACACCCTCTGTCCTTACACCCTCTGTCCTCACACCCATCGTTTCCTCACACCCTCTGTCCTTACACCTTCTGTCCTCACACCCATCGTTTCCTCACACCCTCTGTCCTTACACCCTCTGTCCTCACACCCTCTGTCCTTACACCCTCTGTCCTCACACCCTCTGTCCTTACACCCTCTGTCCTCACACCCTCTGTCCTCACACCCTCTGTCCTCACACCCTCTTGTCCTCACACCCTCTGTCCTTACACC
Source organism: Aeoliscus strigatus (assembly GCA_901007665.1). Classification (NCBI taxonomy): domain Eukaryota; kingdom Metazoa; phylum Chordata; class Actinopteri; order Syngnathiformes; family Centriscidae; genus Aeoliscus; species Aeoliscus strigatus. Next base: position 88,991 of record CAAKHB010007953.1, on the reverse strand, counting down.
CTCTGTCCTCACACCCTCTGTCCTTACACCCTTCTTTCCTCACACCCTCTGTCCTCACACCCTCTGTCCTCACACCCATCGTTTCCTCACACCCTCTGTCCTTACACCCTCTGTCCTCACACCCTCTTTCCTCACACCCTCTGTCCTTACACCCTCTGTCCTTACACCCTTCCTTTCCTCACACCCTTTGTCCTTACATTCTGTCCTCACACCCTCTGTCCTCACACCCTCTGTCCTCACACCCTCTGTCCTCACACCCTCTGTCCTTACACCCTCTGTCCTTACACCCTTTGTCCTTACATTCTGTCCTCACACCCTCTGTCCTCACACCCTCTGTCCTCACACCCTCTGTCCTTACACCCTCTGTCCTTACACCCTCTGTCCTTACACCCTTCCTTTCCTCACACCCTTTGTCCTTACATTCTGTCCTCACACCCTCTGTCCTTACACCCTCTGTCAGAGAGCAGCAATCGACATCAGATTTCTTTCCTCTTAAACCTCGTTTTATTTGTGTTTGATATTTTTTGGTTTGGTCTGGTTTGTACCCCAAAGACACAAATGTAGTAACATACTGTACCATTGTGTTTTGTGTGTTTTCCTCCAGAGCAAAGCCTTTGAGAAAACTTCCCATCAAGTGAAAGAAAGTAAACGAGTGATGAACAAGAAGATGGTGATTATTGGTATCGGAGTGGTAGCTGCACTCGTTATCGTCGGACTTATTATCTTAACCATCTTTGTATAACATTCTCCTGGTCTGCTGGAAACAAGTAGGACTGATGAACCTGGTGTGGATCAAAAGTCCAGGAAAAGACTGCGGAATGTCACTGTTTCGTTTGTGCCTCATCCTATGATAATACATATTTATGGTCACACTGTATTAAAGTGTTCAGTTGTTATGGTACCATTGATCGCTCAGCTATTTCTTCTCTTTCTAACAGTGAATCACAGCGAACACCATCAGCAGTCAGCTTGTGTTTTGTAATTTTAAATTTGTGAACAAGTAATTGGTGTATTAAACATTTTATTTGTCTATTTGATTAAAATGATGTATCTTTGGGAGCTTCTGTAATTTGAATGTCCAAGTAATCCATGAAATACAGATTTGAATACCTTTGGAAATATACCCGTTGCATCAGTCAGTAGCAAACCTGTAGATTATTGGTCCCCCATTTGATTTTTAAAACACAACTCTGCACAAGGGTCGTGGTACTGATGGTGAGTCACTCTCTGTCACAATTTTAAGTCACTAAGAACCTAAACAGTTGCATTAAGTAGAGTACATGGAAGAAACCCTGGCTGAGAACACGCACACACACACACACACACACACACACACACACACACACACACACACACTCACATTGGTAGGGCCCCCTATTGGCTGATGTAGTCAAGTACTCTCAGGTAGATCTGAGCTGGACCTGGAGGAGAAACGGAAGAGAAGAGGAAAAAGGTAAAAGGAAGTGTTAAAGGAAAAAAAAGTTAAAGGATCTCACAGTAATACGAAAAACCCCCAGCTGACATCATATGGTCTATATTCTATTTAACCAAATGTGTATCCAAAATGGTCTGATAATATGAATATGAATTTACAATATCATTACAATAAAGAGAAACATTTCATGAAAGGTCTTGAATTCACAGATATCCTAATTTCAGGATTACTGACATTGCTCAAATATATTGTACCAACAGTGTGATTGCAACCACACTACAATATGAAACTTCCGTTGTTTGGTTTGATTTATGGTCTGTTTATGTGAAAATGGTATCTCTGGTTATTGATCCATTATTGGAACAGGTAAATTATCAGATGGGTGTGTTGGAGCAGGCTTCTGAAATTCTTATGTAACAATATTGTGAACAGGTACATTTTACAAATAGAATTAGAATATGATTAGTATTGGCCCCATGTTAATGTTATCATATAAAACTAATATTTATACTGATATTAATTCGTTTTGAACACTCATTAAGCAATCTGTCAATTGCCTTAATAAAGTTACGGAAAAAAAATGACACGTGGAATTCGTGACCCGGAAGTGACGTCCAAAAACGCTTCCTGCATCCAAACCGGCAACATGGCAGCGGACACGCAGGTTCGTGTGGTTGTTTTTCCATCGCACATTGTCTGTTTATAGAATCGGTCTGGAATGCTGAGGAGACCGGTAGATTAACGTGTGTTTGTGCGTGTGTGTCGACATTGAATGAGAAGCACAGACAAATATTAGCTCAGCTAGCTACAAGGCTGATAGCCCAATGCTACATTAGCTTTAGCTAACCAGCTGCTGTGGCTATCGAAGACCAGTTCATACTGGAGGGTGGGTGGGGGTGGTCGAGTAGGTAATCCCACGATAGGAGACGCCTATATTTTTCTCGTGTTATTTATTATTTTACTACAACTAGCAGTTCATTTGCTGTAACACAGTGCAGTGTGTACTGAATAAGTTGCATACACTGTTCGTTATTGTGAGAGACTCATGTTGTATAAAGAAAGAATCCGCATGAGTGAAAGTATAATCTAATTTAAAACGTATTATAATACAACTGTCTGTCCCTAGAGATAGATAGCTGAGAATTCCCGTAATTTAAAAGCATCCTTGGAAAACCAGTGTGGTTAATCAATTCATGTTATTCAATGTGAAAAATATTTTTCTTTTGTAAAGGAAGTGGAAGAATTTACTCGTTATCCTTCCATATGTTCCTGGACTAAACACATACCGATTTGGTAGAGCAAATCAGCGACTAGTTGACATTTGCGTCTTTATCGCAATAACACCAGTTCTCCTGTTAACATGACTTTCACTCCAGGTTGCAGAAACGCTGAGGAAGTTTGCCTTAAAAGTGACAACAGCCAGCGTGAAAGAGCGGAAGGAGATTTTTGGAGAGCTGAAACAGTGTATAAAGGGTAAAGGTGAGGGATGCTCTGTTAATTAATTCATCTAAGCAACAAAGCTTGAAAAATCATCACTGTTTGGTCACGTTTCTTTTAGAACTTCCTGAGCCTGCCATCAAAGGCCTGTGCAAGCTCTTCTGCCTCACCCCACACAGATACAGGTAGGTGTTTGCACTGTCCTTTAACTTGTTAACTTGTTTTACCCACTTGTATTTACAAGTTGTGTGTGTTCCCAGGGATGCTGCGTCACGCAGAGAGCCCCTCTCACTCATTGGACAGCTGGCTGAAACTCAGCCTGACATCCTGGTGACAAGCCTCCTCCATTGCATCCTGAACAGTGGAGTCATCAGTAAAAATCGTGAGCCCAGGTGAAGTTCTTATCTTTGTGCTTTCAGTGTTTGTGCGATTGTAATTAAGCTAGATTTATGCTTCTGCATTGAAGTGACTCACAGTCTACTTGCTAGTGTCCTACCCTGTCTTGAGTGTTTCTACTTCTGTGTCTGTGTTGAATCCTGCTGTTGTGTTTAGGTTTTTCTTGTTATCAGTCTTTTTCTTTGTTTACTTTAGTTGATAGCGACTGAAAATTAGCAGATCTTGTTATTTCTGCTCACAAATAGCCTTTACGACGATTGTATTTTATGGACAAACAAACGTGACGCTCCAAGAGCTGGGAAAGTCACGTGACGCAAACGGTCCAATCACATTTGCTGCCATCTGCGGAGGTGTGCCTTGCTGCGGCATAGTTACATTTCTGGAGAGGTGACGTCAGGCTAAGCCCTGAGACAATACAATTCGTCACTGCTGTTTGCTTATTAAAACAAGAGGAAAGGGTGACATCTTTGATCTAATAACATCTGCATTTCAAGTGAGTGTGTTGTCTTTAAACTGTTGTGTGCTTATTTGTGTGACTTCAGTAAAAGCTCAGGCTCTGCTGCCTTCATCTGCCTGTCATGGACCTGCCTGCTGGTATCCAGGGTCTTTTCTGCAGCAGAGAAAAGAGAAGGAGCTGTCTGGAAGAAAATGGTCAGAATAAAGTTTATTGTTGGTTCCTCAGTGAAATGTAAAATATCTCAGTAATGTCTGAACGAGAACGAAGATTTGACTGCTGTCTTCTGGTGTAGGTGGAAGTTCAGAGCCTTCTTGTTGCTGAGGTGGTTGGTGGAGCCAAATCCAAAGCCCAGAAATCCAGTCTGAAGAATCTGGCTCACCTGTGTAAGGAGGTGAGTTTGCTGTGGACGTAGAGAATTAAACACTAGTTTGAAATCGTCATGTAGATAGAGTCCAACAGACAGCTGGGATCGGCTCCAGCATGACCCGCGACCTGCAACCAGAATGAGTGAAATGAATAGAGTGTAGCATGATTAGTTGCATTGATTTTACGTCAATTAATGAGTTGTGCCAGTCGAACAGGACCTTACGCATGCAGCCATACAGTACATTGATCCTCATCTGTGAACTAAGAACATAAACACTGGGCCCCTGTGACGGCTGGACCTTTTGTTCTCGTCGGTATCAGAACTCTGGACTGGCAGATCAATACATCAGCACCTTGTTGAGTCTGGATCAGAGCCCAACGACTTTGGCCATGCTGGGTGTGTGTCTGGACTTCTGCACAGCTCAGAAAGACAAAGCCACAGTAGAGAAGCATAAGGTGAGTTTTTCTCCTCTGCGTCCTATTGCTGCATACATGCTTGATTTAAGCATTTGATGACTTCAGATTAGAATCTTTAGTGAGTTGTTGAAATCCTTTGTAGAACACACCACAATGGATCACACACCCGTAGCTCTAATGGTGTTGTTTTCGTCACCTTAAGTTGAGAATTCAATAGTACAATGTTATCTGTCACTATAAAATGGATAAGCGATACATGCGTCCTAATGCCGTGAATGGAGGTGTACTTTTAGGTCCTTCATAGTCAGTGATGTTTTAAGGATGCCTTGCGGAGCTGGCATATACTGTTTTGCCTGGATCTTTTTTCCCATCTCTGAAGGAAATCCAAAGAGTTTCCACATAGTGCTCTTCAGATTTTCTAGGGTCCGTAACTCTGCGCTGCTCTCTGTCATCTCATAAACAACATACATCAACTTCGCGGGTGATGTTACGGACGGTCACGCGTGACATTGGTACCAGAAGTCTAATATTCGAATCGTAGTTTTCAACTTCAAATATACTTATTTTTGCAATGATTCAAATGGTTTTTAATGGCAAAGTTCGTTCTGACCGCCATGTTTCAATACATAGCCAAGTTGCTGTCATTCTGTAATTATGGAGCTCCAAAGTGCGTTACTTTTGACTGACGCCCATCTCCTTGTGTGTGCTGTTTGACAGAGCGCCCTGTTGGACCTGTACATTAAGTCAGTGCTTATGAGCAAGACCAAACCTCAGACGCACATTCTGGACAAATGCGTCTCCCTGTTGCGTCACGTCTCCCACACTGAGTTCAAGGAGCTGCTGCTCCCGACACTGCAGAAAACAATGCTCCGCAGCCCTGAGAATTCCATGCAGAGTGAGATGCCTTCACTTTCTCCAGTTTCTCTTTCAATGTTTCCCCGCCTGCTGCTCACACGGTGGCTCTTATCTCTCATCTCACCAGCTGTGTCCTGTCTGCTGTCCACGCTGACGCTTGATCTTAGTCAGTACGCCATGGACATTGGAAAGGCCATCGCAAGTAAGACCATCAGTTCATGCTGTATTGATTTTTACTCCAGCAATAATTTACGATTTAAAATACACTTTGTTGTTATACAAGTACAATTGAATTTGCTGTGCTGTGTGTGAGTAAAAAGTAAAAAGTACAACCATAAGAACCCAAGAATGCACTTACATGTTACACAGATTCACACTAGATACATAGAATAATAAATACACTCAAAATAATAAATGCACTCTAGAGTCATGTAGAAAGAGATTATTTGGCCGAACACTGAAAATGTGAAATCCAGTATTTGAAATCTGTTGTGAAAACAAACCTTTACTCATTTGATACAAATGTTTTCGTGTTTGAAACTGATTTATGTAGTTTCACCCAAGTAGTGGGTAGTAGTAGTTGGAATATATGAATAATATAATAGGTAATAGTGAAAAACATGTCATTACGTCATGGTTGATGGTCATATTCTGCTGAGTCATAATACATATTACTGATCAAAGTTCATGTAATGTGTGACAATCTCCTCTTTAGCGAACCATCATTTGTTTACAATTTTTTTTCTCCATATTTTGTCTGGGATGATATGAAAGTGAACTCAGTCGTCTCCCTCACAGGGAGGGCGGGTTCTCAGTGATTCTAGAACACTCATTGGTTGCTTCCAGAAACACATCCACTGATCACATAGTGAGAAATCAACACTATGCGTTCCAGATCGTTTCCCCTTTATTGGTGTCATCCTCATCATGACTCCCCTCCATCTTTGTAGTGCTACAGACCGTGTTGCTTCTTACCGGCACACACAGATACACTACAAGATGCAACCACAGTCACACAAATTCAGGGGTTTGAGTTCGTCTCTGGAGGAGCCTACTGTTTGCCGGATGGTACAAGGGAGCCATTATATGTCAGTGTATGTAATGACTGTTTTCTGTGTGTTTCAGGCCAGCTCAAAGCTAACAACCCCCAGCTAATGGAGGAGGCGGTTCAGGCCATGCAGAACCTGGCCCAGCAGTGCAGCGACCCTACTGCTGTCCAGGACATGGTCACGCACCTTTTCAAAATCCTTGGAGGTGAAAGAACTTGCAACGTATTGAAATTTCAAAACCTCTGCTCTTGTGTGTGACAAATCTCACGTGCACTGTTTATGATCTTAGGCTCTGAGGGAAAACTCACAGTTGTCTCCCAAAAGATGAGTGTGTTGTCAGGTGAGAGAGGGTTCGGCACATGAAAGACACAAGATAGGAAATCAACATATTCATTTCCACCTGATATTCCCCTTGAACAGGCATCGCCAGCTGCAGCCATCACGCCGTGTCAGGAACCTCCAACCAGACTCTGAGCTCGGCGGTCGCTGGGATGTTCATCCCGTTTTTACAGCAAGAAGGTAGAGTTCTTCATTGCTTCGCCTCTCTGAGTACTTAGACTGAAGGCTGACACCCTGTCAATCTTAAGTTTCTGCACCAAATCAACACCGTACCTGTGGCGTAGGGTCTGAGTCTACGCGTGGCCTACGGTGCCGCCTGACGTGCACCTCTCCATAAAATGTGTCGCAGCGACGCAGACCCCTGCAACCGTGGTTGGACTGTTTGCTTCACATGACTTTACCAGCTGTTGGAACACCACAACCGTCCCAAAGATTTGCGAACAGTCGCGTAACTAGATCTTCTCACCGTCGGTCAAGATTGCTTGAAATAAACAAGAAAGAAAAACAAATAGCTGCGGGATCCAATGCAGAGCGACACAGACTGACACAGGAATGTGAGTGGCGGCAGGTGTTCACGTAGGATGTGTGTCATTTTGATGCAGAGCTTTGTCCCCTGTTGTGCAGTCCATGAAGGCACTTTGGTGCATGCTGTGTCCGTGCTGTCCCAGTGGAGCAGCCGCCTCACGGTGGAAGTTCCCACGGTGCTTCTTGATTGGTTGAAGAAAGCGTTCAGTCTCAAGACCTCCACCACTCTGGTTCGCCACGCGTACCTTCAGGTCATGCTGGGGGCCTTCAAAGGTCAGTAAGCACAAGCGCGAAGACCTGTCGACGCGCTATAACACACTGACCTTTGTCCTTTTTCTCCCTGGACTTCAGGTGACACTCTGGCCCAGGCCTCAGACCTGATGCCTTTGCTCCTTCAAACAGTGGAGAAGGCTGTGGCACAAAACTCCCAGCACGCTCTGCTGGCAGAGGGTGTTGCAGCGTCCGTTCTGCTGAGTCGTCTGGCTCTGCTGGACTCGCTGCCAGGTCGGACTCACCTCTCTTTCCACGGCGGGTTCTCTGTTCTGCTGGTTTTGAAGTGACAATCATTTCTTCTCTTCAGAGGCAAAATTCGGCAGCTTTTGGAACTTGATCTTAGACGAGAAGAAACCGCTGTTCACCACAGAAAAGTTCTTGTCTCAGGCCAGTGATGAAAGTAAGTATTGACTGTCACCAGCTTCAGCACGTTGTGTGTTGTGAGTTTAACATGTCTCGTCTGTGTGTGTGTTCAGCTCAGCTCACGGTGCTGCTGCTCTGTGAGAGGCTCTTCTTGGACCACGCCCACAGGCTGAACACCAGCAAGTCGCAGTGAGTTTGTAGCCTTGTTGACGTCAGTATTCAGCCCAAAGGAAATCTTGAAGGAGCTTTGTCCGCTCATTATCCCACATCAACAAGGGAAGATCTGTCAGTTATCACTGAAGGGCACTATCATTTCAATGGTGGCAAACCTGAATGAAGAAACTTAGTTAGTGCACAAGGACTAAGTACTAACTAGCCCTGCTATCTGAATTCTTGTTCAAGTTCCCTTTGGATATATTATATAAGTTTAAAGTGTTTTTGGTTGTTGTTGCATGATGACAAAGTCAACTGGAATTGCGTAACTCAGGAAGTGCTTTATTTTGTCTTGTTTTTTAGGCACTTTTAGGTACAGATGATTCTTATACTTTAGCTAGTACTTACAGTACATCTAACCTTGAAGCTGAAAGGGTTTTTTGGCCCTTTTTTGTTGATTTGTGACCAATGGAGCACAAAAATAATGTATTTTATTGACAGCTGAAAACTCTCATGAATATTTTCATACTAAATACTTGCAATACTGCACTAGTTGTCCTACCGTAGTACTGAGTAAATGTGATGTTTGTTACTAAAATAAATTTAAGGTCATTCGTATATAATTTGTATACATTTTAATCATTAACATTAAACATATGCCCTTTTAAGGACTAAATAACAGTAAACGTTTTAAAAAACAGAATTCCCAACAAATTCAAACAGAAAAAGGGAATTTTCAAAAATTTAAACGGAAAAAATGGAATTTGGGAAAAAAGGCAGTGTTGCTGTCACTGTGACCACGTTGGATACTTCTAGCCACTCGGTCCTCCAAGTTGTGTTCCAACAGTTGTCAGTGCTGTCTCAATTTGAAGCCTTTTTTGTCTTGATGATTGTTCCAGGAATGGTTTTGGCTCTGCATTCCTTTCAGTAAAACACATGTCTGGTTCCTTGATAAAACGGAGGCCAAATTTCAACTCAGCAGCTATTGGTTTCTTTTTTGTCGTGGGAAATGAAAAATGCATCAGTTGAATCCTGCTTGAACCCCTGTCTGTTTGACCTCTCCGATAGGATGTACCAGCATGCCACAGTGGCAGTCCTGTTGTCTCGGAGCTGGCGTGTGAGGAAGCGGGCGCAACAAACCGTCAGGAAGCTGCTCTCCTCCCTCGGGGGCTCCAGCCTCACCCACGGTTTGCTGGGAGAGCTTCGAGCGGTCATCAACAAACACAAAGTACAGAGCACATCCCTCAAAACCAACCAGCTGCATTCAGGTAAACACTCACGCTAATATTTAACTGTATCCTGTCAGGTTCTTCCCCAGGACGTACTGGTGTCTGAGTCCGGAGAGCTGACTGAGCTGGGTCGCAGCTACATTCCTCCACCTGTGCTGCTCCACGCCCTCTGTGTGGTTTGCTCCTCTGCCAGCCAATGGGGCGACTCCGCTGAATCACAGAATTTGGCGATGGAGCTCCTCATTGTCGCCCATCATCAGTCCATAGGTACGAGACATCACAGTCACACTGTCTTCATATGATGCTCTTCTACTACGCCGTTCCAGCTCTACTCGGCTGGATTAGACTCTACTTGGTTTGGTTCTTGTTCATCACAAGTCATTACCTCCTCGATGTGAGTGCTGACGTCACAGTAACAGCTGTGGCAAACTGCTGTGACCGTGTTTACACGACACAAACACAACGTAGTACATGGAGATGGGGAACTTGCTGCTCAGTTTGTGGATTTTGGTCACAGACAAAGAGAAACAGCACAGGACACGATCGCAGAGACCAAATGGGCTGTTGGTCTCTGCCGTTCTCACCAAACACACACACACGTCTGGACTTCACTGACGGACCGCAGCATGTGTTTCGTACCTCAGTCATGTTGAATGAGCAAGAGATGAGGAATAGAGAACTCTGTTGCGACCACTGTGAAAAAGGTTGGTAGATTCTTGTGATTTCGGTTTCGAGTTTCTTCTCATGCTGGACCTGTGTAGTGGAAAAGGGGTGATTGTCATACATCTCACCCATGGTCCATTTCTGTGTGTTTCAGTTGAAGCCCGCCGTGGTCTGTGGCCCGTTCTGCTCTCTTCCATGAAGATAAAAGCAGAAGAATTTATCGAAAACAATCTGGAGGCCATTCTGCCACATCTTCTGGAGGTCAACACCGACAACCAGGTGTGGTTCTTCTCATACTAATGATGGCTGTCACCTGCAGATTGATTTCGCATGATACCAAGATGTGGTCTGTTCACAGGCGGTGAAAAATGCCGTGGGTGCCCTCTGCGGTCTCTCCCCCAACAAGCTCTTACCGCGGGTGATCACTCACGTTATCGATGGTCTCACTCGGCCGGCTCTTCTCCACATCACCAGGGAGGAGTACGCCATCATGCTGACACCTGAGGGAGAACTGTACGACACCACCATCATACAGAGGTAACACGGCTTTCTACTGACGAGCCTCAGCAGCAGCAGGTTTTCTGATGTATCCTCCACCTCTGCTCTGGTTCCAGCGCCCAGAAGGAAACCTCCAAAAAAGCCAACATGAAGCGAGAGAACAAGGCCTACTCCTACAAGGAGCAGATCATTGAGCTGGAGCTGCAGGAGGTAAATAATCCAGACGTACCTCCAGCACATGTGGATGGTCTCTGCAGGTCTGTCTGGACACAAACCTGGATCACTAACTATGAGGAGAATCAGACTGGGACCAATCTATGGGTCTATCTGATGGAAGTTGGCTCAGAGCCATGTACAGTCTGTGGGCGGGGCTTAACGGGATGACCACAGTAGTTATGTACACAACAAAGATGACTGCTGCTGTCATCAGTCAACAGGAAACGAGTTTGAGGTTTCTTTCAAAAACCAACAAAGGATCATTTCCATTCCATTCCTGTCTCCATCAAACTCCTCCACTCTTCTCCAAAACAAAGTCTGACACTGACTTGTTTCTCTAATGTCACCTTCTCTCCTCTGATTGGTCGTAACGCTATCCAATTACATTCACTGGTGTTTTGACTTGCATGTTTCCTTGCGGCTTTCCTTGAGAACCTACATCTGTCTACATGTGGGTCTGTCACTTTCATCACTTTCTTTTGGTGGGGGTCATGTCTTAATTCTCTTCGTGTGCGCTCGTGATGTGATCTTGCAGGAGCTGAAGAAGAAGAAAGGCATCAAAGATGAAGTGCAACTGACGAGCAAACAGAAGGAAACGATTCAAATCCAGCTCGATAAGGAGGCTTCTGTTCGCAGGAGACTACAAGGGGTATGGAAGCAGAGTCCCGTTGGTTGTGAGTGTCTGACACCGTCCTGTTTGATGAGTCTTGACATCGTGACGTTGTTCTAACTTCCATCAGCTGGACGTGGAGCTGCAGAGTGTGCTGGGTCTGCTCGAAGCCACTCTGATGGAGAGACCAGCTGAGATCAGCAGGGAGCTGCCTGCAGTCCTGCAGGTCCTCATTCCCCTCCTGAACTCCCCTTTGGCTGCTCCACACATACACCAGCTCTTCTTGGACATTGGAGTATGCCTCCTCCCGCAGCGCCTCCATTCTCTGGGTATTTGTTTGGTGTCATATCGTATCAGCACAGCTTAGTCCCAGCAGCTCAAATCAATCACGTTATGCGTATGTTATTTTTTCTTCCAGCTGTGCTCGTGGGTCATGTGACTCTACGGCTGCTGAAGCCAGAGTGTGAGCTGGACAAGGCGTGGGAACAGGAGGACCTGGACGCAGCAACTAGACGCACCGTGCTGCTGCTACACAACCACACCGTCCCTCAGCGAGAGGGCATGTCCACGGGTGAGGATGAGCTGTCAGCTGATCAGGATATAGAATATGGAAACATGTACGGTATCACAGCTGGGTTGAAACTTAAACCTAAAACTTAAACAGGTTTGCTGTTAATAGAAAAATGCATGCAGCTTTGTCAAACATCAAACATACTCACTCACCACATCAACAATGAGATTAAATAATCCTTTATTGTCACAAGCATTAGTTGTAGCAGTAAAGTAAAAAATAGATTGTAGTTAAGTATGCAGTATTCATGTACAGGTGTAAAAAATCATATCAATGTAAACGTAATCACCAATTATATACAAGCAGAATAAGGGAGAAACCCTATGATGGGAACTGCAGTAACGCTCACTGTTTATTTAAGATGAGTTGGACACATATGCACAATTTAGATGAGTTAATGGTTTCAAATAGTATGCTGCAAATGATCACTAAATTGTCATTTTGACATCCAGCCATAGACAGAGTATGATGATAATAATTTCCCCTGTAGTCCTTCCCTACCCAGCTGGCTGCCCCACACCCTACACAGCTAGCTTGAATGAAACAAGCATGGAAAATAAATGAATGGATGAAAGCAGTCTCTCCCTGGAAGACTAGTATTAGCCTACGGCAAACATCACCGGATCCCACGTCGAAATATTCCGCCACTAGTCCATTTTATCGGTAAAGCGCGATATACAAAAACTACAAAAGACCATCTGGCACAGCCCAAAAAAATCCATGTCACAAACAGTATTTCCCTAGATGATCTGACTAGATGATCTTTACTTTTCCTCTGCAAAACTTTTCCCCCTGATCACTCGACGATCAAACAGACCAGCCCTCACCTGATTCACTTTGTGTCAAATGATAGGATACTCTGAAATATACAGAGCAACATAAGAAACAACAGCAACATTATACTGCAATTTGTAATTATTTTAAAAGAACT
>CAAKHB010007953.1:58606-76188 GCA_901007665.1 Aeoliscus strigatus | reverse complement strand
TCCCCCTGATCACTCGACGATCAAACAGACCAGCCCTCACCTGATTCACTTTGTGTCAAATGATAGGATACTCTGAAATATACAGAGCAACATAAGAAACAACAGCAACATTATACTGCAATTTGTAATTATTTTAAAAGAACTGTCATATGACAAATAAAATGAGCAAATGAAGAACTAAATGTAATCAACTTCTCTAAAAGGGGCAACCGAAACGAAGAAATACCTCCCCATCCTTTTAAGAGCAACTAAATTCTAAATCAGACAGGTCCTTTCCCTCTTGGCTGAGTGATGTCAGTCCAACTCATTGTTGAGAGTGTGTGTTTTCTCCAGATGTTTCTCCACTGTCTGCGCCGGCGTTCTCCTTCTGCTTCCCTCTGCTCAACGCCACGCTCAGGGAGTCGTCCGGCAGCACCGAGGAGGCGGAGAGCCTGATGACCAGATCTTTGCTGGTGATCAAAGAACATTGTCAGCTGAGGGCTGAGCCAGAGGAGGGCACCGTCATAGATGAGGTGGACGCCCAAACACATGTTCTTGTTGCAGAAATACACATTCAGGAGAAGTAATGTCATCTCCTTTAACTTGTAATATATGTTTTTGTTAAACTCAGAATGGGCCAGAACTGCTTCCACGTGTCAGTATGCTGCTGCTGCTGACCCGAATCATTGCTACAGCTGCTCCGAGGCTCCAGGTAAAACCAGGCCTGGAGGCCGTTAAATTATTCCTCCCAAAAATACAAAATATCTACAAAATACAAATAAATGATTTTCAGAAAAACAAATGAATTAAATACATGTATTATTCTTTTTTTTGTTGTAAAATAACTGAATTGACTTGTGTTATGTAAACACCAACTCAATAACACACTGAAACATAGTCGGTAATCATTACTGTAACTGGTCTTTCAGGTGTTGGCGTCTGAGTGCCTGATAGCGCTGTGCGTCAGCGCCGGTGGAGCAGACGGCTGCACAGTGGCCGAGCAGCCTGAGATCGACGTCCTGCTCACTGCTCTGCTCTCACCCTGTTTCTCTGTCCGTGACGCTGCTCTCAGGGTGAGTCAAAATCTCTTCCTTTTTGTCCCGTTCTTCCGTCCAAGAGGAAAGTACACTCACTGATGGACCAGGACGTACAGTCCAACCTGTAGCCAAGATCACTTTCCATCAGAATAGTTTGTGTGTTCAACACCATGACTGTGGTTAACATTGCCAGCCAGTTAGTAACTCAGTTAAGATTGCGTGTTATTAACCGCCAGCTGCTGTGTGCTCAGGGCCTGTTGGAGATGGAGTTTGCACTGCCCACAGACAGCACCGAGGCCAGTGGATTGAGCTTGCTGCGCAGACTTTGGGTTTCCAGGTTTGATGTTGAGGAAGAGGGACGAATTTTATCTGAAAAGTATGTGTTTTTCTATTTGTGTGTGCATTGTTGCCTCATTGTAATTCTCTGTTTGAATATCTGCCACCACATCAGTTGAAACTTAATATAGATAACAACATTGTAGGAGACCAGAGGAACACATAAAATGCAAATATTGAGAGAATATTTGATGCTCTCATTAATGTACAAGATGCTCAGTTGAGACAAGGTATCGTCACTGTTTTTGTGTTTAGTCTCCCTAATTTTACTCTGTTCAGGCTCTGGGAGTCTCTGGGTCTGGAGCTGGTTCCTGAGCTCTGCTCCCTGCTGATTGGCGATGTCACCCACCACGAGGAGGCGGTTCGAACTGCAGCGGCTGAAGCTCTTTCCAGCGCGGTGTCACAGTACAGAGATCAGTCTGCCGCTGTGCTTGGCCAGCTGACTGAGCTCTACCATCAGAAACTCTACGTAAGAGCCTGCACCATGCATGTAGACACCTTCTTCCTGCTCGCTTTTGCTCCGTCATCACCAAACTCTGATGTTTGCTCTTTAAAGAGGCCACCTCCTGTGCTTGATGCCCTGGGCAGAGTCATCTCTGAGGCACCACCTGACCAGTGGGAGGCCAGGTGAGGCACAAATGTCTTAAGATGAATACACCTTCAAACTAAAACAATTAATTAGAGGATTTAGTCGAGCTGCAGATTAATTAAAAATAAATTAAACTACATAAATTATTCTAATGTTCTACACAATTCGCCCTCTGCAGGCTGAAACAATTAATTGAAATCAAACTAACTGAACAGGCATATAAAAAACTGTCACCTGTGCCATTGAAGCAGCTTGATTATTGATTCTTCCTTTAGTGGACATGCATCATTTAGTGTCATGTGACATGGAAGCTCAAACTATCTGTGAATGTCCTGTGTGTTGGTGAAATTCTACAGATGTGGCATTGCTCTGGCGCTGAACAAACTCTCCCAGTACCTGGACGAATCTCAGGTCACACCTCTCTTCCTCTTCTTTGTTCCCGATGCCCTGAACGACCGCCACGCCGAGGTGCGCCGCTGTATGCTGGACGCCGCCCTCTCAGCTCTGAACACACACGGGAAGGTGCAGCTAAGCACACACTCACACACTTCTTTATTCATCTCACACAGCTGTTCACTAGTGCTTCAACTTGTATGTGTGTGTGTAACAGGACAACGTGAGCTCTCTGCTGCCAGTTTTTGAGGAGTTTCTGAAGAACGCACCCCAAGACGCAAGCTACGACTCTGTCCGTCAGAGCGTGGTCATTCTCATGGGCTCTCTGGCCAAGCATTTGGACAAAAGTGACCCCAAGGTCAAACCCATTGTGGCAAAGCTCATCACAGCGCTCTCGACACCTTCTCAGCAGGTACCAGGCTCATCTGCTGCCGTTCTGTTCCTCTGTGATTCAGTGCACAGCAACTAATGCCTGATTCATCCTTCTGTATCAAATGTACACCACATGTACACTGTAACCTGAAGTGACACTGACCCCTGCAAACAGAAACATTCTGTGTTTGGACTGTTTACATCTTGACTCTTTCCCAAACTGTGTTTGCAAATGCAAGTGTAACGGCAGTTTTTGAGTGGAAAATTGGAGTCGCCGTTTCAACGGGTTCCACTCACTTTCAGTTGCTGTTGCTTAAATTAAACGTATCGGCGGCATTCAGTGCAGAACTATAAACACTCACAGTGGCGTAGGGTGCTTGTACAATCCAAGGCGTTGACTGTGTGTCAGTTGAATGTAGAAGCATAAATCAGGCTTAAAACACCACTTGTCCTGTAGGTTCAGGAGTCTGTGGCCAGCTGCCTGCCTCCTCTAGTTCCTGCCATCAAGGAGGACGCCGCAGGCATCGTCAGGAACCTACTGCAGCTGCTGTTGGAGAGCGACAAGTACGCAGAGAGGAAGGGGGCGGCGTACGGACTGGCTGGCCTGGTCAAAGGACTTGGAATCCTGGCTCTCAAACAGCAGGACATCATGGCCACACTGACAGACGCCATCCAGGACAAGAAGAACTTCAGACGGAGGGAAGGTAAGGAATGATTTCCCAACCACAGAAACTCTCACACATACAGTATACATATATAGTGTGGGCCACTGTCCTGTCACCACTGGTGGGCGACAAACTTCAAATTGTTGCTCGTCTTTTTTCCAGGAGCTCTGTTTGCATTTGAGATGTTGTGCAACATGTTGGGAAAGCTGTTCGAGCCGTATGTGGTCCACGTGCTGCCACACCTCCTACTCTGTTTCGGAGATGGAAACCAGTACGTCCGAGAGGTGAGAGAGACTCACAGCCTACCACTTCCTGTTTTAATATATCACAAAGTACAAGTATTAATTTTGCATCAACCATCAGAACATCCCAAATTATGCTATTAGAAGTTTTTCTGTTACTAAGAAACAGATTGTGTTCTTGTATCTTCATGAAACTGGGTTTGTACGTCTCTGTTGTCCTTTACCAGGCGGCTGACGACTGTGCCAAGGCTGTGATGAGGAACCTGAGCGCACACGGTGTGAAGCTGGTCCTCCCATCTCTGCTCGTGGCCCTGGAGGAGGAGTCCTGGAGGACGAAAGCAGGTGTGCAGCAAAGCCCTTCTGGGAAGAGTTAAAACATAATACATTTGAACGTACCAGTATTGGTGCTTTGCTGTTGAATAATAAGTCCCCTCATGCATTAGATGACCTGGTATTGCTCTCGTCTGTCTCAAAGGCTCGGTGGAGCTGCTGGGCGCCATGGCTTTCTGTGCTCCCAAGCAGCTATCTTCCTGTCTGCCCAGCATCGTTCCCAAGCTTACTGAGGTGCTGACCGACTCTCATGTGAAGGTGCAGAAAGCCGGTCAGCAGGCCCTCAGACAGATCGGCTCAGTCATCCGCAACCCTGAAATTCTTGGTAAGAATCATCACAATTTACATGATGTAACGTTACATGACGTTTTTTTAGGATTTTCAGTTAATTACAGGGTTTGTTGGGCACTCCACACAAAGCCAGCTGAATGGCTGATTCTTGCTTTTAATCAAGTATGTGTATGGTCATGTTTGATTGATCCTGATGATTAATCCTGTTAGTGTCATCAGCTAATCAGTGTTATCACTAGTGATGGCGGGAAGAAGCTTCATGTAGCATCGAGGCTTTCCATCCAATTGGCTCACTCATGAGGTTTCATGGTGCTTCATTTACCGCACCATCAAGTAGACCCTGTAAAACATACAGAATTAATAGAAACATGCTTCAAAGCCTGTCGTAGTAAGGGGACATGATCTCCATGACAACACTGTTGTATAGTATTCCATGCTGGTTGGTGGGTAAACTTCGAACCAATTTTGAACTTACCTGTCATCGTTGTTCCTCAGCTATCACACCCATCCTGCTGGACGCTCTCACCGATCCATCTAGGAGGACTCAGACATGCCTGCAGACACTATTGGAGACCAAGTTTGTACACTTCATCGACGCGCCGTCTCTCGCCCTGATCATGCCCATCGTCCAGAGGGCCTTCCAGGATCGCTCCACTGACACTCGCAAGATGGCCGCTCAGATTATTGGCAACATGTACTCCCTCACTGACCAGAAGGTGCGTCACCTAGAGCAAAGACACCTGTAGGAATATGTTCCCATCAAACAAAGGTGTGTGATATGTGTTGTTGTTTGTGCAGGATCTGTCACCGTACCTGCCCAGCGTGATCCCGGGACTAAAGGCCTCTCTGTTGGACCCGGTGCCTGAGGTGTGTCCAGTGACGAGACATACAGTTACTAGTTGTTATAGTGTGTCTGTGGAGTTGACACTGCAGCTGCTCTTCTGCTCCAGGTCCGTACAGTGTCAGCCAAAGCCCTGGGCGCCATGGTGAAAGGAATGGGAGAGTCCTGCTTTGACGACCTGCTGCCATGGCTCATGGAGACGCTGGCGTCTGAGCAGAGCTCTGTGGATCGCTCTGGAGCTGCCCAAGGTCTGTTTCATCACTTGTGTGTGTTGCTTCTGGTCACACTCTGCTCACAGTGTCAGACTTTGGTTTCATGCTTATTGTCAAGGAAACGATTTTCAAGATACCCCACCCGCACGTCAAGGCTACTTTACCTTAGGGAAAGTATATCTATCTGAGGGAAGCTATTCGTGGCAGATTTACTGAATGTATAATTGAAATGTAGCTAATGAGCTAAAATGTTTAATATCACCATCATTCTGTCCACCTAAATCAATCAAACTACTTATATAGCATTTTATGTGCAATAAAATGCAACACAAAGTGCAGAAAAAACTCAGTTAAATCCAGCCTATAAGACAAGCATAACTAGAAACAAGGAGCCGTGGAAATGCTATGATGTGCGCGGAAACACCAGAGGGAAAATTCCTTATACAATAGTTGCTAATTGTCTGGTGTTCAGGTCTGGCGGAGGTGATGGCTGGACTGGGAGTGGAGAAGCTGGACAAGCTGATGCCAGACGTGGTGCAGACAGCCAGCAAGGTGGACATAGCGTCCCACGTGAGGGACGGCTACATCATGATGTTCATCTACCTGCCCCTCACCTTTGGAGACAGATTCACGCCCTATGTTGGGCCCATCATCCCCTGCATCCTCAAGGTACTGGTTTGGTACGGAGCTGAACTGGACTGACAATGTTAACAAATGTCTCCATGTAGCTCTTTAAGTTTCACTCTCATCAGTGTTTTGGTTGATGCAGCTGCTGTGATGTGTTTAGTATCAACTAGATATCAGCCACTATCATGATCAAAACTTTGAACCACTTCTAAAACCAAAATATTTCCCATTTAACCAATGGCATCTTATAAGCCATCTGGTCTTAAAGAGAGAAACATGCATAGATGGTGTGTTCCACTTGCTGTCCGAGTCGTTATTTGTGTCATTAGCCTAACACGAAGGTGACAACAGGGTTCTGAATCCAGGATGGTGGCAATAGCTCAGTATTATCTGTCAGTGTAAACTGTTCAAACTATTTTTTTACCCACAGGTCTGTTTGTTCATTTCATTGTATTTGTTGTTATTTGTCACCGATAATGTTGTTACAGTGTTGTTGTACGTAGAATACTATGGAATGTGTTCTGTAGCAACAAAGAACTAGAAGGGTACAAGAACCGCTTTTTCCTCTGTGGAACTCAAACATGGTTTCCACCCGGCAATCATGTCTGACCGCGAGTTACAGACTGCAAGTGGAACGCACCAAGATTTGGGTCCTAATGGGCTAATCCTCCCAGAAAATTGGAGTATCTGTCTTCTGGACGCACAATCTTCAAATAGTTACTGGTCAGATCATCTCCGTCTCTTTGTCTTGTCCACCAGGCTCTCGCTGATGAGAATGAATATGTGCGAGACACTGCTCTGCGGGCCGGCCAGCGCATCATAAGCATGTATGCTGAGACCGCCATTGCTCTGTTGCTCCCTGAGCTGGAGCAGGGTCTGTTCGATGACCTGTGGAGAATCAGGTCAGACCTTCACACTATGCATCATCGTCAGTCAGTCAGTGACATAGCATTAACTCTGTGTTTGTGTGTGTTGATGTGCAGGTTCAGCTCTGTGCAGCTGCTTGGAGATCTGCTCTTCCACATCTCTGGGGTGACGGGGAAGATGACCACAGAAACCGCTTCAGAGGACGACAACTTTGGGACTGCTGCTTCCAATAAAGTATGGCCTCAGTTCTGTTATTCAGCCTGTTGGTTAATCAAAATAGTAATTTCATCCCTTGTGCTTTCTAAAATGTTGAAGCAGTACGGGTGAAACAGTTCGGTTCATCATCACCAGCAAGTGTTGCTGGTAGCATTAGCAAAGGGAATAGCTGCTAGCGTTAGCAACAGGTGTGGCTGCTAGCACTGTCTAACTGTTGTAAGATGTAAGCAGTCAAATGTTTGACAACACTGAGCTCGGAGCTTCTCCCTTCCAGGCTATCATTTCGGCTCTGGGTGCTGAGCGACGTAACCGCGTGCTCTCTGGCCTCTACATGGGCCGCTCAGACACCCAGCTGGTGGTTCGACAGGCATCACTCCACGTGTGGAAGATCGTGGTGTCCAACACCCCCCGAACGCTACGCGAAATCCTCCCAACCCTCTTCACACTCCTGCTGGGATTCTTGGCCTCCACCTGCCCTGACAAAAGAACGGTACTTCTCCTTTTCACTCCATTATCGTATTTGTGTCGTTCTGGGCCTCTTCTGACCCCGGTGATCGCCGTCCTTTTAGATTGCTGCTCGGACGCTGGGCGATCTGGTGCGGAAGCTGGGAGAGAAGATCCTCCCAGAGATCATTCCTATCCTGGAGGACGGGCTGCGCTCGGAGAAGAGCGATGAGAGGCAGGGCGTCTGCATCGGCCTCAGTGAGATCATGAAGTCCACCAGCAAAGATGCGGTTAGTCACACAGACAGCAGGAGAGACAACACAAACATGTCAGCAGCACCTGCGCTCAGTGTTCATCAGAGATGCTGCTGCCCTGCAAATGTGTCCTCCTATCATTGGTGCTTCTAGCTGCAGACTCCTTAGTGTTTGATTTGTCACAAGTCACAGTCACCTTTTGAACATGAAATAAACACAGTTAACAAAGAGTCGATCGAGCTGTCTGGTGAACTGGCTGTAGCACTGATCCCACACAAGGTTCAGGTCACTTTATTTGTCCCAATAGGTAGATGTTGGTTGTTTTGCAGCATAAAAAGGAGTGGGGCATCCATACTAAAACCATCAGACATCACAGACAAAATACACACATGCACAAGTACAACCAACAATCATGAAAAACAGAAGGGACAATACATGAATAGATTGATTGAAACAGCGGTTTCGGCTGTGACACAACTGTCGTGGTAGCATGTCGTGGTACTGGGTCTTCCATAGGAAGAAGAGTCTGTTGCCCTTTTATCACAAAACTCTGTCAACTTTCACCAATGCAAACTCCAAACTGCTCTCACCGGTCGGGCTGGTGGAGTGAGTGAAAGACGAGTTGTGGTCTGCCACAGCATACGTGGTTGTTTTTAATGTACTAGTCCAGCAGAAGAGCCCTGATAGCTGGTCCGACTTTGCTGAGCCTATTCGCTTTGTCCCATAGGTTCTGGTATTCTCTGAGTCTCTGGTCCCCACGGTGAGGAAAGCCCTCTGTGACCCTCTGGAGGAAGTCCGAGAGGCTGCAGCCAAAACCTTTGAGCAGCTCCACGCAACCATCGGTCACCAGGCGCTGGACGACATCCTGCCCATGCTGCTCAAACAGCTGGTGAGGGACACACAGCCCCAGCAGACAGTGTTAGAAGGGCTGCGTTTCACTCACACCGCACTGAATGTCTCTTCCCAGGATGATGAGGACACCGCTGAGTTTGCTTTGGACGGGCTCAAGCAGGTCATGGCGGTGAAGAGTCGCTCCGTGCTGCCTTACTTGGTGCCAAAGGTAACATTTGATCTCTTGAGAGTCAAGAGCAAGCACATTCACAAGTCAAAGAATAACTGGGTGCCCGCTCGAAAAAGTCTTGAAAAAGGAAGAACATTCGGTACTCACAGAATGACCTTATGGTTACTTCATGAAGGAGATGGTGGTACACACATTTCGACTGTAAAGTCTAGTACACTGAAGAATAATGACTGTCATTGTGTTGGACTGAGTGACTGACAGAAGCAAACGTCTTCCACCAGCTGACTGCTCCGCCCGTGAACACCCGTGTGCTGGCCTTCCTGTCCGCCGTGGCCGGAGACGCTTTGACACGCCACCTTGGGGTCATTCTGTCCGCTCTGCTCTCCTCCCTGAAAGGGAAGCTGGGAACAGAAGAGGAAGCTCAGGTAACAGAGGCATTCACAGCTGATTTAAGGCCTGTAAATATTCCTCGAGAACAGAGAAACCTGTGGTGTTTTTTCAAAGGTGGCTGGAACAGGAACAAAGTGGGTTCTGGTTAGGTCGTAGTCTGCGAGACAAAATGTCATTCTTTTCTCACGGCTCTGGAGGCAAGAACAGACTTTTAGATCATGTCCACTTATATTCTTTAGCTTAGCTAGTTTTTGGTGTATTTCTGAGGCAGCCTACATATCCATCTACATATACAGCGTTTTCTATGGTTCATTTCGTGAGATGAGTCCATGTTTGAACAAAAAAAATGAATGAAAAAGAAAACCATAAACATCCAATCAAATTGCTCTGTCACCTCAGGAGTTGTGCAGCTGTCAGACAGTGATACTCTCCGTGGAGGATGAAGTGGGCCAGCGCATCGTCATAGAGGACCTGTTGGAGGCCACAAGAGGCGCTGACCCAGGCCTCAGACAGGCTGCCGTCACCATCCTCAACAGCTACTTCGCTCGCACCCGCCAGGACTACAGTGCCCATACTCGCACTCTGCTGTCCGGACTCATCCGCCTCCTCAACGACGCCAACACAGAAGTCCTGTCTCAGAGTTGGGACACCATCAACTCCATCACTAAGGTGGGAAGACCTTTACCTCCCACGTGGGACAATCTGGCTACAACTGGTTTTACAAATGAGTTGTACCTACACAGAAACTGGACGCAAGCAGCCAGCTGGCTCTGATCGATGACCTACATCGAGACATAAGATCAGCAGCCGCAGATGTAAAGGATCAGCATTTACCTGGTTTTTGTCTGCCCAAAAAGGTAAGAGGGCGCCCTCTGGTGGAGCAAACTTTTATCTTTATCTCTCACATGGCTCTCTGCGGTTCTCACAAGGCAAGTCACATTCTGTGTCTTTGTTCCTTAGGGTGTGACGTGCATCCTCCCTGTCCTCAGAGAAGGTGTCCTGACGGGTAGCCCCGAGCAGAAAGAAGAGGCAGCCAAAGCACTGGGAGCGGTCATCAAACTGACCTCCCCTGAGGCGCTGCGGCCTTCTGTCGTCAGCATCACCGGACCACTTATTCGTATCTTGGGGGATCGCTTTGCCTGGACGGTGAAGACGGCTCTGCTGGAGACCCTCACCTTGCTGCTGGCCAAGGTCTGGTGTTGATTGGGGATGACTAAATGTCAGTCAGATGGTTTGTTTGTGACCTCTGGAATTGTGTTCCCCCTCCAGGTGGGCATTGCCCTGAAGCCCTTCCTGCCCCAGTTGCAGACCACCTTCCTGAAGGCTCTGCAGGACTCCAGCCGTGCTGTGAGGCTGAGGGCCGCTGAGGCTCTGGGCCGACTGGTTTCTATCCACAGCAAGGTCGACCCACTCTTCACGGAGCAGCTTTCTGCCATCCGCAACGCCGAGGACTCAGGAGTCAGGTGTGCACTCCTGCAGCTGTTTCTCACACATGTACTAATTGCAATTCTTTCTGGAAGTGGGGTGATTTGAAGAGTTTGTCGGTAACGTCCCAGGTTGTTTGCAGCTGGTTTAATCAAAGACAAAACAGCTTGAGCAGAAGAGGACTGAGTCAAATCTACTGATCTGAAATCTACAGATCACTGCAGATTACACACATCCTGCTGGTAAAATAGAGTAGTTTGGATTTGAAGGGGAGTTGTGAACTAGATGTAGTTTGTTTTAACTGATGGATTTTAGCTTTCAACTGCAGCTTTTTAAAACTGGAATTGCAATCTGTTGACATGTGGCGGATTCACCCATGTGGCCACAGGAACAGACGATCAATCACAGACAGATGAATCTGTGATTTGGGTTGTGACAGTGAGCTTGTTCCATGTTTGCAGTGTGATTTATTTGTTTGCGTATTTGTGATTCTTCAAACCAAAATACCTCTGCTGGGACACAGAGATGCTCTCTGCATTGCAAAGGTTCCAAGTTTTACTAAGAATATTTGTCTTAGTTGTGATGAAAATCTTTAAATTTCTAGTTAAAATCTCTTTGCACTGAGACATCACCTGAAAAAGTGACTTGTGGTTGAAACAAGTGAAAAATGTATAAAAACAAGTTACTTTTTCAGGGGATGTCCATTTTTTTAAGAGTAAAGATATTTCATGACTAGGTATGAGTAATTTGGAGTATATATAAGACAAATATTCAGACCATATGCAGTATGCAGTGTTTTCTTCAGTTCTAGTGACCATTATCCAACCATGTACATTCACATATCGACCATAAAAGAAAGCATGACGGTGAATCCCCCCTCAGAGTGTGTTCCTCTCTTTACATCCGTATTAGAAGTAGTTTGTACTTGTCCTCCCCTCGTCACGTGTTGCTCTTTCTCCCTCTCACAGAGAGACGATGCTACAAGCCCTGAGGTTTGTCATCCAAGGGGCGGGGTCAAAGGTGGACCCAACCATCCGCAAGAACATCACCACCACATTACTGGGCATGTTGGGACACGATGAGGTATGGAGCAGATGCATTGCAGCATCAGGAGTTTTTCAGCGGGGACACCTCCCCTGTTTCAATAACAAATACAAAGTGCATCAGATATTCAAGAGCTTCAAAGAGTTTCTGTGCTGTTATTTCCCATGATCACAGCATAGAAACGGAAGTCAGACAGGATGTGGTTTTCTGAAAATGTGGTTTGAAGTCTACATGTCAGTTTGATAGCGTGTGAGAGTCAGCTTCTTTCTCTGTGGGTCTCTGTCGGGTGTATGTGTCTCTGTAGGATGCAACTCGAATGGCCTCAGCCGGCTGTGTTGGTGAGCTGTGTGCCTTCCTGTCAGAGGAGGAGCTGAAGAGTGTGTTGCTTCAGCACATCTTAGGTTGGTATTTATAGATTTATCTAAGTTATGTCTCACCATCCTGGAACACTGTCTGTGTGTGTGTGTGTGGGGGGGTGAGACATGCAGATGTAAAAGACATGTCCTTTTAGAAATATGAAAATATGAAAATGAAGACATGTCTGCGTATTGGTCCAATAGGTGAAGGCAGATACTAATTGACGCTTTCCCTCCGTGCAGCTGACATGTCGGGGGTGGACTGGATGGTGCGACACGGTCGTAGCTTGGCTCTGGCCATAGCTGTAAAATGTGATCCTGAGAGGTTGTGTGGGAAGGAATACAGTGAAACTGTATCTGAGACCATTTTGGTCAACGCCACTGCTGACAGGGTGAGGAGAGATTCTGGATACCTATTCCTGTAAAGAAATAACTCCACGTTATCCATGTATTGTCCCTTTTCCACTACACTGTTCCAGCACGACTCTCTTTTTTGGGGTTTCTAGTACCTGATCTTTTTGGTTCCTCCTCTGGCGTGCTTCCAACCGAGCTAAGCCGACATGAAAACATGACGTTTGCCATTAAAGCAAGAATCTAACGGCAGTTTTACCGGCAATAGCGATACAGTTCTTTATGCTCGTCTCATGTTCATTCAACATGGCTGATATGTGCAAAAAAATGCACTGTGGTCCATCAGTGAACTCCAGACGTTTGTCTGACGTCAGCACTCCCATCGAGGAGGTACTGAATTGTAATAGAAACGTGTCTGGAACCAAACCAAGTCTAGTAGAGCTGGAAAGGTTTAGTGGAGAAGATGATTGTTTTCTAAGAACTGACATGTTATAACCAGGACCGAGTCTTTTGAGCTACACATACTTTGTATTCACAACATAACTTAGTCCAGGAAATGATGCCTAAGTCCCCTGATGTCCCTTCTCCATCAGTATGTGATGTGGTTGTGTTCCTCTTCCAGATCCCTATCGCCACCAGTGGGATACGAGGTTTGGGCTTCCTGATGAGACATCAGCTCAGAGCAGGGGGAGGCAGTAATGTTTCTCAGCGCATCATCACACACTTTGTCAAGGTACAGCAGGAACCATCTCACTTACTTTTATCTGTATTTCTGTGGGAGAACTTCATGTCAGAGGTGAGGTGTGAGCCAGTTAGCATGTAGCCAGTGAGCATAGAACATTTAACAATCATATATACATGTTCCTCTTTCTGTGGAAGCGAGTGTTATTGTTCAGTGTTGTAGTTTGTTGTGACGTCCAACCAGGAAGTCGAAACTCTACAAAGCCTGTCCATCTAACAGCTAAGACCGATGTCTCTTCATGAGAGCCAGAATCACACTGACATAAGAGCATGGAGCGACAGGAACACTGCAACGAGTATCATGTCTGGTGTGACCTGGTGTCTGTGTCTCACAGTGTCTTCAGAATCAGTCCAGTGACATCCGACTGGTGTCAGAGCGAGTGTTGTGGTGGGTGTTCAAAGACCCGGCTACACCCCCCATGGAGGTCATTCACATCAAGCCGTTGCTGAAGAGTCTGTTGGATAACACCAAGGACAAGAACACCAGCGTCCGAGCCCAGAGCGAGCACACCATTGTCAACCTGCTACGACTCCGCCAGGGAGAGGAGAGCATGCAGGTCAGACCCCCAAACAGACTGTTCATTTCCTTACAGATGACCAACGCGTCCTTACTCTCTCTTCTCACTTCTCACCTCAGGCCATTACTGCCATACTGGACTCTGCAAGTAACGAGCTGCTGTCAGAGTGTCACCGCCGCTCATTGAAGAAAATCGCCAGCCAGCCAGACTCCAGTGAAGAGATAGACGACACCATCCTAACGTGATGGAGCAGGACTGAAACAGACCTCCAGAGTATCAGAACCCAGGAAACACTCGGCTACATGTGTCATGGACCAAAGCTGAGATGGATTCAAATGCCCCGGCCCCCCAACACTCACATACACACATTTATTGTGCTCCTTCTTTACTTTTCTTCATTGTTTTAAAGGCCTTTAAACCCAATTTACAGCCTTTTTATCCAACAGTGTTGCAGATTATTCTTATTTTGACAGAATGAGAAGGCCAATTCTGTTTTTGACTGACTTTTTTTGTCCAGTTATTTTACCAAAATGATTTAAAGATTTGTGATGAAATGGTGCACCAATCCAATCCAAAATTTTATTTTGTGTGTGAGGATGTTTGGGGAAGCTCATTCCTATGTCATTGATACGGTTGTAAAAAAACAACAAAAAAAACCCAAAACAGAAACAAAGGCAGCAGCGAAATAAAAAGAGACCGATTTCATAATGTAGTGTGAACATTGGTCAGAACTCAATGATGATATCCTACTATGAGTTTTTGTGAATGGCCGAGATGTGTAGTCCACACGTGTTTACAATCCGCAGGAGTCTGAGTCTTTGACATGGGCCTGGCAATGGTGGGTCTTTGTCCAGCTTTAAGAGTGATAGTACACGTTATTGTCAGAAGAAATGGGAAAACATATGTGTTAATAATGGCTGGATTACATGATGAAAGCAAAGGAGCCAACCGTGGATCAGACCCTGTGCCGGGCTCTTCGGAGGCGGCCGAGCCGGAGTCTGCGCAGTGACGTCGGATCAGAGTTGGGCGCAGCTCCACCAGAGGAGGAAGCGGAGTTTCCGGCTGCTTGCAACGGAGGGAGAGCACTGCTGACGCCGCGAAACCCCGAGAAAAACGCCGCCGGCTCGGGGGGCAGGCGACCACCGTTTTCAGCTCCGGCCTTGGTCGTTGACTTTCATACCTGGATTTCGGTGGGGTTGTGAATTTCACGGGCCGACGGGGGGTCGGACAGCACAGCGAGCAGAGACGCGGCATAAGGCGGGGGACAGCCACTATCTGCCGACATGGCCAGGGACTACGACTACCTTTTCAAGCTGCTCATCATCGGTGACAGTGGTAAGGAGACGCCGGGGATACACGAAGAGAAGTGGGCCTTGTCGTGTTTTTTCCTTACAGGGGGAAGCCGAAATGCAGCTCTCGACTCAACGTTCTCCTCTCCCACGTTCTCCCCTCAACGTTTAAATTGTTTCATTTTATAGACAGCAGAGCTGAGTGTATTGTAGATATCTGCCATGTTCGTGTGCCGGTGACAGGGCGGAGGTTGTGTGTCTGGGCTGGGCATGTCAGCCGATCAGGCCGGATGTCGCCTACAGAGACCCAGTGTTCGTGTCTCGGGGATTTTCTCGTCTTCTCCGCACATCAATTCCGCTGCTTTTTGTTTTATTGAAAGTTAAGTTTATACCACACGCTAGATGCAAAACAGCATCCAAAACAGTATATTTCCTCTCGTTCCCTCTTGTTGTTATTTCTTGTTAGCGACGCTAGCTAGCTGGAAGTTAGGCTAACATACTTCGCCTAGGTTCTGGAGCTACCCGGTTTGCTGACCATATCCGGCTTAGAATTCGGTGCTCTGCCAAGTGAAAGGTGTTATTTAGAGCGAATGTATTTTAAACAGTATTGGGAATATGCTGTGGTCTCACGATAGCAAGCGTTTTTGAAAAATGTGTTTTGTAGCTGGCTAGCATGGTCGTGCTAGCTGCTTGCTAGTGGAAGATTGCTGCACTGCAGCCCTGTTTGCTCACAGCCAGTTAAGATGATCAAAACAGTTGGTGTCTGTATTATTGTTAATGTCACCGAATGTAACAATAGTTAGTATCTGCTAATGTCAGTATTGATACTGATGTGCTTTTAATCCCAGTCGCTAGTATCAGCTAATATAAAAGTAGTTGAAATCCACTAATATTACAGTACCGGTGGTCAGTAGCTAGTATCAGCTTGTAGACTCTTTTCAGATTCTACAGTATGTTAATCCTGAAGTCACAGATCTGCTGTGAGGCAGCAGTCTCATTTCTATAACTTTATAAAGTGAAGCGTTGGTTTTGTGATTCCCCTCCATTCAGTAGGTGTAGTTCCTCACCCTGTGTTTGGTGAATGATCTTAGCCTTCGTAGACTATCCTGGTCCCGGCTATGCCCCCATCAGCTGCTCACAGTGGAGGACCAGCAGCACAGCGAACCTTCCCTGCCCTAGACACAGCCAGTAGTGTCGACCTGACACCCCAGCAGAAGTCTGGAGTACAAATGTCAGTGAATGTGCACAGAGATTCTTTTAGTGTGACTCTGCGACTGCTGTCCATCCCCAGCTGGATGAGGACAGATGTGCTATTGACAGTCACAGGAACATCACCGCAGACTGAGATACAGAAGATAGTGGCACATTTTGTTATTGATGCCAATTTCAGGCTCGCTTACTGATATTTTCACTGTTTTAAAGGTCACGAGGTGCTCGTTGGCGTTTCTGTGTTGCATAGTGTTTTGTTATTTATACTCCGACAATGCCCAAAGCGGATAGAATGGACGAGCTTGTCGCGTTTGAGGAGGAGATAGGTGGATAGGAGGTGTGGCATCAGACCTACTGATTCCTGCTTTGTTGGAGAAACCAGATAGCTTTGGTGCTGCGACAAACTCACCATGAGATGACTAGAACACAATAGTGTGTTCGTCAGCTGCAGGTGAAGACCCGGGAGCAGGGTGGGGTCAACACATTCATGTGTTAACTGTCCCACTCTTTGTTGTGTGAGTATGTAAAAGCATCATTAGAATGTGTTAGAAGACACAATGGCTGTAGTCTTGTCAAACACTCCCTGACAGAATCTTTTTGTGCACAAAGTTTGTTGAGTGTGTTGTTTGGTCTGCAGCTATCACATGGTGTCTGTTGGAAACTTTAAACCTCAAACTGAATGTCTGTTTCCTCCACAGGAGTGGGGAAGAGCAGTCTCCTGCTTCGATTCGCAGACAACACATTCTCAGGTGTGTTCCTCCTTCTGTCCCTTCTGTCCAAACACTGCTGTATATATCAAGAACAGTCCTTAAACCTTATCGTACATTCTGCAGGTAGCTATATCACCACAATCGGCGTGGACTTCAAAATCCGGACAGTGGAGATCAACGGGGAGAAGGTGAAGCTACAGATCTGGGATACAGCAGGACAGGAGCGCTTCCGCACCATCACCTCCACGTAAGTGTGCACAAAACCACAGAGCCAGTCCGCTGCACTTTCAGGCATTCATTACACACACACACGTGGAAACAAGAGAAGGTCTTTGTGGTTCCTGGCATTCTGAGGAGCAAAGTGAGAAGGAGTGTGACAGTGTGTCTGTCACTTGTATCCTCACCTTGACTCCTCCGTCACCTCTCCCCTTCTTCTTCGTGTGAACGTCACCCAAACCTGACACACATCTGCAGAAATCCTGTCTCCTAACTGCCTGCACTGATCAGATGATGTCATTGCTGTCCTGTCCTCCTAAGCCACTCAACAACTCACTGACTTTACTACTCGCCATGTCTGCAGAGCTGCTTTGTCTGCTGGTGACAGTAATTTACATTAAGGACACAGAGTCCGACAAATGTTGAGGTAAACTGAACACTCAGTATATCAGTGTTTGACCTGGACTTGTGCCCCCACTGCCAGTTTAAAATAATGTCCTGTTAATCATCATCGTCCTATTCAGGTGATGTAAATGATCCCGCCATCGAGTGTGTGTGTGTGTGTGTGTGTGTGTGTGTGTGTGTGTGTGTGTGTGTGTGTGTGTGTGTGTGTGTGT
>CAAKHB010007953.1:27444-49215 GCA_901007665.1 Aeoliscus strigatus | reverse complement strand
GTACAGCTCTCTGACTTCCCTCAGCTCTTCTGCCATCTTCCTCACCTGCTCCTCCAGCGCCTCCTCATCACTGCGCCGTGAGCCCTGTCCACACACACACACACACACACACACACACACCAATTCACAACTAAAGCAATGCAAACGTTACTCCTGACTCGCTCTGAGTAGTAAAAAGCAGTGATTGGAGTTTTAGGTGTGTGACACTTGGTTCAACCACAGTCAACAAACAACGTTCTGCATGTTAGGAGATGTAACTGCTCCTTGGTGGTAATATAGTGTACGATTTACATTCCACGATAGAATACACATGCTGTTTACGTCCAGCCTCAAACATCAGTCATCAGTCCCGTGTTACCTTAACTCAGTAAACCTGTCACTAGCTGTACCATCAAACTGCTGCTCTTCTCCTCTCAGGGGGCAGGTTTTCAGTACCGTGGACTCGTTGCCGTCCAGCAGGTTCTGCGTCAGCCTCCGTA
Organism: Aeoliscus strigatus; assembly: GCA_901007665.1. Classification (NCBI taxonomy): domain Eukaryota; kingdom Metazoa; phylum Chordata; class Actinopteri; order Syngnathiformes; family Centriscidae; genus Aeoliscus; species Aeoliscus strigatus. The sequence goes on along the minus strand of CAAKHB010007953.1, from coordinate 48,736 downwards.
GCTCCAGCAGGCTGGTGTGGAGGCTCCCGGTAGGCACGTCCTTGGCAGAGGACGTCTCTGAGGACTCGTCCATGGAAGAGTCGGTGGACAGGGCCGAGTCGGTGACGTCGTTTCCTCTGAGATGGGAGCACAGCGAGCGAACTTCACAGTAGGCCTCCCACAGCTGGAGACGCAGCTAGAGGTGGTGGGGGGGGCATGACGTGAGTTTATTTGATCAGACGTCGTCGTACATCCTGCTCCTGCTACATGAAGGTGTGTACCTGCTCCCTCTCCTGCTCCTGCTCCTCCTGCTCCATGCTCTGCTCGATCTCACACAGCAGACTGGACGGGTGGGGGGGGAGGCTCTGCAGGCTGTGCTCCTCTGTCAGCTCCTCCAGCCGAGCAGTCAGCTGCCTGTGGGACATCTGCGCCTCCTGGAGCTCCAGCTGACTCTGCCTCAACTGGACACAGCAGAGGGGTCACAACTGGGGCTGACCTGGGCCCCGTTTTCTGACAGCGGACAGAACCTTTGGTCTCATTCATCTGTTTCCATCATTACGTTTCTTTGTGTTTGTTGTTGTTTTTAACCCACAGAGGTCCACGAACGTGTCCTGTTCCTACTCATGTCTTTGTCATATATGGGCGGAGGAAGGTGACTCAGAGACAGTCCGAGGGTGAATCCGCTGGATTCATGGCGTTGATCTCTCACTGTGCGTGATCGGTGGATTATTATTTGGAACTGACCAATCACTGAGATCACCCGCCCTCCCAGACAGAGAGACGACTCACTTCGCTTTCACAGCATCCCGGAGGAAAAATAGATCAAATATACTGATGTTTAGGTGAAGAGGAGATTGTCACACATCTCATGACACTTGATTTATTCATCAAATGTTAGGGGGACAAGATGAACATCTGCTGAACACAGAATGAGCACTATGCGCAAAAAATAATGACATCATTTGTTTTTAACACATTTTCTACTCGTATCCATTATTTTTTATATATATTCCACTACTTTTGTGAAGCTCAGATGTGGGTGAATCACTTTCAAACACCAAAACATTTGGCTCACATGAGTAAAGGTTTGTTTTCACGAGACATCTGAACACCTTCCTAAACCAGATTTCACCCGTCCGTACCTGCAGATCCTTCCCGTGACACTGCTTCTCCAACACCAGCGTCCTCTCCCGGAGGTCGTCCACCGTGATCTGCAGCAGCTCGTTCTCCTCCAGCGTGGCGTGCATCCGCCGCTCCAGCTCCATCTTCCTCTCCGACAGCATCTTAATCTGACAAGTCAAACGGTCAGTGGTGAAGGAGGTCAACACGAGGTGCCCACTGAGGCCGGTCTCCGGTGCTGTGGTTGATTGACGGTGGAATTCTTCCACAGCAGATTAAAAACACTCCCACTGACATAAAGAATGTTTGTTGCCTAGCGCAGGCGGAGGCGTTCGGGGCCAGCCTCCTCTCCAGGAATGTCTTGGTGATATGTTAGTGTCTCCACAAAGCTTGATATCAGTTTGACCTAGGAAGTTTCTAGAGGAATGTGCATCCAATGTCACCATTGTGAGGCCCAGAATCCAACATGAGCTGTGGTGGTTTGAATGTGTTTTGATGTAGTTGTGATGTTTTGGAGTCAGTGGTTCTTGTCAGATCCAATCCACTTTGTCAACATGGCCATCAACAATTGAAAGCGGAAGCTGTCAAATGGAACACCATCGGTCCCACTCCCGAACCCTATCTGTCAGCACAAAGTAGGTTTTTACTGTTTCTGCATCACTTAGGTCTTTTTGTTCATTTCAGTGACTCAAACACACACAACTGGTTTATTGGCTGTCAGTGGAAGACGACTGACAGAACTAGCCTGAGACTGGGTCTCCTATGTGTAGCAGAAACCTCGTGTTCTGTCGTGTTCTTGTTCAGTGTGATTGCTGCACTCATGCAGACTGACTATGGGATTAAACAAGACAGAAGGAAGCTTGGTAGCGGCCACAGTGCCTGGCAGGGCCTGTCCCTGATGGGTACCGTCAGCGAGAACGAAACCACCCCCCCTCGGCCACAGCTGCTGTTGTCTATAGTATACAACTTCCTGTATCACCAGAATGAACTGGAGGAGAGAGATACGACAGGATGCTGTGACGTTATTAAATATTAGACATTGTACGCGATCAACTCAGGTTTCACCTGCAAATTCACCGCAGGTGGAAGACTTTTCCTCCTGGTACCAGCGTTCCCCTTCAAACAAACACCAGTTCGTTTGTATCCTTCTGACCTACATGTGGTAACCTACTTCAGAGCTGTCGTCACGTGAGCGTCCATCAGGGAACCTGGACATCTGTACACTGCTGTTAGTCATCAGTACGTGTCATGTGAAGCGTTTGGAAGCGGGAGAGGCCAGACGTGTTTGGGTCTAAATATAGAGCGCAGCAGTCTGGGTGTTTTCTGTGCACACGCAGAGGAACGAGGGAAACCTGCTTGTGTATGTTCTTCTGCTGTAACGCACGACTGAAGCCACAACACTTCTCATGCTCCGGGAAACAGGGATTGCCATCAGGGTAGGAAAATCACATTCTTTGTAGGTGAGAACAGGTTCCTTTAACACTGATGGACTCTTGGCGCAATCCTTGTTTCTGTTTTTATTTTACAAGACATGCAGCATGCAGTCTGACCGACAGGGAACACTCACTTCTAGCCCTTGCTGCTCCAAAGGAGAGGAGGGAAAGAGAGGGGGAGAGAGAGAGAGAGAGAGGGAGGGGTGAGATCAGAATTAGAGGGAAGAAAAGATGAACGAGGCCTGAGAGGATCAACATTAAAAAATAGCATCATGTGATGATGATGATGATGATGATGATGACCAGCTATGGAATGCTGATTCACTCTGAATCACCAGAAACACTGGTGAATAGTAAAAAGAGCTGTTTTTTTCCCATTTAATTTTTCCTTTTCGTCCTGCCGAGTCACTGACTTCATCTCACTCATTTTCCATCTCCCTGCTTCACACTTCTCATTTGTTGTTTCTTCTTTCACAGGTTTGGAGCCGGTCACCTCAGACGTTCACACCTGGTTCACGTTGTATCCAATCCACTCCACTCAGACCCTGAAGCTCAGCTGTCCACACGGTCATTAGCAAGTGATCAGATTTGTAGCGTCCACACAATAGCACTCTGCGCTGACCTATCTGCATGGGTTGCTATGGTAACGACACTATAATAACACAAGTATGAATACGCCGTGATTCACAGGAACAACCTATCAGCGTCCTGCAGGGTGAAGCTGAGGTCAGTGTCAGTGTCACTAAGTACTTGTCAGCAGGTTGTAATTATCATCATTACTGTCGATTGTTTTTATTCCTGATGACGACCTCGTGGACAGTATTATGTGTACTTGCAGTCGTAGCGGAGGTTGCATTGATTGTTCCACCTATCCTGGAGAATATGTATGTAAGAGTGTGTGGTGATAAGTCAGAGAAGTCGGTCACTCACCTCGGCCTGGAGAGTCTCCAATCGTGTCATGTGCTGGCTTGTGGACAAACTCTTCTCCCTGAAGTCATCTCGTAATGAATGGACCTGAGTGGACAGCTGCCTCTCCACCTCTGCAGCCTGCACGCACACAGACAGACACACACAGATGAGGAGGGCACGTGTCAACCTCAAATGGCAGCGGAGTGACAAACTTTGCACAGCAGTTTTTAGGCTGTGTTAGAGATTCCCAAAACACACACACACACACACACACACTACAACAACCATTTCTTCAGACATAACTAATACTTTCAGCGGCAGATGGGTGAGGACCAGAAGAAATGGAAGTACTGACTAGGTGGTAAGGACCATACGTGACTTAAACGTGACTCAGCAAAAAGCCTCAATTTTACTGTCATTTATTCACATTTAACAGCTGTATTTTTTAGCTATTGTTCATTTTTCAGGACAGCAACATATAATCTGAATCAGAAATATCCATTGTTGTTCCAGCAGGTCCAGTCGATAATATAAATGGTACAAACACACACTTAGCATCTGACATGACAACGCCTGAAGATCAGCAGACATCATAATTTGGCAAGCAATCTGATCATTTGGTTGTGGAGTTACAACACATGTGCTGAAAATGTCCCTGTGTGACAATGAGAAAGCATCCTTCAACAGATTCCTGGATCCAGATGGTTCCAGAACACTACCAACATTTAATCTGGTCCTTGTCCCATTATCAACATTTTCTGTAAACATTTCGACTGATTTTTTTCACAGACAGACAGGCGGAGGTAATAATCATCAAGTAACTTATCATGCCTGCTCTACTTAACTGTTTCAAACTATATTCTGTTGGAAAACTTCTGTAAAGTACTCTGTGTGACAGGCATCTATTTGGCAGCTGTGTTATGTGCTGCAAACAGATGTGCAGTTGGCCCGTCACAGTGTGAACGTGACATCTAACCCACTGCCCCAACAACGACGGATTTAGATCAAGTGGAAAAAAACACAGCGTTGACTGCAGATTTAATCTCGCCATAAATTCCTCAGATTCCAGATCTGGCATCATCAGCATGGCAGGACAAACAGGGGCGAATCAGAATTCAGGCCAAAGAAGTAGGGCTGAGCGGCAGTCTGCCTGAGACGGCCGCTGGTGACTGCAGGTGCATCACGTCTTTGGATCGTACCGTCTGCAACCTTGTGCCACTCTTTAGAGAGACATTCCCATGGTAACAACACATGGACTTTTACTGTGCATGGTGCTCTTGTTGTCATAGCAACCAAAGGGAGGTGGGACCGGTGGAGCTGCGACGAGCCCAAGCTGATGGGAAACAGACGTTTCACTCTTCGGTGACTGATGGTGGGACAACTGGCCAGGCGACAGGTCCACCACTGGCTGCTGATTGTAACAGCAAGATTAAAAAAGTCACGTGGCGGAAATATTCCCATGGAAACGAGCCAAGTCGAGAATGACCCTTATTCAAACAGACATCTCTGATAAGTCACTGGAGGCGTCTGTCTTCTGTAACAGAATTACACCACATATGCTTTGTAGCCTTTTGTGAGCGTGTGTGCTAATGACATTAGAGGCCCCCGTCCTGCTGGGTCCATCTGATCAGATTAGGCCTGAGAAGATTGTCTTTACACTCCAGACTCTTCCAGACAGCACACACGTGGAGGGGCTCTGTTTTTAAAGGCTCTTTATTTCCTTCTATTTGTGTGGTTTTATATGGCTCCATTTGGAAAACACACACACACACACACACACACACACACAGGACGACCCCATTAGAGCATTTGTGTCAATCCAGATTTGACAAAACCGGTGATAAAAGTTTGTTAAATAGATTTTCCGCACAGGAATGTCGACATGACCTGCTGTTATTAATTCAGCAGAGTTGTTTTGGTAGCTGACTAAATGCATATGCTAAGACTATTACCACAGATTACAGCCTAATCCCTTCAGTGCTGCATCTAACCCCACATCTTACATCACTTCCTGCCGGAGTGCCCTATCTACCCAAGGTCACCCCGGTGCACCCCGCTACCAGCCGTGTGAGGTCATCATTGTTCTCCTGAAGCTAATGTCCAGCATTTATATAGACTTTATAATCTTTGATTCAATTTGTAATCTAGCAGTTATTACCTGTTATTACGTTCTGTATTTACTCAGATGGAAGAAACTAATTTTAATATGTTTTCATGTTACATAAAATAAGAAACAAATACCTCCAGTTCATTTGTACTGTATCGGTACCTTAATGACATGTACATGTCCTTGTGGTTGATCAGTATATATTCAACTATTTATAGTTTTAGTTTGCAGCTGATTTTGATGCATCTATTCCTCCCAGAGAATACAAGAAGAACCTCCTTACACTGGAGAGCAGTGACACTTGTAACAGCAGGACACATATAGACCCTGGTCAGAACGTTCCATTAAACAGTTAACTCTTAGTAGAAATGAGAGGGGTTGGGGGGTGGATGAAAATAGCAGGCCTCAGGCGGCCTCACGACTGTAAGCGGGACAGTCCCTCCATTCAGTCAGAGGCACAAACAGTTAGCCTCACTTGGCTGCAGCCCGTTGCTAATGAGACAAGAAAGCCTGAGATAAAACCAACACTGTGACTGAACTCATTTACTCTATCAGCAGGTCTCACTCAGTGACCAGCTCTGAATTTCACTGAGTCAGAGCGACCACAGAAACACACAGACCTCGATCGGGGAAGGTGCTCATGCATTCTCAGACCTGGCTGTCAATTAAATAAATGCACTTTCATTACTCTAAGTGCCTGCTCCTGCTTAGATTTATAACGGCTGACCAGTCCAGCGCTCGTTGCAAACTGATGATAGTGCTGGGGTGAGATGGGGCAGCAGGCTGCTGTAATCTGATAAAGATGAGAGGGAGAGCAACCTGACTTCAAATGAAACCTCCTCCTTCTCCTGGGCAACGCCTGCCTGGCAGCAGATCACATCCTGTCCCAGGAGGTGCCTGTGTGTGTGTGTGCGTGTGTGTGTGTGTGTGTTGCTTCAAACAACACTGCTGACAATGGTTATCAAAGCCCAGCAGCTTGTCAGCAGCCATCAGACGCTGTGAAGTGTTTACAGCTCCCTCACTTCTTCTAAATGTCTTTCAGGCAAACTCGTCCTGCTCTCTTGACATCTGGAACAGCTGCACCAGACACAGAGTTTACTATTGTGTGCTGACAGGGCCCATGGGTGGCAGTGATCCTGATGTTGAGGCTAAGGCTATGGACAAATTAACAGGAACACTTCAACAACAAGACCCCCTAGAGATGGGATGTACAACAAATCTCGAAGAGCCATTCCAAAGGCTGACCGGTTGTTGTAATTATTCATTAGACCTCAACCAGAGGAACTCATTTCAAATGATCACCGGCAGCAATTATACAGTCAACCCACCATTATCTACTCTACTGGTGGGAATGATTCTGAAATATTGATGATAATTTCATTTGACTTGTGTTTTCATTGTAAACATTCAATAAGGTGACATCATATCCCCAAGCTTTGATATCGAGTCACAAGTTTCACTCTTTTTCCAGGGATACAGGAAAAGTATAAATAAAACTAAAATAAACCCAAGCAACATCAGTGAGTGTTTTAGTCAAGAACATTCTGGATAGAATAACTCCAAACAACAGGTCAAACTGTATGACTCAGCATGGACGACTCAGACTCACAGGGCTCCAACCTGTGTGACATGAAGGCAGCGTGGACACAACGACTCCCAAATGCAGCAGTTCTCATCGCTTGTTTAAAAGAGCCTTTCAAAAGATCTGACTCATTCAGGAACGTCACATCTTCACACTGCTTCAGCCAACAGGCCGCTTCGTCCAGGTGGAATGTTCCTGCACACAGACTGAGCTGCTGTATTTGATTAGAACTGCCACAATAATTACCCTGAAATACACGTCAATACGCAGAGTCTTATTGCATAAGTGTGCAGTTCAATCACTCTAAATCATTCAGTGTTGGCGCCGGATGCTCCCCTTCCAAACTGATGACTGAGCATATTTTAGGTAAAACCGATTGAAGCGCCCCCCCCGAGGAGGATGACTCCTCACATGACTGAGCACCTAATGCTGCTCAAGTCGGGCAGAAGTGAAGTGGATGGAGCGATTGGCCCCTGCCAGGCAGAAACACACACAGACACGCATAAAACCATTTGCATGGAGTTCTTGGTTGTGTGGAAGGGTGTTTGAAGAAGCATTAAGACCATGTGACCAGCGACTCAAAGCCCAGACTAATTAAATCTTCCATGCTGATTGGCTCAGCCTGCCTGAAGCAGAACATCTGACACACACACACACACACACACACACTGCCCCTCACCCTCCTAAGTTGCTCCAGCAGTCTGTGGTTCTGTTCAGACAGCTCGCTGATGGCCTTGGTCTTGTCCCTGTCAGTGTCTCTCAGCTGGACCTGGTGGCGCTCCAGCTCACCCTGAAGCTGCTGGACATCTGTCTCCAGCTCGGCCACACGACCCTCCCACTCCCCTTCTCGACTCTCCAGACGCCGACGCAACTCATGCTTTTCTTGCTCCAAGTGCTGCAAGTACACAAAGGAAGAGGAGACATGAACATTTGTTCATGATGTTTGGACACAAGGAGGAGGTCTTCAGCCCTGGTCCTCGGTGACACCCTTAGATGCCACCCTGCTCCTACACACCTGATTCAAATCAGCAGTGCAGGGTTGAAGACCTCCGCTATTAAAAAGGCCCTAATGTCAGAAAGCATCCTCAGAACATGTGAACACATTCGCTGATAACAGAAATCTGCTGGTAACGAAGCAAAGATGGAAACTTGAACAATTACAAACATGTGATGATAACTGGCTCCTGCAGTGACTTGTTAATATCCCCAGTGCACCAGTAACTGATGGGTTAATTCCAGCAGCACCAGCAGCTGCAGGGGTTTGTGTTTTCACATCTCTCCATCACAGCAGTGTGATGCTTTTAGGAAGCAGCTTATTTATCAGTGAGGATCACAGGGCTGAACAGATGTACAGTAGATACAGTGTCTGCAACAGGATTAGGTTTTGTTTGTCCCCTCACGGATTGTGTGAAAACACAAAAACAAGAGCTCAGTGAAGCAGTTTGCTCTCCAGTTTAGTCTCTGTGGTTGTTTGACCCTCGCACATTTCACTCAGTCAACTCATTACCTCTAATTTCTCGTTGAGATCTTTGTGCATTCTCTCGTATTGCTTGGTTAAGTCTTGGTTTCTCTCCAGCAGAGCTTTGCCGAGTTTGGCGGCCAACACCAAGTCTTTTTCCTTTTGTCTGAACAGCGACAACAAGTCCGCGTTGTGCCCTAGCGAAGGCACCTCCGCGTCGGGCAGCTCCTCCTCGCCGCCCCGCTCCCCGCTCAGCATGGCCAGCTCCTCCTCCAAGGCCAAGCCGAGGCCTCCGGAGCCGGCGTGCCGCAGCGGGTGACCCTGGCGGACGCCGGGCTCCTGGACGCCGGGGCTCGGCGGTGACTCCATGCAGTCGCTGTCCAGCTCCAGTGGTGCTGAAACGGCGGCACACGTCTGCAGGTCCAGGCAGAAAGCGGACATCGCCGCCCGGCGGCGGAGAGGCCGACAAATGGGAGCCGACTGGTTTCACTCCGGACGAACCCACGCTGCTCTGGCTGGGTTGGGCTGACCAGGCCGGCCTGTAATCGGCAGTTCGTCCATCCTTCTCGTGATTCCAACGTGGATCCACGTCAACCAGAGCTGTGTGTTTCCACCACCACCACCACCACCACCACGTCCTTCTCCCCTGATAAAGTTACCAGCAGCGGCTGTGATTGAGTCCCGACACACAGCGCCTCCCCTGCGGCTCACCGACTGTTGATTCGCAGACCCGCACGATGGTTTTATCCCGGTATAAACCGCCTAAACGAGCTGTCTGCGGTCGGTCGACCAGGGTCCATCACGTCGTAGGTTCGTGAGTCCCCCATACCGACCAGCTCGGCACACCGGAGGCATCTGCTTGCGAAATAGACGAGCGCGTTCCCGATCGTCTCTCCTTCTTGAATGCGCGTTCCCGCCACAGCAGTGACGCTGCCTGCAACCTGTTACATCCGGTCACCCCATTGGCTGAGAACCATAGCGCCATATTTTGGTGTATGTCGCTCCGCTGTGACACAGACGTTCATGACTGCATGCAACACTGCTGCAGTGCTCCCATTTTACTGTATTCTACAAAGATTCAATAAAAAACCGAACTAACTGAAAACCTGTCACGTTAACAGCAGCTACATGGAATGGGCCTAGCTAACAGTTTTGCTAGCTATCTAGCTAGTTGTTAAATTAGCATCATTAACACCACTGCACTCAAACAAATAGTAGATGAGCTACATTTGTTACTTACTGTTTTAACTTAGTGCAGTGTGTACTTATTATTATATACTCATGTATATACTTCCTTAAAAGTATATGACCGCTGCTTGTTATCCAATGCTTTTACTTACTGATTTCTCATACAATTACACAGATAGTCACAGTCACAGATATTCTGGACTTAATGGATGTACTTGTATCGAAAGGTGATTGCAGATTGAAACCAGCTCTCTTCTGTGGCCTTCAGGTAAATTACACTGTGATGTGAGTCAGAATGATCAGATGGTATCGCTGTGACTAGCTGTGAAGTACTGTGTGAATTATTCTGTACTGGCATGTATGTGTACATACCGTAAACCAGGGATCCACGCTAACCCCATCCAACGGAGCTGTCTCAAAGGGAAAAATAAAAAGAAATGAAAAATTACAGAATGATAATATATCAGGTAGGAGTGGTGACATGTATATCATTAACTTTTTTATCCCATGTTCCTGTCGAACACAATCCTAAAAATTTCAGTTTGTGTGATTTGTTCATTCTGGGGCTCAAGAGGACCCGTTCTAAAATACCTACAGTTAAACACAGTTTCATGTCACATCAATATAATATTACATTTCTGCCAGCAGATTCCTCCTAATCCTAAACACAGGTCATTTTAGTCTGAATATTTGTTGTTGTTGTTTTATGTCAATATGCATAATGTATGCATCACAGAGGAACTAGACCCATGTTACATTCATAAATAACACACACAAGGTTTGACAGATATCGTAAACAGCCAAACTCCAATGAACGTTTATTCATGATTCATTTGATTACATCCTATTTGCTTATGTTCTTTGTCTGCAGTGAAGCAAATAATACATTAACTACATTCATATCCACTGAAATCAAAAGACTGACTTTAGTTTTAAATGGTTGAGGACGAGTGAAGGAAAACAACAACGGTTATCACAGACACAGGATGTGTATGGGAGAGCAATGAAGGGGTTGTGATGAGGTTAGGATGTCGGGGGTGGGCTCTGGTGATGAATGATTACAAACAAAGCCTCTTGAGCAGATAAAGGCACAAAAGAAGTGGGTCACGGGCTGCTGGTCCATAGTTTCACAGCTTTAGGGCCTGGGGTCCATTCAGTGCATGTATGGCTGTATGTGGCTGATTTCCTCTAAGAGCATCAGATGTTCACCATCCTTGTCAGTGTGTAGCTGCTGTTGAGCTGAAAGAAAATATAACAATGAATTTGTAGGTTTGTATTCCAAATGGTATTTATTGAAACAAAAGTGAGTACATTTATAAGGCTGAACTTTTACAAGTTATTGCGCCACAGCAAACATGTATAAAATATACAGTAGGTCCACAAATCTGGTAGATAAAAGAAATTGTGTGTGCTGTGTTATTTATCAAGAAGGAATTAGTGGGTATCTTGATCCTCACAGCATTTGCTCCTCAATAGCTTTATGCAGATAATCTGTTTTTAATCCATCACTGTCATTGCTCTTATCATGGACGATAGCGCCCTATGTGGAAATAAGATGCATTACGCCCACATCCCCCCAAACGATTGGTAAACATTTATGAGCTCCACAGCAGACAGATCAGATCAGATCAGATCCGAACAGAAGAGTATTACGGAGATGCTGTGTACTGCTGAGATTGCAATTAGTAAGAATGGATGGAAGGTGTTTTTCAAGCTGTTTCCTTGTAACATACAGAGTCCCAGTATTTCCAACCCCTCACAGATGGTTGTGTGTCTGTATCTCTGTGTGTTTTGTGAGTGTGATTTTGTCCATCCCCCTTCTCCACATTAGCTGATGTTAGTAGTATGAGTTATCAAATGAGAAACGAGTGTAATTGCTAGTGAATTGTCCTCCATGTTTAATAGTGACAGTTTATAGTCAGTATCTGGAGCAGTGTCTTCCCAGTACTGAGTGTTCTGTTCTTATGTAACATCAACCTTTTAGACAGAGTCAGGACTGACTGCCAATTTTTCAACTTATTGGGGGTTCGGCTGTCTGTTATGCAGCAACGCCAACGCTTTTTAGACTTCTAGATTGCAGCCTTTCCCTTTTAATAGCACATGCTTGCACCAACACGCAAGCACACAGGATAGAAAGGTATTTTTGTGTTTTGCCATTGGGTGGCAGTATTTCTTCATTATACCTACTGTGGTAGACAATGTTGACAACAACTACAGAAATACTGCTGTCTGTGGCCTATTAGAATTTTAAAAAGTATTTAATACAGCATTTACTGTTTATCTTAAGGAACAAAGCATCTTTGAAAATACACAAGTGTGTGATTGTCGGACAGGTAGTGCGCACACACACACTGATTTGCCCACATTTAAACTATTAAAAGTACTATCCTGCGGATAGGATCGTAGTGCTCTATCTTTACCTCTCTTAAATTCAAACTGGACATTTGTTGCTATGGTAACATCAAACTGATGCGCCAACAACATGGATCACTGAGAAAACAGTGTGATTGATCAGAGGAATAACCTGCCTTTGACTCCATGCTGCCCGTGCCAGTCTGAGATGTGGATGTGTGTTCATGTTAGATTACACTTAGACAGACCACATTCAAGAAACCACATTACCAATTCAATAGAAAGTGGTAATAGTTTGTAGTATCACTCACTGATTGACTCACACTGAGCTTTCAGTATTTTTGTGCCTTCTGCTGCACTGATGTCAGAGAGAAAGCCAGGTTAGATTGTGCCATCTGGTCCTGTGTGTGTGTATGTGTTTGTGTTTGTGTGTGTGTGTGTTTTAGACATCAATATGATGTGTCACTTGTTTTTCAGTTAGCATAAACACCACAGAATGAATGTGAGCCTGAATTAATGGGTCTGACATGTGGGTCCTTGTTAGGATGTGACCTGACCACACACACGCACACACACACACACACAAAATACAGATGGTGCGATACCACACACACACAAAGGGCAGCTATGGTTCAGTAGTCAACGGAAGATAACTAGTTTGATTCCCGGCAAAACCCCAAAGTGCTCTAAATGTGTGTGTGCATGGGTGAATGAAATGATATTGTGAAGCGCTTGAGTTAAAGTAGAAAAGCTATAAAAACACAACTAAAGCTTTACACTACAAGAAAGTGAGTAAAACAAGTTGAATATGTTGAATATCGTGATAAGGCAATTGATTAAAATGTCTTTGTCTGAAACAAGATGTTCGAAACTGTCTGGTGATGAGATAAACAGTTGGAGGTTGCTGATGCTCCAATAACTGTGGAAGGACGTTTTCCAATAATAAATAATAGATATTTATCAGGGGTTGATTGTGGTATTGTTACATGCATTTACATTGTTTCAAATACAACACTAGTGTTACTCTCTGGGTTCATTTGCCACTCATCTGAGATACTTTGGTTTGAACTATATCGAGGTAAAATACTTAATTACATTATTATTACATGCAGAATAGTTCATATGTATGTTCATTCAATTTAATGCAGCCTGATGAAAGGAAAAAACAGCAGGTGTATGTTTCAGCAAAAAGTCTGAATGAAGCTGCAGCTCCAGAGACAAATTAATTCTCAGACAGGTGGCGCTACAAATTTAAACATGACAGGAGAACCTGTGAAGGGTGTGCACAAGAAAAACATGTAACTAAAATTAAATAATACTATTAAACATATTGACTATTTTTGCAGAAATTGGCCAGATGGAACTGAAATTGCAATGAGGAATATTTATATTAGTCACTAGTTTATTACACATTTGTCTCCAGTAATGTAACTGTATTTTGTAATTCAGATACCATTACATGTAACTAGTTACTCTCAAACACTTCCTGTGAGCTCATGAGGTTTTCAGCTGCATACATGAGTGTGATTAGTGATGGCTGCTGCAGTATGGGAAGGCAAGAAGTAGTTGGGGGTGGTAGGGGTGAACCAGTGACAAGATAGAGGGAGAGAGAGAGAGAGAGAGAGAGAGAGAGAGGGACTCCACTGTATGTGAGCGCTGCTCTGCTGCATTACTCTACATTTCTGTGTAGCCCTCTCCTCCTCTCAGCTCTCCTTCCTGCCACAGCACATCTCTCTCTCCCCTCGGCTCTTCTCTCTCTCCCCCAGTGAGGATGACATGCCCAAATTTGATGAACCAGCGAAGGGTTTATTCTGCGTGGTGGCTTCCCAGGGAGACCCCTCATGAGCAGGCTCACTGTATGAGGAGGTGCCGGGTCTAAGGAGCTTCGTAGAAACCCTGTCAGCTGTAGCAGTCTGAGTAAGTGCTGTATGTTCTCACTTGCTGTGAGGGAGAGGATGATGAGTGGGAAAGAAAACCTGTTTGTGACATCTGGAGCTCTGGGAGCTGCTGTAGTGCATGTTGAAACTACTGCCTGAGTGATTGACTGACACCACAGATAAGAGACGACACAGCGTCGGTTGCACCAGGCTTCTGCAGCAGCTTCGTGTGTCTGTAAGAGTGAGTGAGTGAAGGAGTGAGCGTTACTCTTGGTCACGACACTGAAATGCTTTGTCTCTGTTTGCACATCTCTCCTCAGCGCTGTGTTTGCTGTAGCCGTCCTGGATTGGTATTCAAACTGACTGGCAGTAATATTAAGCCCACTGCAGGCTTTTCTCCATGAAGCTTTGGAAAGTTTTGGGACATTTATATGATTTCAGCATTTGGGTTTTCCAAATAATCTCTGCTCACTTAAATTGGTGTTGTTCATATTGTATGTAGAGAAACAAGTAATATTATCAGGAGGAAAAAGTGACAGGATGAGAACCATTGTTGGAGGAAAGTATCTCTATGGAAACAGCAGGTTTGCCAAGTGTAGAAGAAGGAGAGGGGAAGGAAGCTTACTGCTTCTCACTGCCACAGTAATGACAGGACTTATACGACAAATCTAAACAGAATATTCATGACAGGATTGAGATTTAACTGGTAGAATGTTAACAGCTGTTTGTAGAGCGAATAAACGAAGCAGAGCATTCTTGACATGTTGTCAGTGGTTTCCCAGGAGGACGCTGCATTCACATCTGTTGGTGGATGTTTTGTGGTTATGGAGGCTGAGGGACTGTGAAACACCTGAGGAGCATCAGAAAGGAGACTCAGCTCTCTGCAGACATGATCTGTCAGTGCTGATGAGTTGGGATCAGAGAGTTCAGTTCACCGCTTCACAGGTCTAATTTTCGCAAAAGCCTCCTTCAGCCCACACAGATCCTCTTTGCCATTTGGATTGGTGATGATGACGCACTGGATGCTTCAAGTGCTTTCCGAAGTGCTAAGAATACTTTGGTGGATAGTAATTGACAGTGGAGTTTCACCATATTCTTATGGAGGACAACATTGTCGCACGTGGTCGATGATCATTGTAGCTTTGCTTGGCCTGAAACTCGAATCTATCTTTTAGTTATTTATCAGAGCATGAAACAACATAGAAATCTAATAGATATGTTACCATAGTCGTTCAACACTGTTGCTTCACAGTGAGAAGGTCCCAGGTTCAATTCCTGGCCTGTGATCTCTCTCTGTGGAGGTTACATGCCTGGGTTCTCTCAGGGTACTCCAGCTCCCTCCTCCCCCCTCCAAAGAATTGTGTGGTTAATTGGTTATTCTAAATTGCCTGTAGGTGTGAATGTGAGTTTGAATGATTGTCTGTCTTGTTGTCTGTCACGTGTTGAAGCGATGAAGTTGCGACTCATCCAGCGTGTTCCCCTTTGTCTGGAATTGAAGGATTAGAACATCTTTACCTGCCTGAAATTGTGACCTGGTCATTTTTTTACCAGTCAGGTCTTCATGATGATTTCATTCAGTTTTACAAATGTTAAAAAAAATGTGAAAATATGTCATTGGTCATTATTTTAACAGGCTGGTAATATACTGTATCTATTAACAATACTACTATGCACATACTGATCCTCCAACAACAATACTTTGATGAGACAGATACTTAATGGCAGTAAGTGACAGTAAGTGACTGTCAGGTAAAAAGAGGTAAAACTTGAAAATATAATTAAAACCACAACTAGCAGGGTCTAAGCATATTTTAAAAACGAAATTAGAAAATAAGGGCAGAGTGATACTTGAGTGTGGAACTTGTACTGTGGTATAAATAAAAATGTGCAACTGAATAAATATAAAATACGTACGGTTACATTTTTGCTGGCAGGGATAAATCACAAAGCCTAGAGTTCACCGCTAAAAAAATTCTGTTGTTGTAATATTGACCTAGTCTCTCACATCTGTTTTGTTTTGCTGGACAACGACAGAGCTGGAAAACCATATCTGAATGTGAACCACTGCACTGGCCTGAGGCGTTCAGCCCTACTGGGATGACTGTGGTATTACTAATTTGTTGTTGTCATGACAATAGGCATAAAATATCTCTTAATATGTGGAGAGGGTGAACTGAAAGATGGAACCAGAGGGGAGGGGACGGCAAATGGGCTTCCAGCTTGTGTTCAGGGGAAGAACGTGAACCAGGACGGGCTCCAACAGGTGTGTGATTCACTGCTACCTACAGCCCGTGAAGTAGCACTAGCCCCTGGTCACCCTGCAGACCGAATGCAGAGCAACACCATGACTGGGATGCAACCTTTTTCCGCTCTCCTCCGCTTCAACAACTCTGACTCACACCCCAACACACATTATTCAGCCTACGAAAAAAGATCTCCTCCACTGAGTCCTCTGTAAATGTTACTGTTCAGTTCTCCAGATCCTCCAATCCCCAAGAGGCTGTGGTCTAGAAACGTTTACTGATTACAAGGGCTGTTGTACATGAGAAATGTAAGTAATCACAGTAAGTAAGGAAATGTGATGCATATAGGACCTTTCACGGATAGAAATTAAGTTCTCGGGGTGGCACGGTGGGGCAGTGTCACGTCACAGCAAAAAGAACAGGGGACCCTGTTCAATTTGTTGTGTGTGGAGTTTGCAAAAGCAAAAGGTGACAAATGACCCACTAAGTTAAAAATTAGACATGAAAGACGTAAAGTATAATCACGGAGAAAAAAACATAAAAACAATACAACAAAAATGTAATAAATACAAATGTGGACTGGAAAGGTTAGATTCAGCAGCAAGAACTTAGAAACGGGTCACATGGTGGTTTGATTCTGGCCCGGGGAACTTCTGTGTGGCGTTTGTATGTTCTCCCTGTGAGTCTAAATTGGCCGTAGATATGAATGTGAGTGAGGTTGGCCCCTTCCACCCCCTAGCGACCAGGCGGTTACAGAGAATAACTGCGTTGAGAAACACACAACATTCAGTGTGTCCGTCCTGCCTTTTTTTAATGTACAGAATGTACATGTAACGTACAGTCATAATTGCAGAGGGTGCGGGCTGGAGTCTGTTAGTGCAGATCATTATGGAGAGACAGCTCACACTGGAGGGAGACAGCCATGTCTGAGGTCCATCTGGTGCCTGGTGGTAGCATGGTGCCCTCCAAGCATCAGCTCCGTCACTCACACTCTGTTCAATATGCAACGCTCAGTCACTCAGAGTTATGTTCTCAGCACATAAAGATGCATGAGAGCCGCCAAGAGAAAGGACCGTGACAGAAAAGGTTCCTGGGTGTGTCATTCAAAACTCCTTGCCCCTGTGCCAGTGGTGCTATGTAAATCTAGCATCCAAGATATATAGTGATCGTTAATCATTTTCATATGATATATTCTTCTAACTGAGTCACTATAAATTATTATTTAATGATGGTCATGTCATCACGAATTCTTACCGATGGGACCTGTGGCCTGAATAATTACTTCTTATACTATTTTACATTATATATTACATAAGTATTGGAATTTTACTCACACACACACACACACACAGGCAAAACGGGGCAAACCCTATAGTTTCATTGTTGATAATAAACAGACTCATTGTGAGCGTAGTTGTGTTTCTTTGTGTGTGTGATCTTCGACAGTCAGATCAGCTACATCCTGACGTAAACACAAACGACAAATGTATCTGAGAGGAGCTCATAGCGATGCACTGGTGCAGTCCACGTTACCTAATGCTGAGTGTAGCCTGTTACTGTAGGGAGGAGTGGGAGACGAGCCTGTGCTTTTTATAGATATTCTTCCTCCGTCGTTCATTCTTCCGCCTTCCTCTTGATCATAAAAGATGCCAAATATATCCAGTGGTGGTAAAATATGCTGTTGTGTGAACCGGAGCAAGCTATTTATAGCTCTTAAGCTGGAAATAAGAGTGTACATTTGTTCGGCTCAGCATGGATCTCCTGCAGCACGAGCTCAAATAATGGAAGTGATGTGATACACAGACGACTAATGTCACGTCTTGACATCACTCAGGTTATTAGATTGTGATTTGTGACCTGTTTAGCATGTATGTTAATGTTAATCTATCATTATTGCTATTTGTCATGATTTGCACACACAGTGAATGGCTTGATTCTCCTGAATCCTTATGAAAGGATTCAAAGCACAAAGGGAGGTTAATTTGAAAAACAAACATGTATGAGCACTAGTACTAGAATGCAGTATCGTCAGGTGTTCTATGAGGAAAAGCGTAACATTTTAAAGTTCTCTCCCGTTCTTTTCTCTCTCACAGATCAGTGGCTGCATCCATTAACTGTCTTGATTCTCTTCATTGGAAAAAGCCTCATCTGCCGAAAACAGACAAGTCAGAATTGTTGGACTCATGTCACAGGTATTGCTCCTTACATTGTAAGGATTTATTTCCAGAGACAGCAGCATTCATCTCACAGTGTGTGTGTGAATGTGTTTTATGTGTTTCCTCTTCTCCTGCAGTAGTCCGGTTACATAAGTAACTGTAATTTCTGTCATTTTTTTCTGTAATTTTCTTCTGCCACATATGCTGACACGGACAGATTTGACCTTTTAGCAGCGACTATTTGTTTCAAATGTACATGTGGTTCAATGCAGCGCGCAGAGGCATGTGAGACCAGGAATACAGTGACACCAAAGGATGTGACAGTGACTGAGTGACCCCACAATTTTTATGATAGAATTCAGGGCCAACAACAATCAAAGCAAAATTTAGTGGCCTGAGCGGAGGAAGGGAGATGACTCTGTCTGTGTATTTGTGGCTGTGCTGCCAGCTCCACTGTCTCTGCTTTCCACAGGTCCTCAGGCCTTTTAATGCTATAAAAGCACATTTAATTGAATCCTTAGATGCTACTGGTCCAATGACATATACCACCAAACAATACACGCACATATACACACACAGAGTAAAAGTGTATCGTACTGATATCGTGGCTTGAAACATCAACTACACCATCTTTCAGACTAAGCTGCACTCTCTGAGGATACTGTCAAATGTATCAGTAGACCCAAGAGATTCACTGCAAACTGTACAAATATATGGTTTCCAGGTTGAGCAGGAGATCTCACTTGTCCAGAGGAAGATGTCTGACCTTGAGTCAGTGCTACAGCAGAAGGACATCGAGTTGAAGGCCTCGGAGACCCAGCGGACCATCCTGGAACAAGACCTGGCAAACTACATCACAGAATGCAGTGTGAGTACACCGGAGTGTGTGATTTGACTGCTCCAGGCGCAGTGGTGATACTTATGATCACAGGTCCAGGTCATCACACAGGTTTGTTGTTCATGTGTGTTGTGCTTTCAGAGTCTGAAGCGAAGTTTGGAACAGGCTCGTATGGAGGTGACGCAGGAGGACGACAAGGCTCTTCAGCTCCTTCACGACATCCGGGAGCAGAGCAACAAACTACAGGAGATCAAAGAGCAGGTGAGCTGATGACTCCGTCGTCATCACTGAAGAAACAAGTCACATCACTGATCTGAACACACTGACGTGTAATATCATCCAATTAGTTTTCAGTTACATGATGTCACATGGATATGGATGCAGCTTTGTGAGAGCTTTTTCTATTGGTCGTTGTGTCTTTTAAACTGGTGGCAGCACCACACAGCTGCCAGCTGCCAGAATGAAGCAGTCACTAGATTGACATTTTAAAAAAAATCCTCTCCCTGGCAATAGGCACTACTCTTTACTCTTTATTAGAAAAATGAAAGCAACCTGTTTTTGCCAGCCTACACTTGTGCTGGTTACCAAGCACCGAATACATTGTGCAGTGGTTGCTATGGTGATGAGAGCCATATACCTACAAGTGAGGAGAGTGCTGATGCAGTGGGCAGGCTGTCGTGATGAGGTGCTGGGACCTAATTCTGTTTGAGACGCATCGTTTTAAGACCGATAACCTGCTTTAGTTCATCATGTACATGTACGCAATCTACAGATACGTATTTTTCTTTCATACTTCTGCACGAGAACTGTTGTCCTTCCTGCCCCAACATGTGCAGACACCAGATCTGCTGCAGATCAGACATCTATGTGTTGTCCCAGGAGCACAGGCAGGCTTCACAATACTCAAACATAAAACACTAATAGAGTTCTAGTTGAATCCCACCTGTACCCTGCTGTCTCTCAAATCTTTCTCCATTAACTCCAACCAAATATTACAGAGTGAGACCTTCTATCTGTGCAAGGAGACAGAGCTTCAGTGGATTATATGCCAAGCTCCTTGTTTGAAGCGACGGGGACCCTTGGGGGTCCCTCAGGAGGAGCCACAGGTGCTTCCTGGGTATTGTCAATGATGTGCTTCTGCCATTTCTTTTATGGAACTCTGTTCCAACAAACATACATAACAGCTGATTCCTTTATTTATCAAGATATGAACGGAGCTTTGTAACTGCTCCAGTTACAGAGGAAATAAACGCAAAAATTTGGAAACAAATACAGAGTGCAGGTGAGGCTGGAGGACTTATAAATAGAACTAACCTGTTATCTTAAATAATATGGAGCATTTTAATGTATCATACCACTGCAAAACTGAGAAGTTTCAGGTAAAAAGAGGAAAATCTTCACTTGCAAACCTTTAATGCTCACTTACTATTGATGCATATTATCCGTCTCTGTGTTGTTGGTGCGTCTGAACTGGGTATTTACGCTGCTAAATCCAGCATTTCATCTTGAAAAGCATCTGTCTCCCACGCTCTGTCATATGACTGCAGTGTTTGGCATTTCCATGCAGATACCATGCATTGTTGGATCAACAAACAGCAAAGACTGGAGGGGGGAGGGAGGGTCACTTCGAAGCAGATCAGTCTGTGCAGAAGAAATTAAAACCTGCAAGCATATAATATGAGGAGACAAAAGAGCAAAGGACCTCAGAACACACTGTTCCTGCCTCAGATATCATCAAATGTAATGACTTCAAATATTTACTGTGTGGGCAGGTCAGGACAGCACATGCATTTGTGTTTGAGTGCTGTGCACGCGCATTTGTGTGTTGTTATCAGAATCAGCAATACTTTATGAATCCTTGTTTCATCACGGCAGTGTGATTTTTTAAAGATGGAATCCCTTCTCCTCCATTCCCACAGACAGTCTGTGGTTTGGCACTGACTTACAGGGGCTGTAGTGACTGTAAGTGGAAGAGAGGTACTGGGGCTCCCAGGGGGTTCAGCCAATCCGCTTTGACTCAGGAACCAAAAGGATGAGGGTTCAGCACCTT
>CAAKHB010007953.1:15941-27424 GCA_901007665.1 Aeoliscus strigatus | reverse complement strand
GCGTGCACACAGGCACACAAACACACACACACACACACACACACACACACACACACACACACACACACACACACACACATACCACACATTTTTTGTTACATCTTGGTGTTGTCTTATGTGATGTTCACTTGTCCTGAGAGTGACTTCACTTATCACATATCAGCGGAGCATCAGTCTGCTCGGATACAGGACAATAAGGTCTAAGATGATCAGAAGGCTGGAATTTGTTCTGCTCGGCTGTGACGAAAGACTTTTTAACAGACATGTGTTTTAAGTGACACTGGCTGTTCCGTTTTGTTTTTTTTCTCCTCCTGCTATTAAGGTAGTAATATTTAGCAGAGCTGCAGTTGGAAGACTGGCAGATTTACACAGTGCATTGTACTTATTGTAAGTTATAGTACATAATAATAATAGTAATAGATACACAATCATGAAAGAACACTAAATATTGTAGAACAATTGGAATTTCCTTTCCTTCTCTTATTGCTTCTTCTCTGTTCAGAGGTTTATGTGGTCTCTTCCAGGAATACCACGCCCAGCTGGAGGAGATGCGCGTCTCCATTAGACAGCTGGAGGAGGACCTGTCGGCGGCTCGGCGACGCAGTGACCTGTATGAAGCAGAGCTGAAAGAGTCTCGGCAGAGCAGTGAAGAACTGAAAAGGAAAGCTGCAGACTACCAGCACAGAATGCAGAAGGTCTTTTCTTAACTCTTCTCTGGTCTTCAGAGTTCTACGACAGAACATTCATGTGCTTTCATGCACTAAACGTCACTCGAGTTCACATCTGTCATCAGTGTGGAGTCTTCTTTCCGATTGCTGACAGAGACTCATGTGTCTTCTCAGGCCAAGGACCAAGGCAAAGCAGAGGCAGAGGAGCTGGTCACCAAGTTGGAGAAGGTAGTTTTACACTGTCAGTTCACTGGACAGCTCAAGTGAATTGATCAAAAGATGCTGAACTTGCCAGTATATTCCTTCCATGTTGTATGTTTGTTTTGTAGATCAGCGCTGAGCAGCAAACAAAGATCCAGGACCTTCAGGACAAACTTGCCAAGGTACGAAGGCAGTAATTTACATGAGCTTTTGCCACATGAGGAATCACAGGACTTTTCAGATGACTCATCTCTTTGTTTATTTCTCCTGACGTCCTCTTCTCTTCTTCTCATTCTTCTACACTGTAATCCACTGTCAGAAAACACCTGTTGACTGACAACAATTCAAAAACACATCAGAATCAGAATCTGGCAGATGTGTACATACCAAGGATTTGTCTGGCTATACCGTGCCAAACACAGAACATAAAATAAAAATATATAAAGAAAAAAAAAAAACTCTCAGAGTTTTAGAACACTACATACAATAACAAAATAAAATAAAAATTCTAAATGTGATATTGGTTTGTGAAATAATCAATGCAAATCCTCCTGCAGCTAAGACTTAGACACACTATTCTATTATTATTATTATGATGATGATGATGATGATGATTATTATTATTGTTGTTGTTGTTGTTGTTATTATTGCTGCTGTAGGTTCTAACGCTGACACATCTCAACATTTGAAACAGTTGATAATTTTCATTCAACATTTACAAAACAAATCAACTCTATAAATAATAACATCTACTATATGACACTATACTATTTCATTTCACGTAAAGGAACTGTAACAGATTACGTTACATCACAGACTGTATCATAGACGTTACCTGCTCATGCTCAGCTTGCCGTCGTTTTGTTGAACCTCCAGGCGCAGAAGGCCAGTTCTGAAGCTGCAGACCATCTCCAGAACATGAGAGTGGCCAAAGAGCGAATGGAGCGAGATCTGGAGAGGCTACAGAACAAGGAAGACTCCAGTGACAGTCTGCGGAGGCGCCTACGTGAAACAGAGGTACGCCCACACGCATGCACGTACATGAGCACGCACAGCCTCACTTGTGTCAATGAGGCTTGTTCTTCATGTTTATCATGTTGTGTGTTGCTTCTTGGAAACTCTTTGTTAAAAGTGTGGCATAAATAAATCTGGCTGGCCCATATGTTCTCTTGAAAACTGCGGGTTCCTGCTACAAAAACAAAAGAACTTGTGAGGGCATAAACACAACATATTCACTCTCAGAAATTCAAGAAGAACATTTTTTTTTACTAATTTCCTGGACTGTTCTTGGACCTATGGATCCAACTGTTACAAGCAAAGGGCTAAAATGCTGAATTGACATCTTGCAAATGTTCATTTTATTTAATTTTACCACACTTTATACATGTATTTACTGCAATTTTCATAAAAAGTTTTCGTAGTACAGCGTACCCACAGTGTAACAAATGAAAACATGAGGTGAAATGTGAAAAATGGTACAACCTTTGTTCCACTGGATGTTCAATAATTCATAAATACTTTAGTGCTTTGGGGCGATTTTTACTTCGAGCTGAAGAAAAAAAAACATCTTGGAGACAGTTTAAATTATTGAGGTCAAGTTAGAGCAACCAAGCTTTCGTCACTGGAGGGCAAATTAAAAAACGTTAATCGTCTTCAAGATGCTCTGAAGTTCTGTGTGTTAAAATGATGAGGTCAGAAACACTGAATCCTCATTTCACTGTTAGCTGTCAAACACATGTACAGTTGAATTCATGCAGTGTCTGCCGTTACATAAGGTACATGTAATATTTATTATGAGTCATTTTAACCCTTTATAGGACACTGAACAACACCAGAGCTATTAGTGGATATTACAAGATGTTTTTTTATAAATCAAAGTCAGTAGAGGTACCATCTATGGTTCCTTAAAAGATTTTTCTCAAAAATGGATTCAGAAACGTTCACATGCGTATAGTATATTAGAGCGATATGGAAGTAATTAAATACAGTATGTTTTCTCGCCTGAAAAAGGGTTAATGCTGCACTTTGAAACAGAGCTGGACATGTAAATGTGTTCAGTGGTGTGGGTGAATTCAGAGACAGGGAATGAAAATATTCCGATTGAACAGACCACTCACACCATCACGCATTAATGCAGATTGTCTCTTTGGGGCCATTTTCATCACATGAACAGTGGTTAATGGGACATAAACATTGCAAAGGTCCTGCGCTAACAAGCCAAATGGATGCAGCTGCTCCAGATTGTTCTTCTCTGCAAGTTGAACTCTCAGCTGTAATTGGTTTTTCTGCCAAATGTATTCTAATGCCCACATAAGAATCAGCTGTGACCAGCATATGACCAGCATCATCAAACCAACAGAAACAACAGTTAAAAGCATGTGTGTGTGTGTGTCCATTTGTGTGTGTGTGTCCATTTGTGTGTGTGTGTGTGCGCGCAGGATGGCAGGAAGACTCTGGAGAACCAAGTGAAAAGGCTGGAGATTGTTGAGCGGCGTGAGACAAAGCTGAAGGAAGATATCCAGAGCAAAGGCCAACAGATCCAGCAGATGGCCGAAAAGATTCTGGTAATCCACCTTCCATCTCTCCTGTGCAGCTAAAATAGTCGGACGAGGTGTGAGAGAAACACAAAGCTATTGTCAGCAGTGCAGAGGAAGTGCTATTTTATTTACATAATGTTCCTGAAAACAACAACAATAAAAACGCCTCCTACTTACAAGCTCAGAGCACAAACATGACATTACTGACAATATTCTGTTCACCTGTTCACCCAATGCATGGATACACACACACATGCTTCACTGACATGGATTTTAAAAACACACCACTGATATCACTTGATTTGAAATATATATTTAATAACTTAATTGAAATATTTATTTCACACCAAAACATTGGGCTTTCTTCCTAAGAGGAAACAACGACTGCTTCATATGAGGACTCATATGTCTGAATTCAGGTTATTATTTTAGTTGTTATTAGTCATTTCACAATGGACAAACTCCGGCGTTTCATAATCCTGCCTTCCAGAAAGAACCCCAGGAAACACTGGTGGGACCCATGGGATTCAAAGTGAACTCATTCGTCAGATAAAATGCAGTTATAGTGACAGTTTGTCTCCACAGTTTTAGGAATGTAACTGTGAATGTCAGGACGTTGTTAAACGGGATCCCTGACGTCATACTTTCTATCATTTTGTGTAGGAGCTTGAGGAGAGCCTGCGAGAGAGTCAAGCCACGGCGCAGCGATTGGAAACTCATCTGAAGCAGAAGGAGAAGCTCTATGAAGATAAAATTAAGGTTAAATGAACTCACATGTGCTTATTTGTGTTATGTAAAACAACCATAAGATACCCTGTGATGTTCTCACCCTCCCTTTAAAGGAGGTTCAGAGCTTCACTTTGCACTTTGTCACTTTCACACCATTTCCTGTCCTGTTAAGTGATATCCTGGTTGTGGTTCTGTGGGCTGCCTGGCATCGGCAGGTGTTGGAGGCCCAGATGAAGGCGGATATGGCTGATAAAGAAATGCTGGAGTCCAGTCAAAGCAAATATGAGGAGGAGGTGCGGGAGAAGTGCAGCATCATCAGTGAGCAGAAGGCGGTAAGAGCTGATCTGCTCGGCGGTGACACTACTCCGGGCATATTTGATCACACCGACATTGATTTCCTGTTTGGAATAATCCTGTAGAGCTGTAGAACAATGAGCCATGAGCTGTTCCCCATATAAACCTGTGATGTAAATATTTTACTGAAATGAAAAAGAAGTTCACAGTCAATATATTTGCATTCAGACCATAAATGCGATGGACTCTAAGATGAACAGTCTGGAGCAGAGAATCGCGGAGCTGTCGGAGGCCAACAAACTGGCAGCCAACAGCAGCATTTACACGCAGAAGAACATGTGAGTACTGGGAATACTGATACTCACAGCGCTGGTAAAGTTACCGTGGCTACAGTTATATGGTAACGGTTCCACTGTTTCAAATGTCACACTAATGTGACTGTTTCACTGACTTTGTCAGAGTAAAGTGATTTGATTTGATTCATTTTTTAAATGTTGAATGAATGTTCTCGACTGTTTCAAAAGTTTCATGTGTCAATGTTTGAATTTCTAGCAGCCTCAACACTGGCAACGCCGCATTGATAAATTCACATCCAATGCCAAAAATTCTGCATGAAACATACAAACTCGTGTTTTGCAGAAACTGTTCAGCTGTAACTACGATTGTGAATATCATGAATATTTACATCAGCTATCTAATTTAACATTTGTCTTCTATAAGATAACTGAATACTGTTTATGTACAAAATAAATGACATGTAACTAGTTATTCCCCAACACTGCGTGTGTGTGTTCACCTTATTACTGTTTCCTCTCTAGTTTCTTTCATGACTTGATTTGTATCATAACTGGTCACAGTTCTTATTGAACCTGTTGATCTTGTGTGCGTGTGTGTGTGTTTGTGTGCGTGTGTGTGATCACTGCAGGAAAGCCCAGGAGGAAATGATCTCAGAACTTCGCCAGCAGAAGTTCTACCTGGAGTCTCAGGCCGGCAAGTTGGAGGCCCAGAACGCTAAACTGGAAGAGCATCTAGAGAAAATGAGTCAGCAAGAGCAAAGCAATAAGAGCCGCGTGCTGGAGCTGGAAACCAGACTCCGAGAGGTTCATATCACAAACTAACATCGCTGTGAATAATTCCCCTCTGAATGTATGCACAGGAAGTGTCTAAGTGGAAGCAGGTGCAGCATAGAAAGGTTTACTCATAAGGTCGTTTCTAAGTGGTTACCACGAGGCTGAAAACTGACCAACTAATTATTAAACAACATTTTGTTCATCGTAAAACTTTGTGATACAAGAGTGAACATCTGCTATATCCTCCACAAGCAGTGTTTGGACGTTACATTAAACAGTAAACTAGAGACTAAGTTGTAATTCCAGTTACTTGTGAAAATATTCATGATCATTTTACTTACTATTTCTGAAAAAATCTAGCCTACATTGTTTGTTTAGAGTTATTATTTTAGTGTGTGAATGAATGCTAATGATGTGTTTAAAGATGTTAAATCAGTTTGACAGTAGTCAATGTTGATGCAGCTGGAGGTTCAGACACTGACACATGAAACATTAGAAACAGTTGAGAACATTCAGTCAACATTTAGGAAATGAATCACATGTCTTTAGTTACATTACTTTGATAAAGAAATGATAAAGATGAAATAGTTAAACTGCTCTTACATTATTAACAGGGAAACTTCATTGTAATCGTTGGTTTCCAGTATTGACCTCTGACCCTGAGCACCTCCTTGTCCCCGTGTAGATTGGACTGGAGCATGAGGAACAGAAGCTGGAGATCAAACGTCAGGTGACTGAGCTGACCCTGTCGCTGCAGGAGCGCGAATCCCAGATCAGTAACCTGCAGGCGGCTCGTCACGCTCTGGAGAGCCAACTGCAACACGCCAAGACGGAGCTGGAGGAGACGACGGCTGAGGCCGAGGAGGAGATCACCGTGCTGCGAGTGAGCGCGAGAGAGAGAGAGAGAGATCAGCGATGATGTTTTCTTTCTGTGCAACTCAGCTGCTGAAATCTTGCTGTCTTGTCATAACCTGCTAGGCACACAGAGACGAGATACAACGCAAGTTCGATGCTTTGAGAGACAGCTGTGCGGTAAGCTGCTCAGTTATTTCTCTGCTTCCAGGAATAGAAACTTCCTCGGGCACTGAACGCCAGCTGAACCGTCGCTCACAGCCAGCAGCAACGTGTGCGATTCACTGTTTGATCTGTTGGAGAAACATTCAAAGTAAAAGAGATTTAAGGACTCTGGAATATAGTTAGTAATCAACTTCTGTAGGAGAGTGTACCAGCTCTGCTCTGGACCTGCTGCACTGAGGGGCGGAGCTAAGGACTCCACTGTTCTCAGTGACATGGACTGACAGCCGCCGTGTGTGTGTGTGCGTTTTACTGTGGAATCCTGTTGTCCCACCAGCATATTAAAGTACCTACGACCCCCCCATGTTAATAATAAACGCCAACACCATGGTGTGCTTTATCCCATTGAGCTACTTCTGAAATCCTCCCACTCACAAACTGTTGAGGAAGCACTGCCCATAGATTCAGCAGACCACTGTTCATCACCAAGCAGCAGAGCTGGAAATCTCAGTCTCAGTTGATGCAAACAGTGATGGAATCAGTATGAAGAGGAGCTCCTAACGTCTTCTTAGGGGCTTGTTTTTATCAAATAAACTGTTACCAAAACCACATAGGAAAAATCAAGTTCTGTCCGACTGAAGACTCAAAGTAAATGAAAACAAAGTCTGAGTCAGGAAGATGAGGAGAACATACGGGAATATGATGTTGGTTTTAACTTTAAAACCCACTGTTGCATTACACATTCATGGAGGTGAAAGGAAATGAATTTGACTTTCTCCGGATATTTTCTTCTCCCTTTCCTGGAATAACCAGAAAACTGGACTTCTGGTCCCCTCACACTGCTTTGGACTAGAGTTGGTGCTGTCTCCTGTGTGATACCATGAGCAGGTTGTCAGTGCGCTGTATCTTAAAGTCAGTTTCAGGGAATTATATCCAATTATAAACTGACTTCCTGCTCACACACCTGCAGACTTCACAGCTCTGAGCCGTGTAATCAGTCATTCAGGATGCAGAGTGATGGATGTAATTTACTGTCAGCCCGTGCGCTGCTCCAGTGACTTCAAAGATGGACGCGCAGAGTAAATATAGTCTTCCCAAATCGTGCCTGCACCGATCTGACCTCTCTTCGCCCTGCCTTAAGTATTCAGTTAGTGCTGTCGCTCCGTTGCCTCGGATGAGAATCATAAAGCACTGAGTCATTACACAACAGACAGCTAATTTATGCACTTAAAAGCTTTGCCTCATTCCCCCGCCACCTTGAAATTCAGTGTGGAGCACATGCTCCCTAGAGAGGTGAGAAGAAGGGCCTGTTAACACGCCTCATCAGACGCTCACCTCGGTCCCGTTCTTCCCTGAAACTGTCTTTTAGGCAGTGTTTGGGTTAGTTAGTTACTCTGGAAATGTGCTTGGTCACATGTTCCAATCAAAGTGATGTAACTAATGACATTCGAGGACTAAATGTTGAACTAATGTTCTCAACTGTTTCAAACGTTGACATGTGTCAGTGGCTGAAGGTACAGCCAGTGATGAGGAGTAACTAGTTTCATCTCACAGTGTTACATCATCTGAATAGAAAACAAACAAGAGATTGAATCGGCAGCGCCACCTGTCTGCCAGTCTGTCTCTGAAGACTATTGTAGAAAACGTTTGCATCAGCAGATAGAGGTATCCAATAATAATTGTAATAGTAATTGGTTTTACTTAAAACCTGTCTGCTGTAACAAACATTTAACGTTCTTCAGCATCAATAGAACAGAACCAGTCAGACCTTCAGCTTTGAGGGAAAACAACAAAGGAGAAAAAAATGAGCAAAGCAAAGCAACAAAACAACATTATTAAACATATAGACTATTGTTAACAGAAATTGTTCTGTAATTGTGAATATTCAAGGTAACAGTCACAGTTCTGTAACTGATTACTGTTTATTTTATAACAAAATGACCTATCACTCCTGCAAGGCTTCTCTCCAGTGTGTTTGAATTAGCCTCTCTGTGTCCTGCTGATGTCCTGCAGGTGATCACAGACCTGGAGGAGCAGCTCACCACACTGACCCAGGAGAATGCTGAGCTCAACCGTCAGAACTTCTACCTGTCCAAGCAGCTGGATGAAGCTTCTGACGAGAGGGAGGACCGGCTGCATCTCAGCCAGGACGTGGACAGGCTGCGGCGGGAGGTGGCTGACCGTGAGATGCACCTGAACAACCAGAAGCAGGTGAACGCGCTGCTTGTTTCGGGAGTTACTTATGTATTTATATGTGCTTATATTTTATTTGATTATAAAATACATTTATATTGTTGTTATATTATACTATCTAAATTTGGATAACAGTGTCATTTCAAAAAGAACAAGTCAAAAATGCATGTCTGCAAATTTATGTTGTAAGTTCAGGTTTGTGAACTTCCATAGCTGCAAACACACAAACAACACTGCGGCTGTGAGCCACTGAGCCAACATGTCACAATAGTTTGAAACATTGCGTGAAATTACCACAAAACATCAGCGGTCACTGGTCTCCTGAAACAGTTCTCCTGAAACGGTTCTCCACTCCAGTCTGCTCTCTCCCACTCACAGCCAGTCAGACACCGGCTTGATGTGATACCTCCACAACCTGCGACAGGTGACCTGACATGTCTCCCAACTCTGGCTGTGTTCAGTGTAAATCGGGCTGCAGCAGCCCTCTGCATATTCTCCTATTGTTACGTGCTGTATTCTAGTCGGAGCGAGAGAGGAGGCTGTGTGATGTGTGTGCGCTGCCCCTGTGGGAGGATCCATGTGTGGGTGTCCAGCAGCGCTCTCCGTCCTGCTGGTTGTGTAACCAGCGATGGAAATCATAGACGAGGGATGGGGTGGTGCGTGGGAGGGAGGGATGTGTCATCCCCATCAGTCTCAGGTCGTGTCAGCTATGGAAGCGTTGGACTTCAGAGGTCCGTGGTGATGCTGCAGCACCAGCACAGGCTATATTTGTCTGTCCATGCTTTGTCTAAAGCAGCACGTTGTTAAGACGTGAAGCGCAGCGCTTTGTGTAGGCCTGCTGATGAATATAGAAAAGTCTTCTCAGTCCGGATGTGTCATTGAAATGACTCCACAGCCACAGAAGCTGGTTCAGAGCGACCCGCCACTGTGTAATTACACTTTGAGACTGATTTCAGCCTTAAATTACTCACATTACTACACGTAGGTGCTGGTTATTCTTTGATTGTTGCTTATTTTTACCTTAATGAATGAAGGTCAATAGTTAACAAAGAGTAACTGGAGCGGACGGCATGACGGGCCGAGGCTGGTACCATCAGCTTCTGGTGGAAGGGACACTGATGCAGAATGCAGTGTTGAGGATAAGTCCCAATCAGTTACATCACTGAAGATACACGTGTGATTAAATTGTAAACCTGTGTACCTATTCATGGGTACAGTTTTAGTTACATTGGAACAATTTCTGTGTAGCCCACCAGGTGTCTCTACTAGCCCTGCAGGTACATCGAAGTCTAGGTTCAAGGAGGAGACAGGCATGTATGTAGTAATCACTTGAACGCTCACCTTCCCGTAATGATCCACACCAATGCCGGACGGTTCAACCCCAACAGCACTGTATTAAATGTGTTCCAGATTTTTTCTGGAACACATTCCCGTGATCTCGTTAGAATATAGTTTTGGAACCAACCAAAATAACTCACACAAATTTGAGACCTCTGAAAACAAAAAACAAACAAACCAATGTCTACTGAGAAGCCTGGAGTTCCTACCACCCTCAGTAGGTGCAGTTGTCCGTCCTGGTTTCCGGTGGATGAGGGAAGGAGAAGGAGAAGAAGAGGGGAAGTGACTGAAGGTGTAGGGGATGAATGAAGATCTGGTGATGATGAGGAAGGGGAACGAAGAGACGAAACCAGGAGGTAGTGGAGTTGGGAACTCAGGCAGCCCCCTTCACATCCAAACAAACAAAAACAGCCGGGATACACAGTAATACAGTAGTACAGTAATACAGTAGTACAGTTGTACACTAATACAGTAATAGAGTAGTACAGTAGTACAGTAATACAGTAGTACAGTAATAGAGTAGTACAGTAATACAGTAGTACAGTAGTACAGTAGTACAGTAATACAGTAATACAGTTGTACACTAATACAGTAATAGAGTAGTACAGTAGTACAGTAATACAGTAGTACAGTAATACAGTAATAGAGTAGTACAGTAATACAGTAGTACAGTAATACAGTAGTACAGTAGTACAGTAATACAGTAGTACAGTAATACAGTAGTACAGTAATACAGTAATACAGTAGTACAGTAATACAGTAGTACAGTAATAGAGTAGTACAGTAATACAGTAGTACAGTAATACAGTAGTACAGTAATACAGTTGTACACTAATACAGTAATACAGTAGTACAGTAATACAGTAATACAGTTGTACACTAATACAGTAATAGAGTAGTACAGTAATAGAGTAGTACAGTAATACAGTAGTACAGTAGTACAGTAATACAGTAATACAGTTGTACACTAATACAGTAATACAGAAGTACAGTAATACAGTAATACAGTTGTACACTAATACAGTAATAGAGTAGTACAGTAATACAGTAATAGAGTAGTACAGTAATACAGTAGTACAGTAATACAGTAGTACAGTAATACAGTAGTACAGTAGTACAGTAATACAGTAGTACAGTTGTACACTAATACAGTAGTACAGTAATACAGTAGTACAGTAATACAGTAGTACAGTAATACAGTAATACAGTAGTACAGTAATACAGTAATACAGTAGTACAGTAGTACAGTAGTACGCCGTTTAGACGGTCGGCAGGTCCGTGACGACGCTTCTCAAAACAAAAATAAAAACGTCACAAACAACAACTCTTGGAAATGCTATGTATGTTTTGTATCTAACCAGTTCATGTGAATCGGCTCCAACGTGAGCTCTTCTTCCGGAGCTGCTGTTCTCGTCGGTGCTCAGCACGTTTTCTCACCC
>CAAKHB010007951.1:133313-148822 GCA_901007665.1 Aeoliscus strigatus | reverse complement strand
TGCTTGAAGAGCTGGAATGAGCTCCTGGTCCACAGCACCAGAGACGTTATCACTGTGGCAGATGGCAGGAAGAGCTGCTGCCATCTCTATTTGTTTAATACAGTTCTGAAATATGTTTGAGATGCACTGAGTCTCTGGGGAGAGCTGCTGTTTCTTCTGTGATACATCAATGATCCGAACATCTTTCGAGAGGGACTTTTCCTGAGGGCTGATATACAGAACCTGAGGATTGGTTTTCCCTGCCAGCTGTGTTGTGTCCTCCACAGACATTTTGTTCCTGGGAAAAGGGTTAAAATACTGTCAATGTATTTCACAGTACATTTGTGTGTATTAGATTATATGATTATTGCATTTGCATGATGCACTGGTTCTGTTTCGATGTTACTACTTGCAGAAGAAATTGTGGAGGGCAAAAACTGCCATTACCATAAACAGATACATTATTAACTCAGTCCACAAATGAAGTGACTGAATCCTGGTTATTTACTATTTGATCAGTTACATGTAAATGTTTGTGGGGAAAAAGGGGGGAAAAATACATGTTTGTGGCTAGACTAGGGAAAACAAGTTAACATTCAACTGTTACCACATTTCACCACATCAGTTCATCTTTCTATTTGCAATAATTCCCATTGCAATTAATGACATTGTCATATAAATAACAATAGCCACAACGTCGGCTTGTGCAGCTCACTTTGTCAGCTTGTCTATCCATTACAGGTTTAAAAATTAAGATTTGAGATATATGTGATTTATGTTATTACACTGCATTATTAGTGGGCTACGCAAACCTGATATACAGATCTACTGCAGGCTTCAATTATCAAAATTAAAACTAAAACAAATAGTACTGAAGTTTTCCATGGTATTCCTCTTTTTATGCACCTGTATGCAACAGGTAAATTACTGCCCAAAGCCCATATGGACATCCAGCAAGATTGGGATGAAGCTGAGCTACATTAGGTCAAGTATTACTTCACGTTTGTTCATTAAAACAATAACCACTAAGAGGGTAATAGATTCGTAGTTACATCATAATACTTCTATATTGAAAACTGATGGAAGTTTTCTGAAACTTGCATACTTACATAGAGGCTGTCGCGAGAAGAAGTTCTGTTTGTCGTTGCTAGGTAACCATGAATTTAAAAAAACATTATTCAAATTACATGACACACATATTAGCTTATAAAGCATTTAATTTCCTCATGTGATCTTTAATTTATACTGTTTTATCTAATTTAACCCATAAAAGTAGTAACTAAAAACTTGATATTATTGTCTTTTATTTTGAAAAGCGTACAGAGGCCTGCCGTGAATTGCTTCAGTGTCGCAAAAACTGTTCGACTCTTCGACTACACTGCTCGTACAGACAGGATACCAGTGTGTATCCTTATTGTTGCTTTCGTCCAGACTTGATTAGTAGTCAGTTATCGGTTAAATGTCATCGGAATACGCACACTCATTCGTAATCCATCGAAAAACTGAAAGTTGTGCGCTGAAGATGGACTCAAAGGGACATTGTCTGCTTGTATACCGAATTACAAAGTGACAGTAAGACAGTTGATTCCTTGACAGATGTCCTCTGTTCTGGGACAAGAGCACAACTACAAGCAGCAGGCCAAGTCCGCTTTATATACTACATATATATTTATAGAAGTGCTAGTTGGCGTGTCGCACGTCTCCACAGGCATTCTGAGAGCAGCACCTCTTCACTGCCCTCAGTCCTGCATGCTAGTTGACGTTAGCCTCAGCTAGCTTAACTCAAGATGTGCACTGTCTAATGAGTACCACGAACTGGACACCGCGAAGTTGTGCCAGCGAGTAGAGGTGGTTGTAGCTTACTTGTGCACGAATGGAGGCTGACGATGATGTTCCTCTCATCCTGACCTGGGACGAAGCGAACAGCGGGCTGCTGAGCGACGACACGGAGAGAGGAGACGAGAGTAAGTGGAGCTGCGTTCGTCATTTATTGGGCAACGACTGGATGCAAGGCTCCGCCAGAGTGTCGCATCTAGTTTGGGACTGCTGTGATTTGTAAACACACTTAAATACCTGGTACTTGAACTAGTGATAGACGTCAAGAATCACATGCAAATCACACCCTGCTGTTAAAATATAATGATAAATGTGTAATTGCAAATAACCGAGACGCCATCTCTGTGAAAAGTGATGAGACCGTGGGTATACAAATAATTTCTAAACGCTCGTTCAGTTTTAATGTGGAGCTTACAGTCAGCTTTCTACATTTTCAGGACAGTAACATTTTTATTCAGAGAAATGAACGCTATAGCCCATAGGATTAGTTTGGGTTTATTGCATATGTGTTGGTGTTACATCTATTGTAATGTTCATTTACCTACCATATCTCCAAACAAGCATCTTAAAGCTGATCTTTGCTGCCCACCGCACATGTTTTGTACATCCGGACTTGTGTTGTCTGCCTTCATGGAGAAAACAGACATTCCACCAACTTGTGTGTGTGTGTGAATATGTTTGCATCATGTATGGGTGTATGCTCAGTCTGTTATCCTGCTGCGTTTTGTAGTCCTCTCATATAAGCTCCAAAATGAGCCATGGGGAGAACTGCTGCCTCAGCGGACCCTGTAGCCCTCAGCCCCTCCCTGCTGTACATGGACAACGTGTGTGTTGAGTGGTGAAGGTCTGCACTCTGTCCATAGGCATGTTTGTGTGTGAGCTTACAGGATCTTTTTTCCATGCCTCAGGATGTCAACAGGAAGTTTTTTTAGGGTGATATCTTGGAATGTTTGATGAGATTCATTCTGTTCTGTTGAATTACTGATGGGGGGAGAGAGAGAGAGGAAGGGAGTTTGATCTGGGACACTGAGAA
This sequence comes from Aeoliscus strigatus, assembly GCA_901007665.1. Lineage (NCBI taxonomy): Eukaryota > Metazoa > Chordata > Actinopteri > Syngnathiformes > Centriscidae > Aeoliscus > Aeoliscus strigatus. Next base: position 145,974 of record CAAKHB010007951.1, on the reverse strand, counting down.
AGAAGCTGCGTTCACACACTCACTCCTCAGTGACAGGTCACATGCTGGGATAAGGGTGTGGAATTCTCTTATATTGCTGCTGCTTCAAAATGCAACGCATATCAGGCATATCAACATGGAACTGTTTTTTTTTTCTTTTTTTTTTCTTTCCCTGGGGCGAACAGGCATGATTGCTCTATGTATGTTTCTGTGAGTTCAACCTCACTGTGCTATTGACTGGGAGCCTCCAATATGCTATTGTTCCCAAACAAATGAGCGGTTGGAAAAGCACAGGAAAGACAAAGGGTGTACGCCTGTCGGGATAATAGCCAGGCTGCCGCTGGACTGGAGTTTGATCTTCACACTTCAGCCAACTTTTCTGCTGCTGTCTTGGTGGACAGGAAAGGTCTGTGACGGCTTCAAGACTGGCTCATGTGATGTACAGTGTGTTGGAAGACCAAAAAGAACGAGAGTGACTAAAATATGCAGCTGCAGAAAGACACATGAGGGACTTTGTAAGGAGAGAACGTGATTTCTGTTCTGAATTTGTCTTTCTTTCCAGTAATTTATTTCATGTGTAATCTGGGGAGAAATAATATGTATCCCACTCTACAGTGATATGCAACTTTGTACATGTTCGAAAACATCTGTGGAATGTTTCCTCAGGCCTGGTTAGTACAGTAGTTAGAGACTTAATATTCAGTTTAACATTACACGGCAAACACAACATTTTCTTACTTGGCTAGCTGTACTGGGTTCAAAGTTCACATTTCCTTGCTGAGGCATGAGGGTATATTCAGCATGTATGTGGTTTTGTCACACTTTACTGTTAGTGGCTTTATGATCTCTCATCAACGTGACCGGAGGAGACACTCCAGGAAACATTGGTGATTGTTGTGAACAGTGTGTCTCCGGACTCACTGTGAATCCCCAGCTGGGATATTCTTCAGCATCTGAAATTCTCCTGTGACTGACAACACCCAAGTGTTTCTGGGGGTTGCATGAAGCCTGACTGGAATGTTTGGTCATCTGTATCTCCAGATGGGTGTGGAAGCAGAAAAACAACCGGCATTGGGTGAATGACACACTCACTCTAATGTGACTTTAACCCAGCTGAGGCACACGGACAGGTCCCACCTGGTCAATGGCGTGCTTACACAGGCACACAGCTGGTGCTGGTTTCGTTGAGGATCATTCCCAAAGCGAGAGTCCAGTGGTGATCTCCTCGTATGCCTCTCAGTTAGAGTCGAACTGCAGCGGTAGGAGCTCCCTTTCTCTGTGCAGTGTGTGCTGTTGCTTGGTGCAATGTGACGGATGCAAGTGGAAAACCATGAGACTGACTGTTGCTCTTGGCTGTCACAGTGATCAACACATCTGTGTTTTCTTCCAGATGGAGGAGGAGGAAATTATGATGTAGTGAACAACGCTGTGATCTCAACACCTGGACCACCAACCCACAGAGCCCAGAATGTGTCATTACGGCAAAGCTGGGAGATGAATTACCAAGAGGCGGCTATCTATCTGCAGGTATTCATGAGGAGTGGAGTTGTGTGATTTTGTTTAATTACCGAGTGTGAGCATGATCCTATTTTGGTTTTATTGCAGACTTTATTACTAGTAGATGATTAAACCTAGTTTTTAGTTTGAAGCATGTCAGTGTGATTTATCAGCATCTTCTTGTTTTCTTCCACAGGAAGGAGAAAACAATGACAAGTTCTTCACCCACCCTCGAAACCCAAAAGCACTTGCGGCATACCTGTTTGCCCACAACCATCTGTTCTACATGATGGAGCTGCTGACGGGCCTCCTGCTCATGATGCTGTCGTTGTGTGAAGCTCCCGCAGTGCCGTCGTTGCGCCTCGATGTCTACGTGAGTGACGTCAAACGTGTGCTGGCACACACAGCCTGCGTCGCAGATTTAAAGAGACCGTGCGTCTGTCTCCTTGCAGGTTCATGCCACCCTGGAGCTGCTGGCGTTGGTCATGGTGGCATTTGAGCTGTGTATGAAACTGCGCTGGCTCGGCTTTCACACCTTCATACGACACAAGAGGACCATGGTGAAGGTAACTGATAGGTGATGGATCTTTTTGATTGATTGCACAATAACATAGTAAGTGTTAGGCAGTAACAATTATATAGATCATAGGGAGTCCAGTGTGTGTGTGTGTGTGTGTGTGTGTGTGTGTGTGTGTGTGTGTGTGTGTGTGTGTGTGTGTGTGTGTGTTTTGGGGGGGGGGTCCTTCAGGCCTCATGACTCCAGGTCCTCTTCCTCTCGTTCATGTTGTCTCCTCTTTTTGCAGACATGTGTGTTGCTACTGCAGTTTGTGGAGGCCATTGTTGTCCTGATCAGACAGACGTCTCACGTGCGAGTGACCAGAGCTCTCAGACCAATTTTCCTGGTCGACTGTAGATACTGTGGGGCTGTGCGCAGGTACGTAATGATTACACACATGTATACAGCTGTTGACACTGCCATCTCACATCTATTACCACTCCATAGAAACATAACTGTGCTGAGATTCTGTTAAGTTTCTTTTTTTGATGCCTCTAAGGGGCAGTGGTGCTAGAAATACTCACATCTACAGTTATCACTACAGATTGTTTTTCAACCTCTTTGTCTCAGGTAAATCATGAGACTTAACTTCACTAATACACACACTGATATCATTTCTCTCTATCAGAAACCTGCGCCAAATCTTCCAGTCCCTCCCACCTTTTATTGACATCCTCCTCCTGCTCCTCTTCTTCATGGTTATATTTGCTATACTGGGTAAGAATTTGTATTTGTATATTCATGATCTTAATGTGGTTTCTTTTTTGTTAATTCTTAATAAACAACACAAAGACAACGGTTTGTCTGTCGTTGCCACGCTGCACTGACATTTTGTGGCACCAGGATCTAGTTTGGATTTCTCTGTAAGGCACGGCAAGTTTATTTATGTGGCACAGTCCAGCAGACAGCAATGCTTTAAATGCTTTACAGGAACAACGGTAAAAAAAATCAAAAGCAGAACAAGTTAGACAAGACGGCAATAAACAGCATTAACAGAGAGAAAACCATTTGAGGTACTAAACTGAATTCACACTGAGATAACTTCATATTGGTCCCAGTGGGGAGGTTTGTAGACTGCACTGCTTCCTCCAGAGCACTGTACTGTACACTGAACACTGTATAGGCTTGTTTTGGAAAAAATAAATATGAGGAGATGCAGGAAGCTAAGTGTTTGGTATCAGTGTGATACTACATTTTAACCTACGTTCATTCTCAAATTCCCACTCGCCGGCCATGGCTGATCACATGGTCCCAGGGATGACATCATACGCGTCAGGAATGACTACTGGTAACAGAGTCTTCAGATTCTGTTCAGTTTCTAATTATCCTCTTCCTCGTTCTAGGTTTCTGCCTCTTCTCCCCAAACACATCCGACCCGGTAGGAATCTTTAGTTTGTCTGTTGTATGTTTGGAGACTTGTATTGTTCTTTTGTTTTGTCTCTTGTGGTCACATTTCCTGACTTCAGGTCTCTCCTCTCACCACAGTACTTCAGCACCCTGGAGAACAGCCTTGTCAGTCTGTTTGTGCTGCTGACCACAGCGAAGTAAGTCCAGCAGCTCAGAGTACTGTCTGGTGCTCCAGAAGTATCTAAAACCTGGTTCTCTCTGTCGTAGTTTTCCTGATGTGATGATGCCAGCGTACTCTAAGAACAGCTGGTCCTGTGTTTTCTTCATTGTTTACCTCTCCATAGAGCTCTACTTCGTCATGAACCTGGTACGAGGCCTTGTTTCACTCTTCTAACATCTGTGTGTTATTTTCAAACCAGTGAACTTACACTTTGACTTGGTTTATTGTCATTTAACACATCAAACAAAATTACATTTACTTGGCTCACTCATAAATAACTGAGATACAAAGATACAAATATTCACAGAATGTTGATCTAAAATATGAAAAATATAAAGAATAACCAAGTGGAACTGATGAGTGAATGAATGAATATTTGTCGTCGTGACCACTCATCTGTCTCCAGCTCCTGGCAGTGGTGTTTGACACTTTCAACGGCGTAGAGAAGATGAAGTTTAAGTCCCTTTTGCTTCACAAACGCTCTGCTATCGACCACGCCTTTCAGCTGTTAGTCAGCCGCCAGGTAAAGTTCCTCCACAGTTCCTTGTTATGTATAATGAAAGACAAACAGCTTCAGTCCCATAAAATGTTTTTGTTTTTTTTAAACTGTTTTTTTTTCTCGTTAGAGGCCGATGGGCGTGTCACTGAAACAGTTTGACGGCCTGATGCGTTTTTACCGGCCGCGGATGTCTGCGAGGGACCGCTTCCTCACATACAAAGCTCTTAACACCTCCGGGGCTCCGATGCTTAGGTATCTACAGGAAACACACCATCAGTCCCAGTGACTGAGCCTCAAACTGCATTGTCACAATAAAACAGCAGGACGTAATGACACTTTGATCTGCTCTAGCCTCCAGGACTTTTATAAGTTCTATGAAGTGACTGGCCTCAAATGGAAGGTGACGTCATAATTACACACTTATGACTGCTTGGTTTGTCTTTTGCTGATATACCTGTCTTGTATATATGTGTGTGTGTGACCTTCAGGCTCGGCGGAGTGGAGAACATTGGTTCGATGACCTTCCACACACCACCTTCCTCATTTTCAAAGGTACGTTGTCGATATTTGCTCTTTCAGTTGTTGCACTAAAGAACTCTATTCCATAACTGCTTGTCCTCCACGTGCAGGCATCCACCTGCTGGTGAAGTCAAAGGCCTTCCAGTATGCCATGTGTAGGTGTCCATCTTTCCAGTTGCTCTGGGAGACTCAGGCAGTGTGATGAAAATAGTCCTTGTGATTGTAGATGTTGTTGTGGCGATCAACGGTGTGTGGATCCTCGTGGAGACGTACACGCTCAACAGTAAGATCTGTCCCAGTGTCACAGACACATGGATGGAGAAAAGAACAGCACTGAAGTTCCTCCGATATGTGTGTGCTCCTGCAGGTGGATTTTCTTGGTCTAGATTTGTCCCCTGGAGTTACATCGTCTTCCTTACCAGTGAGTCGGCTGCATGCTGCCCCCACCACCCCAACCTTCAGGCAGCTGACAAACAAATCATACCAAAGTCAGAGCTGTTGGACAGAGCAGCTCTCCGTCAAAAGACCAGGAGGAAATATTCTTCCATGAGCTGTAGTTTAGATTCAGATTCAAATTCAGATTCATACTTTATTGTTCCTGATTGTAAGCTCATATAATATATAACATGTAACACTCAGAGCACATATGACACACAAACACAAATCACATTTTTGCGCCAGAGACGTTCAGAATCAAAGCAGACAAACATTGAACCTGGTCGTAGTTTGTCATCATCATCGCAGTCATCACAGTATTTGTCCTTGTTATTAAGAAATCATGAAAGTTGAGGTGTAATGGCTCTAATTCATGTCTCCTTGTACTCCCACTTTCAGTTTATGGTGTAGAGGTGTTACTGAAAATATCCGGTTTGGGCCCGATGGCTTATTTCAGCTCTGGGTGGAATCTGTAAGTAAAACTGTTTGGTTTGGTTTGATTGGAACACGTGGAACATGTGAACTGGATTCTCGCTGCAGTAACTCACAGGAGACAGGGAGTCTGTTGTTTGTCATTCAGTCAGGTGCAGTTCTTCATGAAGGTCATGGAGTGTTTGTGGTGCTCATCTCTCTGTCCTGGTTCTCCCAGGTTTGACTTCTCAGTGACAGTGTTTGCCTTCCTGGGTCTGATCGCTCTGGCCTTCGACATGAAGCCGTTCTACTTCATTGTGGTTCTCAGACCATTTCAGCTGCTCCGGTGTGCTTTTATTTCTTCAAACAAAATAAGTACCAAACTCAGTAGCAGGTTCTATGTTGCACTAATTCTCTCTCTCTCTCAAATGTTTTTTGCATTAAACCTTCACAGGTTATTTAAGATAAAGCAGAGGTATCGAAACGTGTTGGACACCATGTTTGAGCTCTTCCCCAGGATGGCCAGTCTGGGGTTGACCTTAATCATCTTCTACTACTCCTTTGCCATCGTGGGCATGGAGTTCTTTGCAGATGTGGTTTACCCCAACTGCTGCAAGTGAGTTGGTCACACGTCAGTGCACACTCCTCTGCTGCTGTGTGGCATCATCCCTGGTCCTCTGCAGGCTCCTCCTCCTTGTGGCTCAGGACGTAATGTAATGTTCAATAGTTCTTTTACTAAACATCCCTCATGTAATAATATCGATCCTCAGCTCCAGCACGGTGGCAGACTCCTACCGACAGATAAACGTTACCTACGGCAACAAAACCGTGTTGGAGGAAGGCTACTATTATCTCAACAACTTCAACAACATCCTCAGCAGCTTTGGTAAACAATTACAACTGTCAGTATTCCTTGTATCACTACTCTGACTTAAAACCCTTTTTTTTTTATAAAAGACCAAGTTAATCAGAAACAGAGTTCAGCTTCTCTGCTGCTGGTTACAAAAACCAGCAGTAGATTCTTCTGTGTCATGAGTATTAATGTGATATTGTTGTTTTGTTTGGCTGTAGTGACTCTGTTTGAACTGACTGTGGTCAACAACTGGTACATCACCATGGTAAGAACAGGTCACTTCCTGTGTCGGCGCTGACTGTCACTGAGTGTGGCTGGTTGATTGTTTCTGTATGTTCCCTCTCCTGCAGGAGGGAGTGACGTCAATGACGAGCCACTGGAGTCGTCTCTACTTCATGACTTTTTACATCGTGACCATGGTGAGGCCTGAAGGTCTGGGCGGTGGAAGTATGCCCCTCCCTCTGGCTTTCACTTGATCTCCTCTGCCCCACATCCAGGTGGTGATGACCATCATTGTGGCTTTCATTCTGGACGCATTTGTGTTCCGCATGAACTACAGCCGCAGGAACCGGGAACTGTTGGAGAACCCAGACGGTGTGTGTGTGTGTGAGGGGGGGGGCGACTTCTACTTTACCTGACAATTCTGTGGTGGTACTCTACTGTTTTTTGTCCCATACCGTAGAAGAGAACGGGATAGTGTTTGAAGTGGAGGTGAGTCGTGACGAGGCTGTGGCCACTCTGGAGCTGTACAAACAGACCTGCCCAGGACAGTCGTCCCTCAGCTCCCTACAACGAGTCCTGCGAGCAATGGACAGGGGCGGAGTACGAACCCACACACACACATACACTATGAACCTTTTACCCTTTACCGTTGCTCTCTGATGTTTCACTCGCTGGCTTTGCCTCCTTTGTAGCTCTTGTCTCTGGTGTATCAAGGCCGGAGGTCCAGGACCAAGAGTGACCTCAGTATGAAAATGTATGAGGAGGAGATACAGGTCTGAGGACAAAGTAGACATTGACACCATGCTGGTGGGTATGTTTTGACCTCCTTGTGACCAGTTTGTTGCGTTTCTCCAGGAGTGGTATGCCGAGTATTCCCAGGGAAACTTGACAGGCCAAAGCCCGGACCCAGATCTGGACAGTCCCACCTCAGAGCCTCCTTCCTTACCTGAGCTTCAGCACAACTCACGGACTGGACCTCACAGCATCAACTAAAACAGACTGTACTAGCTGAACTCTACAGCACCTACAAACGCTGACGAGCCCCCGCAGTCCAGTCCATCTCTGACACTCACATTTCTACCACAGTGGGAAACGTGGAGTGGAGCCTTTCGACTGACGACATGGTGGAGTTGTCTCAGGACAGATGGTAAGACGGGTCTGTTATCAGCCAGCAAAGTGGAAGTATTTCCCTCTTATGACCTTTTCAAGGACAGCTACATCAAATGTTATGAGGGAGCGTGTACCACTGCAGCATGGTGTGTGTGTATACTGCTGTAGGCCATTTGTGACCTTGTAAGTCATGTAGTATTTAAACCCGATGCCTTAGTTTAGTATCTCTTCTGATCAGTATTAACAGAACACAACTTACCTAAACGCTCTAAATACCAAAAGTATAAACACTTGTTTCAGCTCAACCCAACAGTGTATCTCCTAAATAATATCTCCACAGACTCCATATAGTTTACTTTTATATACTTATTTCTTCTGTCCTGTACTTGACTTGCGAGATTTTAATAAACTGTTTCAATTGTCACAGGCGTCTTGTATTTTGTGGCATTGACCTTGCTTGTACCTACGGTATCTGAAGTAGAAGGTATTGATAGTTCACCTCCAGTGAAGTAGGTGCTACACGTACCGGGGGTGGGGTGGGTTGTGGGTGTAGACTCATACTGTATCTAAGCTGACTCTTCAGGATGCTTGTGGGGTGGAAGTCCAAACCTTACGGTACGATGCTGCCCCCTACTGATGGGTCTGAACCTGGTGTTGTGTACCTTTGGACACAATGTGGTAACCGCTCCAAAGTATATTCAGAATAATAACAAATACCACAACATGTTTTATAGTCCCAACAAAGCAACATTGTACAATTAAATTGATCCGTTTTTTTTAAGGTTTTGTTTTCCCTCCAGGATAACATCACGGTTCCAGTGAGTACAAACGAGAGACAAAAGGGACAACAGCTTGAGCATGACTTTCAGCAGACTAGTGCACAGACTGCACTGTTTATCCTCATATAAATAATGTCTAAGAAGTTCCAGTGTGTCATTTTGCATTACACAATGATGTCCTTGATGCAGGTCGGTCACTGTCAGGTCTACGCAAATTGGATTTTTCCAAACTCTGTCAGCAGGGCGACGAGGAGGAAGATGGTGTAGAAAACCAGGAGAAAGGTCCCGTAAGGCCGACCCAGGTGGAAGTTGCACAGAGGAACAATGATGAAAGACAGAACCAAGGACAGACCGAGAGATGCTGCGAGAACCCACGTCAGTGAGCCCTCCGCTTCAAACTGAGGAGGAGAAACAAAGACCAAACAAAGACATCATGACTTCCATTAAAACACCTTGCTCTATGTCAGTGTGTGACATTACCTGAACCTCTGAATGTGTGTTAACCATCTGCACCAGACATCCCAAACCCACTCCGAAGAGCATGTCTGAGAGAAATAGTTCAGGCGCTCGCAAACACCTACTGCACGGAAAGACTGTAAAGATTAAGACGAACCCTGTCACCAACAGTCGTGACTTCAGTAGAACACTGGACACTTGTGTAATACCTTCAAGATTATGAATCTTGGAATTCAGAATAGTAATGATAAAAAGATTTCAATTAAACATCGTCTTTTATGTCAAACAGGGATACTGAAAATGATGCCTCCAAAGCAAGCAGATATGGCCATCCGTGGGTAACCCTGGTGTGCCATGGTGATGTCAGAAAAACAGTCTGGAAAGAAGCAAATCACCTTACTCACTGAACACATACAAGCATCTATGTTTTGAAAACAATTTTAAAAATAAAAAAAATCACCTCCTATGCTGTTGCCCCAGGCCAACAGCGTCAGCCCGAGCACAGTGTTACTGAGCCCCAGCACCACACCGAGCATGTGCAGAAGACTGACCACTTCCGAGGCCGCCGCACCGATCAACACAGCACTCACCACGAAGCCTAAGAGAGCAAAGAGCTGGAGGAAAGGAAGGTGATGACATATACAATCTGATATGACAACAACAAACTCCTTCCCACAGTTACTTACTGGGTGATATCTGGGGGGGCACTCATTGGTGGTGGTGCAAAAGGAGATGGAGGACAGGAACAGTCCCAGGAGAAGCATCAACAGCCAGACAGGAAACTGACCCTGGATCATGTAATCGCCATCTGGACAGAGAAGGTGGAGGTGGAGTTTAAGGAAACCGTCCGTCCCCTTAAGTACGGCTGCTTTCTTTGTGCACTTACACATTCCAGACTGGAAACACAGCACACACACCAGCGGAGCAGTGAGCAGATGAAGGCAGTTCAGTGGGCGTCTCCAGTTCTTGTCGTCTTTGTCAGGATCAACGATGGGGATGCAGAGCAGCAGCAGGACCTCCAGAGGGCTCTGAGCAGTGGACGATACACACAGGTTTTGACTCCGTGTTACAACCTTCAAACATTCAAACACACACAGCTATTGGTGTCCTATTTTGATTATGTACACACCTTTAATACTTTGACGAATCTCCAGCTCCAAGGTTTTCTCCTCCACTTTCTGTTGTCCACTGGGTTGAGAGAGCTCAGCATGATCTGGCTTGTGGACTCTGAATACTGCAGAAGTGGACGGTACTCGGATTCTGAAAAAACACAATCACTGTTATCACAAACACAAATCATTGCTTTTATTATCCATCTAGCACTGTGGCTTCTCCTGTCCCACCATATTCCTGCTGGATTGTCCCAGGCATCAAGCAAGGAACATCATCACTGGAGGAGTTGGATGACTGGAAGTCTGCAGCAGAGGAAAATAAAATCATCTCATGCTGTAATTGCAGACAAATACGAGTGTTATTTGTGTGTCTGACCTGGAATATGTGCCACATTCTGGCCACTTGTGTTCATCAGGTGCTTTTGTCGTTTGTAGATGTACGCACTGACGACCACAGTCACCACGTACACCACATAGAGGGCCAGGTACCCTAGAGAAAGGAGAGTAATCAGTGAGAGGAGAGACTTTATTGACAAAAGTGTGTTTATCTGTGTGTGCTACAAAGAGGAGTGTGTATTTATACCCAGTATCTCTCCCAGTGTCGTGGTTCCTCTGTACAAGATAAAGTAGGTCCAAAAGACTGCCGCCAGGTAGAAGATGACATCACGCAGAAATGGACGGGACGCTACAGCAAAAGGCTTGACCAGCGCCACGCTGCCCGCAACTACCGTGGTGACAAATATGCCGGCTCCTGTTTGGATTTTCATTGAAAAAAAGTCTTGTTGTTAGTTGTATTTTAATTGTTATTTCACTGCATCTTTTATCTTGCACGCATACGCCTACCAAATAAGGCTCCAACGGCCAGCCCCGCAGTGTGCGGGCGGGAGAACGCTGCCATGGCACTAAAGATGTCAGGAGCACCGTTACCAAGAGCCAGAAAAGTCACACCCTCGGCACAAACATCAGTCAGGGAAAAAAAAAACAAGTCACAACTAACAATGACAAAAACAAAAATGAACAGATCAAAAAAGGAACTGTGCACAGACGGTACACACAACGGGTGGAGGTAAAGGATACAGCCACGTTGTGAGAGAGGTGCAGGCTGGTAGAGATGGACGACAAGTTGGGGCAGAAACTGAGGACGACAGTGAAAGAGTTCCACCGGTGTGCATCATTAGGGGTGGCTGATGTACCATCAACACTATTTATACAACATGTTTTTGCTCACGCTGACGTATCACTTCGTCTTAACCATCATCAGATGGTAAAATGCAGGCACTGTTAATTCTATTTGTCACAAATCACAAAACCCATACTCGCCATATTCATGATCTAATCCCTGAAGATGAAAACAAAAAAATGGAAAAAAAAAAAAGTTCCAATCCATACGAAAGAGCCGACCTGTGGAGGATTTGTGATGATGTACCACGGCCGATGTGTTGCTGCTCTGTAGTCACGTCTAGTGTGTTTGGGGAACGACTGAAAAGCAGAACCAACTGGGTTTCCCTGGAGGAATTCTCACATCAGTCAGCTAAAGTGAAACGGCTGAAAAACTCCAGTCATGTGACTTGGCAGAGAGAACAGATGCACACATGCAGGTTGTAAACGAGTCATTGAATTAGTGGAAAATAATGAATTATGGCTCACTGGTCAAGGCCTGAAAGAAAAACACCAACTTACAACTTAGACGCAATGAGTCCGAGAAGGACAAACAACGACAGCAGCCATATGATCTGTGGAGAAAACGTAAACATGTGAAAGTCAGATTTGTTCTACACCATTAACCTGAACACAAACAATAGAGTTTGCCGCCCTAACACATGACAACACTGGCTCTAAACTGAAATATGGAGCATTTGTACAGTAGGTTGGTGAGATGATGCAGCAGACTCTCATTCACCCATTCTCATTCCATCCTGTATCAGACCGTTGGATCTGAAAAGGTGGTTTGAGGCAAACTGTCATAACTGAACCACACACTGGATCGTTTCAGATTCTCAGAGAGAAATGTCCCTTTCCTCAAAAACAAATCTGCTGATGCTCAGTTTCAGAGTTTCATGTTGCCACCACACACACACACACACACACACACACACAGACGACACCACGTACACACACTTACACACAGGGTGATGGTCAGCGGCGTGAGGTTGGGTGGAAGCAGACAGAAAGCCACATGAAGGTAGTTGATGAAGCCATCTTCCATGTTACAGTCTGGTGTGTTCTTCACAAATGCACAGCGGTCTGCGGCACTGAGGTTCATCACACGGTCACACTGAGCACATGCACAAACAAATATCGGTTTCCATACTTTCCATACATACTTTCCATGCGTGTTGAAACATTCCCTTGAAAACTTGTACAACATCGCAATGAGCTCTGTCACTTTGAATTATCCTGTGAGATGAATGAATCCTTGTTCTACTGCACCAGATCTAATATTTCTTGTCTGTGAGGTGATGGGATTTTATTTTATTATTATTTATTTATTATTATTTATTATTTTAACGTAAAGTTGTAGGGATAGGTGTCACAATTATAATTATAATACGTATGAGGGTTCCTCTGTCCACGTTGTAATACAAGTATATCATTAAAGAGAGATTTTTGAAAAGTAGTAAACAAAAAAAAGGCGGGGGGGGGGGGGGGGGGGGGGAATGAGGGGG
>CAAKHB010007951.1:121959-133293 GCA_901007665.1 Aeoliscus strigatus | reverse complement strand
GTTTTAGTGAGTCACTACTTGTCCAACACCAGATTCCATGTATTTATTATTACTGTAACTACTCGGGGATTGTTTTTTAAGTAATATATTTTAAAAAATAACTGTCAGAAGGGTCCTGTCCAATTTGACAGGGAGGATTAGTGATCACCTGACGACAACATGAACCTGTCAGTCAGGAAAATGATCATGTGACAACTTGCTGGAACTCTACCAGGTTTCTGTGTAACTATGCCAGATACCTGTAAACAGCAATGAAAAGAGCTGATCCACAATTAACCTGTTGGTTTCTCAGGATTTTTTTTTTTTTTTTTTTACCAACCTCGTCGTTGTTGTTGCTGTCAGCCATTATGGCCAATGAGGCGTTTACGGACCCCCCAGACACTCGGATTCCCGACCAGCTCCTCAAACCGTGTGAGAGTGAGCTGACGTCCTGCTGGCAGGAAAACATCAGCAGGAGCGACAGCAAACAAGGAAAAGACATGTTCGTGTTTATCCCGGTGCTGGTGCCATCCTGGTGCGACGAGGACGTGGAGGCTGTTTCAGCGTCGATGTCCGGAGCTTTTAGCTTCAGTTCAGCTTCAGTTCAGCTGCAGTGAGAGGACTCTTCAAAACAGGAAAACACTTGCTGTTGGTTCCAGCTGTGGCTTCTCCTCATGAGTCTGTGTCTCAGCTTCTGACACGGAACGTCCCATACAAGGTGTCCACACTTTCACCTAAACTCCACCTACCGTCGCCGCAGCCAACCGGCATCCTTCTACGGAAGCTCATTGCTGCCAATGTGATGATTTTAAAATACATAGAAACAAATATCCATAATTGAATATGACGAGGCTGTCTAAAAATATGATTAATGATATGTGCAAAAAAAAAAGTGGTGAAGTTGAAGTAGTAGTAAAAATTAAGTATCTAAAACGAATGTCTTAGTGTCTGTTTAAAATGTATTGTACTGTTCTAAAAAGTATTGATTAGTTGAAATTCGTAGTTATCCTGTGGAATTCACCACCTCACATGGATGGTGCAGACTGATCGGCAACAAAACTGGCAGCCAGCTGCTGTATTTTTTGTGTGTGTTGCTATTCCAGTGCAACCCGACCGGTCGGTACTATGCAATTTTTTCCCCACAGTTCATCTTTAACGTCTCAAAATAATGAAAACTTCTCATGACAATTTATCTCATCACAATGGTGTCTAAAAATGAATAAAATCTCTAAATGATGAGATACACAAAATATCTTATCTTAATAAGTATCTGAACATATAAACATATAAAAACTAGAAAAATAATATGTTGGCTGAATCTCAAGCATGATAAACTAGAAACGTTGTTTGATAACTTGATAAAATATTATAACAGAATATTATTCCCTCACATCTTAAGCTTTCATTTCTGATGCCTTGTTATGAATGTAAAAAGCTAAATTATAATTATCCAACCGTGGTGGATATTTCTGGTTGACCTCTCATGAGATATGAAAAAACAATTCAGTGCAAGCTTGTCTTTTATGTGATTTATTCTCCAGAAGGAACAAGTCTCATGGAGCAACAGTACAGTGGTGGGTAGGTGGGTAACACCTCCTTGTTCAACGAAGTAAAACAGTCATTGAGGTTGTATAGTCAACAGCAAACAGGAAGTTCACAAGTTGTCTGAACTTGTGATGACATTCTGCAGGTGTAGTCCGAATCAGTTTATTTCCACTGAGACAAAAAAAGCAAGAGCTGCAATCGATTAGCTCATGCTCATCCTGTAAGAAGACAACTTATTTCTAGATGTTGAGGCGTTCAGTACAATTACTGAGAAAACACTCCTTTCAAGTGTATTCATGCGTTGAGTCAAGTTACAGGAACTGTTACTTCATCAGTATCTTAAGCAACATGTTTGATAATGATTCAAACAACTCACGAAATCAACAAATTATCAGACTTAATCCTTCTTAAAGTCAAAATATTTTATCACAACATTAGTACACATGATTAAAGTCATATTGACAAGTTGGAGGATATTTACATTGGAAATAGAATGTTAAAATGTTTGTCTTATTTGGGACCTTATTTTTTTCCCCTGCAACACTGAAGGCAGAATGCTGTTTGTTTGCTCTCTCTTCTCTACAAACTGAAGTAATGAACCTGACAGCCTTATTAACACACTTTGAATTTACACTATTAGACTGTTCAGATCTGCTGTCATTAGAAAATAAATACAGATTTGTTTTTTTTGTTTTTTTAAATGAAGCAAAAATCAGACAATGTTATCAAACTACATAAATGTCTCTGTCTTCTAATCTATACACAGATATATTTTCATTATTTCATATAGTGGTCATCATCAGTCTCACAGAATCAATGAAGTGCGGTAAAAGTGAGGCATAACAATGGAAAATCAACAAACATGTAGAACTCAGTTTTCGCCTTTGACTGCTGACTCGTACACAAGTGCCTCATCAAGTGGGGGAGAGTTTGGATCGTAGCAGCCTCTTGCCTGGTTCGCCGTCACAAGACACAAGTCTCTTTCACACCACCTGTGAAAGCCAAATAAAAACAGATAAAGATATGATTCTGTCATTATTTTTTTTTTTACAGTTTTTTTTTTGTACCTGAGAGCTGCATATATATCAGATGGAGACGCTCCTTTCCAACATGCATGGTCAACAAGAAGAGCACCTGCCATCAAAGCAGAGAGAGTTCTGTGGTTCCATGGGATAGATGTGTTTCGGAGTGTGTGTGTGTGTGTGTGTGTGTGTGTTGTCTACCAGTGTAGATGCGAGCCAGGCTGTATGCCAGGTCTCGGGCTGCTAGTTCAAGGTAGCTTGGTGATCTGGCGGCTGCAGCTTGAACAAACGCCTCCAGTTCACAGAGAGCAACATTTACTGCTTTTACAGCTGGAGCCAACGAGGAACTACCTGAGGCACCAGCGAGTAGAGACTAGGGTGAAAGAGAAGAGAGCAGCACATCCCGTCACACTCCAGCAGATCACTAAAGGAAACACAGTTGGACAGTTTTGTCAAGCTGCACCTTGGCGTGAGTGAAATAAGCGTGTAGAACCATTCCTGAGCTTCGAGCCACACAGCGGAGAACATCCAGAGACAGGACATTTGTCGTACCTTCCCATATACTCAGCACCTGCGAGACAAAGAAGCAGGTTGGTGTCAAAGCAAAGACGTTTTTGGTCGGATCTCTAGGTGCTGATGTCACCTGAGCATCACGAAGTATCCCGGGCATCCCGGTGTCCTCGATGTATCCTTGACCACCAAAGCTCTCCAAACCCTCTGACACCACAGCGACGGCCTGAGACAGAACAAGGGCCGAATCAATGACAGCGGAGCCTCGTTCACACTGTTCTTGTCCCATTGATGACACACACACATACACACACACCTCAGATTCGAGCTCTCAAAGGTGATGCAAAAAGGCATGCAGATGTTTTCTAATGTCATATGTGGCAGCTTGAATATCTGGAAACAACGGCAATGATCTTTGAATCTGGACTGAACACCGGTCATATGTTGGGACGTGTGTCCTGAACCATTTTCTCACTCTTATCTTGAAGACTTGAATTCGCCCACACATGCGATCAGATCATTTGCGTCCCTTCTCATGTGCAGTGAACGTGAAACGTCGTGTGACGTCATCTCAACTGTCACAGAGTATTAGTGCACCTGTTTCCCCGTGTAGAGTTTGACCACGGGTGTGAGCAGACGTAGGAGGTGTGTATCATGATGGGTCGCCACGCCGCTTTCCTCACGGCCCAACAGACGGCACACATCCATCACGAGGAGGAAAGCCCCACGAGTCTCCACCTGACATCACGGTCAAACATGGGTTGAGTATGATGGGATTCACCCAGTGCCGTCTGCTCACTGTGCCCGTTTACCTCCATCCTGGCCAGCGTCTGCATATGCAGTGGGTGGTCTCGAAGGAGTTTTCCAAAGGCGCTGCGGCGAGTGGCGTAGTCACGGGCTAACTGGACCACCCTGCACGCACACACACACACTTAATAGGCTTATTAGCAATTGCATGAAAAGGTCATGATGAAAGGGCACGAGTAGAATCCTGCCTTCTCATGGCTGCTGCTGCTGAGATGCTGTTGTGGATCCTGGTTACTGTCAGCATGTTAGCGATGGAGGCCACGCCCCTTCCTTCTTCTGAGAGCTGTTGGTGAAACAAAACAACGAAAGGTGTCACGTCGTCTGCCGTACTCGTCTGAAGTCCAACCAGCTGAAAGAACCGAATGTAAGCAGAGGATGTGACGTGTTTGTGTGATAAAAGATGACAACTCTCTGGGTAAAACTCCATTATGTTCCAACATGAGACTGACAATAGGTTTGGTAATCCGACCGGACCACCGCATGCAAATAAACAGACAGAACAGTGTTCTGTGGAGAAAACCTCTCCTATGACAACTGAAGCGAACACTAATGACTGAGCGGGTGCCCCTGGGCCTAATCTCCTTATCTCCTGAGCCACAGTATAAT
This sequence comes from Aeoliscus strigatus, assembly GCA_901007665.1. Classification (NCBI taxonomy): domain Eukaryota; kingdom Metazoa; phylum Chordata; class Actinopteri; order Syngnathiformes; family Centriscidae; genus Aeoliscus; species Aeoliscus strigatus. Next base: position 128,824 of record CAAKHB010007951.1, on the reverse strand, counting down.
GTCAGGGCACAGTGGTGCCAAGCTTAGTCTCTGTGCTCCACAGTGTAAGAACCAGGATGTAACCGACCCTGTGTGCCAGCAGGCCGTCCAGTAGCAACTCCGCAGTCGGCATTTGTCGTGTGCCCAGTTTGTCCTTCAGTCTCTGAACCTCTATTCCTCTCAGACGTCCATCTTCGTCCCGACTAACCTCTGCGTAGAACAGAGACAAACCTCGGCTACCCTGTAGGACCCAAACAGACCGATCAATGACATCATCATCAGCTGTCTCAGATGACTCGAGTTGGAATCCCTCAACAGTACCGGAGCGGTTGCTCCTGTTCTGTCCTGCACTCGGGCCAGAGTGAGAGTCATGTCTGCGTCTGTAGCAGACGTGAACCACTTGAAGCCATGAAGTTGGTAAGAACCATCTGCCTGGGGAACAGCCACCGTCTCAGTGCCGCTGGCTGAGGACACACAAGGCACAGTGAAGCATCAACAACATCGGTCGTTCTAATTCAAAGTTGGACCTTCCTTCAACAGCTCCAGTGACAACATCAAAGTGGACTCCTTTTTTGCAACATAGATAGATAGTCTTTATATTGTCCCACAGGGAAATTTGTTTTCACAGTCTGTCACAACGCAAAAGTGTCGGTGACACTGTGTGTGTGTGTGTGACATTACTGACCCACATCAGAGCCTCCCTGTCTTTCAGTCATCCATTGTCCCGATGTCCAGAAACGTTCCGGCTGACGGGTGGTCAAACGACTGTAGGCTTCTTCCACCGGCCACGAAACACCTAAAGACTTTACACACACACACACACACACAGTCACACAATCGCTAACTATGCACAAAACACTTGTTGGTGGAGATGAGAATAGAATGATCAAATCAGATTATTTGTGTTGTTTAGTGTCAAAGGTCATGTTTAAATGCTGCTGTCCATTACTTAAATACCACGTACACACAATCATCCATCAGTGACTGAAAACTACTGTTCCTGGCACTGTTCCTGGAGTCCATTTGTAAGTCTGACTGGGGGACATGTTTATTTTGTAAATTAGACAGGTTGTTTTTCACCACACCTGGATGACTTTTGCAGCTCCATCAGTCATGGCCAGAGGACAGGTGAAGAGGCCAGAGGAGGGAGAGAAGAGGTACAGCTTGCTCATTTGATACACACGACTGGAACACACACACACAGATTTTATTAGTAAAATAATTCAAACAGCAATCATAGATAGTAATTAACAATTGCTTTTCTTTAACACAAATAAGTGCAGTAATGTGACAACCAGCAGGGAAGCGTTGGTGTAAGGCTTTAACAGTAGAAAATGTGAATGTGACACGTAAAGTTAGCATTCTAACCTCCACTCCCCCAGCGGCCTCTCATAGGCGATGGCAACCAATCCTTCCTGTGCCGACAGCACTTTCATGCGTTTCCATGCCGAGGAGGTCAAGATGTGATCCACTCTGCGACCCCAGGGGTCAAAGTGCACCAACCGTGGGGGAGTAACCTCACACTCTCTCCCCCACCCGTCCACCTCATTCGCCACACGTTCCCCAAATGTGCACAAGTCTATGAATGGCGTCTGTGAAAACACATAGACATGAAGACCTCCGCTTGTTTACGTGTGGTTACTTCTTTTGAACTTCGACTTCGGCAGCAAGACATGAAATGCTGAGATGTAGCTTTTCACCAATGTTTGGCCAGATTTAATGTTTTTCTTTAACATCGTATTAAAGCCAAGACCAGTTACTCATGTATGTCTGTTACATCATCAAAAGCAAATATTACAACACCAAACTAACGTTGGTATTATGAAGGAGCCACACAAGTAAAGTGAAATAATTTTGGGTGCATGAAGATATATGTGGTATATTTCAGTGCTCCTTCCTCACCTCCTGAGGCAGGTGTCTCTTCAGGTAACCCCCGAGCAGGGCATCCTCTAGAAATGGGTTCTTCAGAACAGGCCTGTCCTGAAAGAAAGATCCTATCCTGGCCCTGGAGCACGGCAGGTAGCCAGCTGCCTCCCGGGGTTTATCTTCTTTACCTTGTGTTATTCCCTGCTCAGCTACACAGGCAGATCTGATGTGGACCGGTGGTCGGGGGACACAACACAACAGCCTGGAGCAGCTTCGAGCTACACAGCGGTTCATGGCTCCTGCCTGCTAACAGCCGTGAGATAATAATAATAATAATAATAATAATAATCTTTATTCATAAAGAACTTTTCCAAAACAACGTTTACAATGAACATTCCAAAGTTTATTATTATTAGAACAGCAATTAAAGGCTAAAGGCTGTCTGTGAGGGCAGATGGATTTCCTTCACCCATTCCCAACATTTCATGGAATCATGATGTAAAAATAAAAAACACAACATTCAGGTATGTCTTTGTATAGACACAATTAAATAAAGCAGAGTTTTTTCCCCTTTTATATCATAACTATGCATTATTTTCTATTGATTCTCGTGCGTCTCCTGTCAAGTAACACCGTTAAAATAATGCATTTTGCATTTACCTAAAATGTTTTTTTAAATTTTAGTCTCTGCATTTTCTTTTTACTTGTATGTAGTAGCAAATTCTCCCTCAGAAATCAGTTTTAAACAAAAAAAAACTGTTTATTGAATAGTAGTTACCGTAAAACAAACGGTGCTTCTGTAGACTTGAAGTGAAGATTAATAGAATCGCAGCAACCTTAATGGAAGTTAAAGCAGCTTTCACCTGCTTCTACTAAAAATCACCCCCCTCTGTGAACTACAGAACCTGTGGCTGCTTCAGTTCCGAGAGCGAAAAGAAGTTCGATACCTCAACAGTTCTTTGCAGGTTCAGTCCGTGTGGTTGAGTCTTCACCCTTCAGCTGGTCTGTGGGCGGCAGGTGAGAACCCAACCCCGGCCGGGCTCGGGTACTACCACAGGTACTGGAGCTGTCAAAGTTCAGGAAACCCCGACGGGAAGCCTGGTAGCGTTCCAATTATTCTCTGGGGTCTTCTGCAAGTCATGTCAAGTCATTAGTTAACACGTCCGGGTGAACTAGTGTTGGACTGATGTCGTCTACGTAACAAACGAATGCAGCAGGCTAACCTGTTAGCATTCAGTGTTCCTACCAAGCTAACGTTTACAGGCAGCAGGACAACATTCGGGACAAAATGTAGGAGCGACGAAAAACTACTACAGCTGCTCTGTTTTTAGCGGACCACGGACAAAACTTTTGTTTCTTCGTGTGAGTTGAAGCAATGCATGCAGCTACCATGAGCATTACAGCCACCTACAGGACGAGTGTATGTTAGCGCAGCCGGTTGGTTGTTGTCCTTCATATACAGAATGCACCGATGAGTTGTACCGCCACCAGCCACTAGGGGAGTCGGCCTCTATTCATTTGAATGTGTGTGCTATTCGGTACAGCGGCACTGTAGCACTGTTGCCTCACAGCAATAATGTCCTAAGTTCGATTCCCGTGAGATTTCTATGTGGAGTTTGCTGTCCCCGTGTCTGAGTGGGCATGCTGAGATTAATTTGTCACTCTAAATTGCCCGTAGGTGTGTGTGTGTGTGTGTGTGTGTGTGTGTGTGTGTGTGTGTGTAAGGGATCGATATGTGAATATGTTTCTCAGCATGGGTTCATAAATCACTTTGCATTGAATTAATTGCATCCATGCTGGCATTGCATCCATATTACTTGGAACTGTAATACTGTATGTCTTGTAGCCCTTCACTTCCCCTTTCTGTTTATTCCTGTTTTAAACTCGTCGCCACCCCTCTAAAAATGAACAAACAAAAGCCAGGAAAAAAAACGTTCAGGTGTGCAAACCCCACCAAAGAAACGTCACTTTGGTTTGGAGCCATCTTTTCAGTGTACATTTCCTGGAATCCTTCTTTCCCGGATGCGACCTGCAGAGGACGCTGTCGAGTTAATGTGCAGCGGTGTCACCAGTTCAGTTAGCACTGACTGACGGGGCTGAGGCAGAGGCAGAGGCAGGGCAGGGACTTCCAGACATACCAGCCACCGTCACTGGATCTCCGGTGATCGCCGGCAGCTCGGGGCGCAGACACTCTCCTGGCGTGTCCCTGTCAGACTGACCGCTGGAAGAACGGCTTCTCTTCCAACTGCGGCAGCCAGCGTGAGGACATCATTCCTCTCGACACGACTTCTCCGAAGGACTCGACTGGCTGGTAGGTTCCTGAGAACATGAGCACCACAAACGAACGCAGCCACATTCATCGTCCATGTCCCTGAACTGACCACTGTCAGGGAGGAAACTGCAGGTGAACAGACACAGATCCATCCATCTGAAACGTGTTCATGAGGGTGTCTCTGGACCTTCTCAGTCACAGTAGGTTCTGTACATGGGGCAGGAGGTGACACTGGGGATTCCTGTTGTTTAGACCAGAAATCCAGCTATAACATGCAATTTAAAGTCTTCTTCTATCTTGTCAGCACATCTGACAGTTTTCTGTAAGAGGTCAACATTGACATTGCAGTTTACATGTTAATGAGGAAGGAAGTTTTCAGTGTCTGCAACTCTTAAATTACAGAGAAGCTGGAAATAAGTCCAGGAATATTGCCTCTGTGCTTTTGTAGACTCCCCTCAGGTCACACATCCTTCATCTTGTTTGCAAAAAACAGATATTGATACTGTGATCAGATGGTTTTCTGGACCAACTAAACAACATGTTTCTCCCCATGATTGGAATCTGGCTGTCAGTGATCCCACCAAAGATTCACTGAACTGTGACATAGCTCCACTAAATGGAGGAGAAAAAAGCACGTACATGAGAGCAGGGAAGCTACTTTTCCAGTCATATTTTTACAGCGTGTAGGAAACAAGGAGACCTGTGACCCGTTACAGAAAACAGGTTTAGGGAATATCCTGAGTTTGTTAATCCAGAAATGAAGGAAAAGTGATCATTTTTTCAATTCTATTTTCATGTAAACTGATATAAATCAAACAGAATATATATTTAGAGTTTGAATGTTTGAATTCAGTTCATCAATAACTCTGATATCTCAGAGTTTTCCTCATTTCATGAATGCGATATATATATATATGCGATAAAATATGTCTGTGTTTTTTTTTTTTTAAGTTAATGAAAAAAGAACCACCTTATAACAAAGGGAGCGGCAGGAGCAGAGGGGGTGAGGGTGGGGGCGGGTTGGAGTCAAATGAATAATCATGCAAACCAGACCGGTTTCTAACCAGGCTGTAGTTGTTATGGATATAGGTTATGGTTTCCTTTATTTACTTCCTGTTTCGTCCTCATTTGCCTGTGAGATGATGCAGTTGGTCCGTGCTGGTCAGCAGGGGTGTTTGAAAGGGAAATGGCTCATGCAAATCCTCCTTTCTCCTGGGGAAGAACATCTCGCCTCCAGCGACCTCCTCCCCATGTTGGAGTGACAGCAGTTATGTAATATTTTTCACGGGAGTAGCAACAGAAGTGCCAGAGCGAACCCAAATCATGTGATTTTCTGTGACAACAGCAGCAGAGGGCCACCTTTTAAAGTGGCACACGTCCTTCCACAAGAAGAACCAGTTCCAGTTCTAGGTAATACAGTCTTGTGATTATGGGTCAAAGAGCAGTATGTGTACTGTGCTTGTGCGCGACCATGGGACCTGGCTGTGATAGGATCAAAATAACAGGCATACGAGACTCATTTAAGACATTAGTTTCATAATCGTCCTAAACAGTAGATCTGTCTTTTGTGATAGTGGTCTAACTGGTTGATGGACTTTTTCTCCACACACAGGGGCGTGGTCCCGTGGTGGGTCCTGCTACAAACACCCTGATAAAAGCACCGACGTGTGTTGCGATAATGAACACCCCCCTCCCCCCGTCCCCTGTCGTGTTTGTGCGTGTTGATTGTGACCTCTCCTGCTACTTCAGCCGCTCTCATTCTGCCTTCATGTCCTCAGGTAGTCATGCTGTTTGTCTTAAAGAGCTGTCTGTGTCTCAATCGCCTCCCTCTCAGGTTTTTCTTTTCTCGGTCAGTGTCATTGCTGCTGTTTTTCAGATGGGGGAGGAGGAGGAGGAGGATTAGCTTTTGCATATAGGTGTTGGGGGTTTTCATAGATTAATAAACTCATCAACTTCGTATCCAAATGGCTGCACCATGGTGAATGAAACATTGCATGTATAAGCTGCACTGTGGCTAAAGTAGACAGGTCAGTAGAGCCACATAGATCATTTATCCGACGGTATTTCGCGCACATCTGCCTTGTCTGTTCTCTCTGTTATGTGTTTTATTGTGTTCATTCACTGATGGGCTGTTCTCCTGTCAGCACATACCTACTGATACATTCAGTCAGGACCCCTCTCTGCGTTTAAGCATCACACGAGACAATGAAAAACAGAGTTTCATGACTTACTTGACTTTGCGTCGCATAACATTGTTATTATGAAATGGTTGAGTCGAGGGGATTCAAGTGAAACTCAGTCTGCCAATCTGCATGCAGAGCATCTTGTGTAACTGTTGTTGGTACAAGCTGGGTTCAGATCGGACAGTGTTACTAAGAATACTGTCAGCTAGTAACAACATGAGGGACTGTGAAAATGTCCTTCATGGACTTTGCGGCGGTTGAATGTGGATGTAGGATTTCCCAGTATTATTGCTTTGATCTTAATGACCACCAAGAAGAGAAACCCAGCCCTTTCCTGGCCCCGCAGCATGTTGGCAGCAGCTTTAGAAATGCTGAAACATTTCAAAAGGAGGTCTGTACCGTTGGTCGGCTCATAACGGAGCCCCTCATTCTAACAAAGGGATTATTGGAGGGATGCTGGCAGAGCCATAGACCGGCCACTTTGCAATAACTCAGGTTATTCAAGGGTTGTTTGCAATATTTGTTGTTGGAGGGTTTTGTTGTTGTTTTGACCCTGCTGAGTACC